>JAKUBZ010000038.1:0-86324 GCA_030567055.1 Petasospora taoyuanica
ATTCCATTACCTCTTCACCGTATCACTACGACACCTTGGCTGAGCCTTCCATTAAAGGAGTTCTCTTAGGAGTCTCCGTTTAATACTTACCGCTGCCTCAACTCAAACATGCCTTTAATAACACTATGCTCTTTAGTCTTGACGTCTCCCCACACAATTACCTAATACTTACGTCATCAACTTATTGTAGATTACGTAAGCCACGTCCTCTGCAGAATTCACCCCTCAGGCTAAAATCCTTCACACTCACTCAAAAACAGCAGCACAATCATTTCGTCACAACAAAGACAAATCAGGGCCGTGAAAAGATTTCCCATGGAACATATTGGTTTCTATATGATCTAATAATAAGTAACAGTTTCTAATAAAACTAGACATAGCATGGACATCGCTATTCAGAGTGCAGTACAGACCTTGACTGCCAGAACATCAGAAGTACAACATCGAAAGATGTTGTTCTTCTACATCAAGAACGTAGTCTCATAGAACAACGTGAAACAATGGATTGTGAAGCAATCCCGATTGTAAGCGGATTGGGATTCAACAATCCCCACATGAAACATAACGCATAACAGAGCACTTGGCACTTGTCCTCAATAGCAAACCCAAGCTGAACATCCGAAATGTTGGTTCCTTGACTAATTCCCAACAACCACTAAACGTTAGTTAGTTACACTTTAGGGCACAAAGCCGCACCACAACTTTTCGGCACAGAACGCGATTGAGGGAGAGTCAGATATTTAATGATAGACGTCTCAGAGTGCGGAGTGGATGCGTTATCGAGATGGATGCGCGCTCACAAGCAATGGACCTTGAAGGTAATTGGGTTTAAAAAGTGTCGCAAAGAATGCACGACAAGTGTTGTAAACAATACAGGGGACAAGTTGCAAATTCACGTTATGTGGTATTGATGTATGTAAAGAGCTTGACGTTCTTTTGAAAGTCTCCAAGTGGTATATAGCCTATCGGTATCCAACACGGAGAGGATGTTTTGCAGACTACCAGGCTTCTAAAGCATTCTATCTTTATCTCGTTCGCTTGGGAGTGGTGTTTCGGCGATTTCCGTGTTAGTGGTGATTATGGTTGTCGTGATCTTCGGCTTTTGTTGTCTACAGGGGTGGTGAAGCTATCACATGAGGTCGTGGACTCACAGAAGTCGTTAGCTGTTTTTTGTGAATGGAATTGCATCCTGGCTGTGATTTTCGGAAATTGTACTTAATAAGTTGTCTATAGGGCTAGCAGGTAATGAAATGTGGTCTTTCTGAATGGTATTGGAGTCGTGTATGGGAGATTGGGGTGTTGAGGGGTTTAGTATTGTAGGAGCGGGATTTTGGAGGTAGCTGATGAGTTTTTGGCACATGGAAACAACCACTGGATAGACTGAAGGGTCTAGAAGCTCGTTAGGTCGGCATCTTGCGAAATGATTACTATTGGGTGAGCTCTGGTATCGGAGTGATAGTGGCGGTATGTGATAGATTACATGTTCTGGTTTCGTCATTGACGATTTGGAAAGAAAAGGTGCAAAGAGGTGAGAGGCCCCGATTCTGAAGTATTTGTAGATTGTTAAGGGGTGGCCTGTGATTTTTCGCCAATTTTTTTGGCTAGATTTAATAAAGATTATTTCCGTGTTTATCACCCTGAATTAATCGCGCATTGGTGTAGTTTTCGTTTTGTGCGATTTTTTTCTTATCTTGTCTCTATATGTTTTTCATGGTCGAGTAGTCGCGTATTCCTCGCCTGAAGTGTCAAGCCTTGGCCGCCAGTAGGCACCGGAAGTCGCTGCTCATTTCAGGTCTTGTGATTCTACATCGTGCTGAGCAATTTTGGTCCAACCTGAGAGGCCTTGAGCACAGGGTGTATTAAACGGAGACTCCTAAGAGAACTCCTTTAATGGAAGGCTCAGCCAAGGTGTCGTAGTGATACGGTGAAGAGGTAATGGAATCCTTAGTATTCTAGGTACATAAACAGGGAGCGACCAAAGGGGCGCGACCCGCGCTTTATATATAGACGAGCTAAGAGATAATGTCGAAGCACGTAGAACATCATGAAACACACAGAGTGCGTATACCAGAAAGGTGATGACTATGGGATGAGTCAGCACACTATAACAAGACAACAGCAGAACGTGACAGGACATGTAGGACAAAGGTAGAGATAGTGAGATCATATAATTGTAACATGATCGTACAATTTCAACAGGGTGCACAATCATTTGCCCGAGATGATGGAATTTATATATTAATTAGATCATGAATCCTTCGCTTTCCCACTGTTCAGTTCGAGCCATACTTCTTTTTACCCAAATCAAATGGAATGTAACGGTACTTGATCATCTGCTGGATTTGGCGTCTCATTGTGAGCAAAAACAGAGTGATGAAATACATCAGAAGGATTGGCCAGAAGACTGGGATATCTGTGAATGAGAACAATGTCAAGAACATGCTGAGCACTGTTGAGACAATAGCACGGTGCCAGAACTTGAACTCTGGTAGTCTTCTGATGAACGGTCTGAACTCCTCAGTGTTTTCACCAGCCTCAATGGACTCTTCTTGCAGCTGTTGTTGTAGAGATGGGTCAAACTTCGGTTGTAAGAATGCCAGGAAAAGGTTGAGGAGGTAGATACCAAGACCGTAACAAATGATGTACCATCCCTGAGCGGCAACGATACGTGTCATGAAGAGTACGAGAAGTACACCGAATGAGATCCACCTGTTTTTGACATGTGGCACCGACTTATCGAGTGTGATGCGGTATTGGATCTTGAGACGATCGATGTATTGAACAACAGGACTCGTGCTGTCATTTAGTGGAATTTCGTCCATTGTTTGGGGTGTGATGTGATCTGGTGTGATGGGAGGCGCTAGTTTGCCTGCAGAGTGTATGTTCCAAATACACCAATGATTTCGAGTGAAGTAGAGCTTGCACTATCTCGCAATATTGGTGTCCTCCTTTTAATTGGCGCTTAATCTTGATGCCGCTTTTTTTTCTTCAATTCTATTTTACGCGTTCGCGCCTTAAGGCCTGGTGGCGGCCTCCACTATAGTATGCAGTTAGTGCGGATTTGACTTTGGAGATGCTTGAAGATGCGCACTCGCGCGATTGTTTAGCTTCTGAGTGCGCGTGATACCCCCTAACCTTTGACGCTATTGTTGTATATGACGGAACCAATGGATTTGGGGACGGCTTTACAAGTCCTGTGCTCTCTCTTCAAAGCAGGTATATGGTCCTTGTAAGAGGGCAATGAAAAAAACGAAAGAAAAGTAACCCATTTACTAACAATGGGGGCGAGCAGATAGTCGGATGTGCCACCCAAGTACACCAGGTGAAGAAGACAAAATCTGTCTATGGAGTTTCCAGCGAATATTTGATCTATTATGTGAGTTTTTTCTTCGGATATAGAAGTTAACTGCTACAAAAAGAACTAACTTAGGTAAAAGATATTAGAAGATTTGACCTCTTTCGTTTCAACTCTCATGTTCAAACGCTCCAGCTTTATACGGCGCCAGTACGCTGTGCGATATCCGGTTGATCCGATCATGCCATTGCTAAAATCCACGCTGTTCACTGATTCTATTTCAATATCGCTTTTGTGGTGCTTGATTTACCAATTTGTGAAGTATAGACACACTGCCCACCAGTTCCAAATGATTTCATACGGGCCTCTGACGATTTGTGGCTCATTGTCGTTTGTGGCTGCCATTGTATTAAGCGCCGTTTCGCTGAATGATCCATTGGCCATCGGTCACTTTGGACTCTTTCTTATAGATCTGAGTTTCTATATAAGAGCTTGCTCGGATTTGTTTGCAGTGCTGAAGTGGTATCCACAGGTAGGTATATGAGGTTTTTGGAATTCTAGCCTACAGATACTAACTTCTCCAGATTGTTACGACATACATGGGGATGCACGCCACAAGTACGCTTAGAAGGCCAGTACAATTGGAGTTAATTTCGTCACTTCTCCTAAGTGCTTACAGGTTGTCAGCTGTTGGCGACCAACTTCTCCAACTCCCAATTGTAAGTAGGTGTGGTTGTTAGAAGAAGGGCGGTATTATACTAACACGAAAATCCAGAACACGCAGGGAATTTTTTCCCTAATAGTAAGTCAAAAGGCCCCGCCCCCATTCTATCAGTGACTAACAAATGTCTTTCACAGGGCCGTCTTATTCTGTCCTCTACAATTCTTTATCAGTTCAGGCTATACGGCAGTGAGACCAGAGTCTTCCCACCAACTTATAAATTGGTCGGCTCACAGCCTAATGCATCTGTTTAACCATCTATTTACAATCTCTTCCCCATGATCTTTGTAGCACATACAATCTTAGCAGGTATTTGTCTATCTTTGTGCTCGAAATCGTGAAGTGTTAAGGGCTCAACATGTTTCTCGATATTTACAAGTTCATTAGCCATGCCTTGTTTTAATCTCTGGTCAGATGTGATGATGATAGAGTTGGTCTCTAAGTCAAAGTTGTAAGCTCTTCTTGTGTAATTGGAGGACCCCACAATGGTGATACTTGGCTGTGTTTCACCTGGAGCAGTTGCCCAAAGACCTTTTGCATGGTAAGACCAACCTTCTGGTTCATTGACAACACCTCTCTTCCATTCTTCCAGTTTAATATCACCGGCTCTCCCCTTCTTGGCCACGTCTTGTAAAAAAACCTTTGCGAGGTACAGATAAGCATCTGGAAGCCACCCTGAGATACCCTTGGACTGATAAAACCCATTCGCTAGAGGCGATGCTGTGATCACAGATCCATGGGACTTTGCCTGTAAAAGCTTGGACTTGATCTCAGGTAGAATGTTGAAGTATCCGGCTGTGAACTTCCATTTTACTTCAGGGTTATTCAAATACCCCAGAAGTTCCAAGATGGATTTCTTCTCTGTCGAGTAGTCATTGCTATGGTCAGTAAAAAGCGGAGTGAACTGTGACACGGGGTAAACATGTGTTAGTTTGGATGGATCAGCGTCCACCGAGGACACTCTCTTCGTGAAGCTCAACAGGCCATGAAGAATCTTTGAAGATTCCTTGATAAAGTCCTTAGAGCTCTTGAATGGATTTGGAGCAGGATTTGTGGATGGCCACCTAAGAACAAACTTCGATGCATTCTCGGAGAAGAACAGCTTATAACTTAGACTCCCTATGGTCGTCTGGATCTTATGGTAGTAGTCTGTCAGGTCCCTTGACTTGAACATGTAATAGCGGTCCTGACGATTTGTAAAATAGTCCGAGGATAGGTTTGCACCAGATAAAATTACCTCTTCATCAAACCCGTAGATCTTCATGTGCTGTAACCCAAACCCTTCGTTAAATCTTTTGGGCACCAGCACCTTCGCTATACCCTTGAGGTGCGGCGTGTGGTACATACGGATATCCACTTGTGACTCGTGGTCTCTCATGAGCTGTGCCAAAAGCGAGGCAGATGACTTGGATGGTGCCTCTCGTGTTCCTCTCAGTGCATCTGTCAAGATGTGTACTTTCAACTCTGGCTTAGATCTCAGCGCCTCCGCTAAACAGTCAATGAGATCGTCTTGCGACTTGCCAATGTATAGCGAAGATAGAAAGATCCTCTTCTCTGCTTGTGATATCTTCTTTTTCAGCGTCGAGTAGAAACTCCTAGGGTCCAGGATGATCTCCACCTGGTCTGATCCTAAGTCGAACCTGGGCGAAACCTGGTCGAGTTTCTCGCACAACTGGCGCACCTCAGGGTGCAATGGCGCTGTATTTGACGCCATGGAAATCAGTGTCCTCCTGAATGTGTTCATAGGCCAGTTTAGTGTCGAATGTTTGGGAGCATTTCTTTCCACCATCTACTGTTTTGAGAGTGTACTGCGCGTGCGTGTTTTTTTTTTTTTTGGTTGTCATTTTTTGGCCCATTGGGGGCCACTTCACAGACATTACTGCAAAAGCTACCACAATCAAACCAAAACCCAGCACGTCCAAATTTAAAGTCATTATATACAGCACCCCTTAAATCTATATATCGCGAGCAGGTTATTAAAAGGCAAATGCCTGCTTACTTCTGGTAATGGTCTCCACTCTTTTCTTCTCGTAGTTCCATCTCTTGGAGATGGAAACGCCCTTGCCATTAGGGCTGGTAACACCCACAGGCTCAGCCAGCACAGGTTTGAGGAACTGTGAGATGAACCTCTTCTTCTCACGCTCATTGATAAGGCTTGAGCCGTAGATAAGCTCTTGTACCTGCTTCTTGGTCTTCTTTCCCTCTCTGTTCTCGATCAATGCCTGGAGCTCTTTCGTGAGCTCAGAAACATTGGCCCTTCTCTCCGTCTCCGTAATGAAGGAGATGATGTTGTACTGGTTGTCGAAGGACACAGCGGTGTCGATCTTGTCCGACAGCTGCTTGTAGTCTTGCGCAAAAGTCTCGGCCTCCTGTGCAGAGATGACGTTCTTCTTGGCCTCCAATGTCACATTCTGCAGAAAGATGCTCGTTGTTGTGGCCTGAGCTTCGTCCAATGTGATACCACTCTTGACGTGGTTTCTAATGTACATCAAACGCTCAGACGCTAATCTGTTCTCCTTCTCCGAAAGCACTGACAAGACCGTTGTAATCTGTTGCGAGTATTTCGTTATCTGCTCTTGTCTCTTCTGTTCTCTTGCCTTCAGGCTGTTCAGAACCTCTGGCTTCATCAAGTGTGCCTTACGGCTCAAGTTGTTCTCCTCGTACTTAGCCTTCCCTTCGTCAACGATTGGGACGTATCCGAGTCTTCTCACTCTTGGTTCAAAATGCGGTGTTGGCAATCTCAAGTCCTGACGGAGAGCAACACCGATGAACTTTCTGTTTGGGTGAAATGGATCTAAGTAAAAACGAACGTAACCCGGTTCCGAGGCATAAATAGTGTGATCTTTACCAATCGAAGCATTCTCACCTGGGTAGAACTTGGTACCACGCTGTCTCATCAAGATCTGGCCAGTCTTCACTGGCTCGTTTTCAGCTGCCTTGGCACCAAGACGACGGCCTGCAGAGTCCTTCATACTCGTTCTGGAACCTGCAACCTTCTTAGTAGCAGTACGCACTTGGAGAAGGGTACCAGTACCAGTGGTGTTGTTTCCGGCCAGTGGGAGGCGCAGCTTAGCGGAAACTCTCACCAAAGAGAGCCCTGATAGTCCTCTGGTGACGCTTGTGACGAAACTCATATTGTCCTAGTGAGATCTGCTGTTGAGGATTAAGAACAGCTCCGTTCGACTCTCTCTCTCCATACTTAAGGATCGATCGACGAACAATTTTTTCGAAGCCAGTTGGAAACCCGAACATCTCGTCTCTCGGTAACCCCCCCGCGTTGGAGACTTGTATGGTTTTTGGACGTATAAACAAACAATTAGTTTGCAATTGTGAAGAAAAAGAAGTGTGTAGTAATCGCCCTGGGGAACATCCACAACAATGGATGGACAGTGGGATATTGTGATTTCATCGTTACAGGATGTTTTCAACAGCAACGAGGAACTGAGATTCGGGGAGGATAAAGAGCTTTTAGGTGTGAAGTTATCATCATACACAACTGAAGAGCTTGAGAAAGTGCTGAATGGTCTCAAGGTTCACAGAGAGAATGTGGACAAGAGTAGGAGAGTGCTCAGTGGGATCTTAGAAACTCTCCAGGTCATCATTGAGCTGGAGCAGAAAAAGAAGAGTGAGAACAAGCAGAAGAAGGGAAGAAGCTATTGGTCAAGTCCTTACAACGTTTCTGATACCATTGTGGTATCTTCAGAGGTTGCCTTCAAGCTACGCCAGAGAGGTGCAGAGGACGAGTGGATTCAGTGTGAAGTGACAAAGATCATCGGCGATGGTACAAAGTTCGAAGTGCGTGACCCGGAACCTGATGAGAACAATAACCCGGGTAAGACTTTTAAAGCGACATGGAAGGACATCATTCAGATTCCTTCGTTGGACGAGGCATCCTCGCTGTTGAACTACCCATATGGAACGAGAGTATTGGCTAGATATCCTGAAACCACGACTTTCTACCCGGCAGAGGTCACTGGCACAAAGAGAGATGGTCGTTGTAAGTTGAAGTTTGAAGGTGAGGAGGAAGAAGGCAAAGAGACCGAGGTCGACAGACGACTTGTTCTCCCATACCCTAGCAAATGAGTCCTACAATTCCTCCATTGTAATATGTAATGACCTCTTTTTTAATGACCATCTATCGCCTTGATTTACTAGTATATACCAATTATTTATAATGTGAATAGCGAATCGAGAGTTCCGGTGTACTCCTCCCCCCGGGTATTACCCCTTTCGTGTGTGGAAGGAAAAAGCTTATGGGGGAAATATCGAGCCTCCTCCTCCAACTCCACCTACCGCTGACAACGAAAAAGTGATCCAAACAAAGATTCGTCTTTTTTGCTATATACATAAAGAATTGTTGGGCTTTCCAATTGCACTCAAAGATGTCGGAGGCTATGGATATTGACACATATGTAGGTTTTGCCCCTTTTATGCAAGAATACGTGTTTATAATGAAGAAATGAGAGCGGACTAACACCAATAGGACACCCGTGAAAGGGAGGCATCCCCGCGCAGAGACCGTGATAACAGCTACGGTGGAGAACCCCGTGAACGCAGAGGCAGTTACAACAGAGACAGATCACCACCTAGAAACCGTGAGCGCGGGTACAGATCTGGCCGTCGTGATGGCGGCGGTGGTGGCAGACGCGGTGGTGATGGGATCCCATTGGAAGAGTTGAAAGACATCAAGTCTGCGCCAGGCACTCGTGACAGTGACAGAAACTACTCCAACAGTGTGTTCATCGGGAACTTGGGTTTTGGCTGCGACTCTCAGGCCTTGAGAGACCACTTTTCTTCTGTTGGCCACGTTGTGCGTGCGGACATTGTCACACAAGGTGGTCGTCATAGAGGCATGGCCACTGTGGAGTTCTCCAACAAATCCGAGGTGGACCGTGCCATCAAGGAGTTCAACAACACGCGTTTCGGCGAGCGTGAGATCTTTGTCAGAGAGGACAACCCGCCGCCAGCAGGCAGAGACAGGGGTGGAAGATTCAGCGATCGTGGTGACCGTGGTGACCGTGGTGACCGTGGTGATAGATTCAGCGACAGACGTGGAGGAAGATTTGATGACAGAGACAGAGGGTACGGTAGAGACAGAGGCGACAGATACGTGGAGAGGGGTGACAGATATGGTGACAGATACGGCGACAGACGCGAGAGATCAGACCGACCAAGACAGACGCCGTCTCTGAATGGTGCCTTCTACGAAGTGTTCGTCGGTAACCTTCCTTTCAGAGTGCGCTGGCAAGACCTGAAGGACCTCTTCAAGGAGTGTGGCCACGTTCTCAACGCTATGATCAAGGAGGACGAGCGGTCGGGCAGATCGAGAGGATTTGGATTTGTGTACTTTGAGAGACACGAAGATGCACTTGCCTCGATTGAGAAGTTCAACGGGTACGAATTGGAGGGAAGAAAGATCGACGTGCGTGAGGGAAAGAAGAGTAGCGACGGCACCAAAACCGAGACTAGCAATGACTCTTCAGCTAGAGGCTCCAGAAACTCTGAATTCACTGAAGGTGTCGAAGGTGATGGTCCACAGAGCGAGACGATCTTCATCAAGAACTTACCGTTTGCCACGACCGACCAGGACTTGCTCGACCTCTTTGTTGTGTCTGGTCCTGTTGCAAGAGCTGAGATCGTGTATGATGACACCGATAGACCATCTGGTAATGCTGTTGTACAATTCGAGTCGGCTGCTTCTGCTGAAGAGGCTGTTGCAAAGCTTAACGACTACGAGTACGGAAACCGTCCTTTGAAGATCTCTTACGCACAAAGACCATAGGATTAGTGGGATGGGCCGTATGTAGTAATTCAGTAAAAGAAAATAACAAAAATTCCTCAAATGGGAGAAAAAACGATTCAAAGAAGCTTTTTTGTAGAGAGCAGTTGCGTGCGCGCAGATAATATATGCATCAAAATAAATTCATGAATTCATTTCAGACGCGTCACCTACAAAAGATCTCAAAGCATAGCCTCATACCCACTGACAACCCATTGGAAACAAAACAAAAAAAAACACCATACTACAATGACACCAATTCATCACCATCCGGGCACATGGCTCTTCTTCTTTGTGATATTCTCGGCCATTGTAGCGTTTCATCTGCGGGATAGGTGGGGTAAGTTTGATGGCATATTTTTTTTTATATTTGCTTGAACATAAAGACAAACAGCAATGGATCACTAACACAAAAGGTAGTACCGAGATTCAGGGCATGGAGAGCTGGCCAGAGACTAAGGCTCGATGGATATGGTACACTGGAC
Organism: Petasospora taoyuanica; assembly: GCA_030567055.1. Classification (NCBI taxonomy): domain Eukaryota; kingdom Fungi; phylum Ascomycota; class Saccharomycetes; order Phaffomycetales; family Wickerhamomycetaceae; genus Petasospora; species Petasospora taoyuanica. The sequence continues at coordinate 10,281 of JAKUBZ010000038.1, forward strand.
TCCTTCAGGTCAGACATAGAGGCTGGGCTAAGTTCCAACACGTTTGATGTGGAGAGTATCAACGCTAATGACACAAGGGCTGGGCTCGACAACAATGCAAAGACACAAATACTGAAGATAATGGAGCAAGACAGCATCACATTTGATGAAGCAAGGCTCAAATACACAACAACGCGTTTGCAGGAGAATCAAATTGGGCCTGATGGAATGCCGTTGGATCCGAAAACCGTAACATTTGGCAGGTGATCAGATCAATTGAAGATGCTGGAAAATGAAAAAACTACGGAACAAAATCATGGTTTAAATAGTCCTTTCCCAATCCTAAATAACACAGTTCAACGTTCTTGTAAGAACTCATACAAATCCTTTGAAATCGTCATATCGGTGTCAATGAAAGCGGCAAGGTACTTGTGTGAAGAGAACGATCTTGGAAGAGATTGGTACGTTTCCGATTTGGCGATCTCTCCACCACCCCCAACAACAGGACTGTTCAAGAGGCCTGCCAAGTAGCGAAAGGACTCATCGTACTGCAAATGAGATTTCTCAGCTTCCTCCATGGCGTGGATCAAGAGGTCTCCATCAATGCATGATTTGAAACTTGAGGCCTTCGACGAGCCAATGCTCATTGCATCAAACAGCACACTGGTCTTTGCCGACGGCACCACTGCCCCAACTTCCACTGCCTCAGCTTTCACTGCCTCAGCTTTCACTGCCTCAGCGTTGCCTGCTCCTCCAGCGGACGAGCGAGTGGCCTCCTCCTCTATTTCTTCTTCTTCTTCTTCTTCTTCCTCGTCACCCTCAGTATTCTGAGCAATCTTTACCTCGACAATGTCCTCATGTGGATCAAACTCATTGAAAGCTCCACTGTTTGCCAATATCGTCTTGTCAGATTTGAAACTCTTTGGCGTATAAAAAACATCCTCTTCATGGCTCATTTCCTCAAGTGATCCGCCACTCACACCTACTCTCAACACAGGGCTGCTAAAATCATCATCAAATGATCTGAACGTCAAGTTGCGGAGTCTCGGAGTAACATTGGTACCGTCTGGTAGCCGTGGTGGCTCTTGTGCCTCAGTAGATGTTTCCTCTGCATGTGGGCCAAACAACGCAGTGAACTTACCCACCGGCTTTGATATTGGTCTCTTGGACCTGGAACTATCACCATTCAACTCCGTAACTTTGTCCAGATTGCGATTAACCGATGAATTCTCTCGTGTGATGACCCAGTTCATGGAACTCTCGGCACTAGCCTCGATATTCGCATCCGTCAAATCCTCGTCAAAGATCGGTGTCATTGTTGACTCAAATGTCACATCTTGTTCGTCCCTGCTACTCAACACTGGAGTACCCATCGACTCATTGCCCTTAGCTTCCACGGATTTACGTGGAGCCAGGCTCTTGTCAGGCACTTTAGGCGATGACATCGTACTTGGCGCCGCTGATCTCTCGAACTTCTTCTGCAAAGTTGAGCTGGCTTGAATGATTGTGGAGATTGACGTTGAGTCAGAAACAGACTGCTTCTCGCTTACTGATTTGCTCTTCTTTTTAGAGAACCCAAAGATTTGTGACAGTCTGTTTTTGATCTTTCTCGAACTCTTCTTCTGTATATGTTTTCCTCCTCTTGTGGGCTGTTCGGGCTTGTCCATTACCTTTGGCAACGGCTTGTTCATGTTGACAGAGGACAACGATGACATCCGTCTCGAACTGACACTTGTATCTCTAGTTCCGGCACTCGCCTGTCTTGACAATGTACTGGAAGGCGTTCTTGAAGGAAGGCTAGAGGTTGGTGCCTTGACAGGTTCAATCGAAATCTTCAAGATCTCTCTGTTGGACAGAGCCATTGGGGCAAAAAGCTCTCTATTGGAGATATTTCGTCTGCGAACCTCCAAACTTGACACCTCTTCTGACAGGAACGATGGGAATTCCGAGCAGTTGATGGTATGATGAATGGTTTCACCAGCAATCGTCAGCCCTGTAATTCTGATCATTTCATCCTCTGTAAACTTGGCACAAAGGCCAGCAAAGAGGCCATATTGATACAGAATCTCAGGCGTTACGTCAATGTTCAAAAACAGAGCCACCTTCGATCTGAAATTCTCGCTCTTATACAGAGAAAGTTCGTGTGCTGTAGCAAAGATAGTGAGACCAAACTTCTCATTCTTGAACAAGTGGAATGGCGTGGACTTGCTCAGGATCTTTGCCTTGTTGATCAATCCCATGAACTTTGTAGCAGACTCCACTGAGAGGACCATGTTTATCTGTGGATCGTTCGTGATGATAACACGGACGTTGTTCTCGCTGAATCCCTGTACTTCCAAGTTCTTCAACTCAGTCCATGCAGTCACTTTCATATTTGGGATACTCTTGATTGGGTTCTCGTTCATCAAAGAGTTCATTAGGACATCTGAGACCTTTGGCCTGAGATATGCCTCTTCTATCGTCTCATCTTCCATAGTGGTGAAGATGATGTAGTCGTTGAAAAGGACAACAATACCATTGGATCCATCAGCATTGTTCTTAACATCAAAGACACTGATGACTTTTCTGTTCATCCAGCCGTACGCCAACATGGCTGGCCATCCGTCACAGAACTCTGTCAAGATCTTACCCGTTGGTGTGAACACTCTTCGATTGTATGGTTTCAAGTTATCCTTTCCGAAGGAGTCGATCGTGTTCACTGAGCATGAGTAGAACTTCTGTACCATTGTCTCCTCGATATAGGACCACTCTGTTGTGTTGAGCAGTCTCTGAAGAATGAGTTTGATCTTTGTGAGGCTCAATGGCACTTTCATGATCGAGGATATGAGCGATGGGGTATATGCTGATGGTAACTGGTGTCCCTGTAAGTCCAAGTACTCTGCCTGCTCCTTAGAGAAACTCTTGAGTGCAGATTCGTGGCGCATGTAAGCCTTGTAGAAATATGGCAATGTGGAACCACAGGCTTTCATAATCTCATAGCTTCCGTATGGACGAGCAGCTTTTAGAGCTTCGAAAAAGATGCAGTTCATTCTTGTCACTTCGTCAATGGTCGGAGGAAAGATTCTGTTCACCTTTGCCGCTGACAAGTCTGGAATCTTCCCACTTAGTGCTTTGATTCTTATTGGGATCACAACTTCACGGAGAAATGTCACCAGCTGTGTCGTTGTGCTCTCCTGAAGCTGATAGAGTTCATTGCATATGTTTGTCGTGAGTTGCTTGTCCTTATTGTTCATTGTTGAAGGTGGCTTGTACACAATTTCCGTGGATTCTGGGGAGTACTCTGTTAGTGGGTCAAACAAGTGCTCCAATTGCTGTCCGAGTAAAAACACCAGCTTATTGTTCTGCTCGATGACGTTCGGATTGTCTGCATAGACAACGTCCAGTGTGGTAGAGTCTTTGAAGTGCTGCTGAAGGAATCCAAAGTCCATCAGCTGCTTCCCGAGTTCTGTTGGAGACTTGGACGTTATCACTTGCATCTTTGAGGCTAACTCACCAGCAACAGTCTCATCCCACTCACGTGGGGACGCAGGCATTCCATGGCTCAACTCTTCAAGGTCCAATGAGTTGTATGCAGAGTATGCCTTGAGCAATGTGATAGCGAGTGCTCTTCTTACGTTGGAGCTCTTGAAGTTTGGAGTCAAGTTCTCGCAAGCCACGAAGAAACGGGATCTGTCATCGAGCGTCAACGAATGAAAGTACAATTCGCCCAGAGCACTGAACATTACTGTGTTGATTCTCTTAGAATCTGGGTCCTCGAAAACCATGATGATGATCTGCCCGAGTTTGATGTCACACCCATCAAAGAAAGCCGCAGAGGGGAAGATCTCGGTCCACTCCTCAGGAGCTCTTGAGGATCCCCTGGTGTTGGATATAAGGTTGTTGTGCAGCCGGATGATGTTCAGCTGGGGCTCGGCCAGGTTGCTGACCGTAGCCGATGGTTGAAGCGTCTGGAAGTGCCCGTCATAAAGACTCGAAGCGATACGGGACATGATCTTGGGCCCAAGAGATGTGGGTCACACGGCGCTCAGAAATGTACGTACAGGTCTTGCTTTCAGCAGATATGGCAGCTTCTATTCGCCAGAGATTCCGAATCTGAGCGTGCCCGATAGCAAGTTGATTCCCCACTTTGTTTTGTTTGGACAAGAAAAATAGACTGGGCTTCGCTGGATGCTCTTTTGTTTTTGTTTACTTTTCGGGTCGTGGCCCATGTCGCGGGTGGACAAAATCTTGTATGTGTGTATCTAATTTGTTGCTGTGACAACGTTTGGGGACTTACATAATCGACCGCGCTTACAGGGAACAACGCTTACGCCTATACGCGTCTTGGAAGATGTGTCTCATCAAATCGTTTGATTCACGCGTTTATTCACTTGAATTGGACCTGCATTCTATCTTATCTCCAAGAAAGATGACGGAGGGGACGGAGTATTCGATGCATGCAAATGTGTCGCAAAAGCACAACTACAAACTGATGGAGCTACCGCCCGATCTGTTAAAGCTTATAGAAGAAGGTAAAGAGTCTCTGATAATCAAGGCACCATCTGGAGAATCGGATGTTGTCATTTGCACCAAGGACCAGACATTCAATGTGCGACAGAGGAATCACTCGAATACTGTGATGATCATGGACAAGAACGTTGATGCTACTACGCAGGGAGATTACCTATTGGGATACACCACTCTTCCATCGGTGTTGGAAGTACACAAGAGTAAAGGAACCATCGACATCGCACTACTACCTACATACGAAGGACAAGAGAGCGTTGTCAGTCTCTGTAATGGAATCTCATTGGAAGACTTCAAGAAGTCATCTGCTATTTCCGAGAAAGAGTTTGACTCTGTATGGTTTGCACTCAATGGATCATCGTATAACGGTACTGCGGTGATCTTATCAGATGATTTCATCACACGTACTTTGCACGTGATGATTATGTCCCTAATGGCTGCTAATATGAGCTCTGATGAATTGTCGCTGATCGAGGTGTTCAAGAGTATGGGAGAAGCAGATGATGAGATCACCATTGACGTTGTTGAAACTGTATTACGAAAGTTTGTCAAGGAGGGGAAAGAGCCATTTGCATTGAATAAGACCAAAATCGGACAATGGTATGGTATTGAAGCATTGAAGAAGCATGCACGTTCCAAAGCGGTTGCCGTCTCTGACTTTTTAATCAAATGGAAATCTGAGCTTCCTCCATTCTTTGATTGTCCTATTGATCTACCACTATTGAATGGGTACTATGCGACACCTCTACCAAACAGGGTGCAATACGTGCCTCGTGATGCCTTGCCAAGTGACATCAACAACAGATTGAAATATCTGTTCAAACTACAATCCACATGGGATCTTTATGATTTGTACCCTTTCATCAGGGAGTTCAACACAAAGAGTGTCAAGGAAGAGAACTTTATCATGAAGTTTGCCAAGAAGAAGAAGATGGGTAAGAGAACTATCATCACGCCGAGAGCATGATGAATGCATGTGTGTTTTACACTTGTTGAATTGAAACGTCTATACTACTACTCTAAGTGCCGTGCTCACTGTTTCGTAGACACCAAGGAAGATAGCACCACCTGCGCTGATCCACATTGTTCTTGGTCCGATACCTGACAGGAACACTTTAAACCCTTCTTCTTTCAAGATGGTCTTTGCCAGTGTAAAGATACCAACACGTTGTTCATTGAGCATAATCCGTGTCTTTAGCACGTCCAATGGTGTCGTCAGTGCGGCAGCGATACCACCTGCAATGGAACCACATATGGACCCTTGAAGTGGGTTTACTCTTTCTTTGTGATCGCTCTGTGCCCACTTCTTCTTGAGCCACTCATAAAGAGGGAACTGGATTACTGTGAATGGGATCTCTCTCATGATTGTAGTTCCCCATCCTCTATACAGTCCTCTGACAACACCTTCGCCGGACTTATTGCTCAAGATAGTCTTGAGAGTGCCCAAGGATGAACTGTTGGTGATCGATGTTTGTGTACGCTGTTTGATAACCTCTGCTGGCACTCTAACGAGGCATGCAGCGATCTCACCACACGAGGCAGCGCCCATGTGTGCCATGGCAGATGCAATGTCTTCATTGGTGACATGAGACTTTGCAATTGGTGTCAAGAACCGCTTCATGGAGTCATATGTGATAAAGAACAGAGAGGCTGAAGGTGCAGATGCGATGACCGCAGACCCTAGGCCTCTATAGATGCCTCTCCATCCGCCGTTTTGGAAAAAGCCTCCCTTGGCCTGTAATCTTGTCTTTATGGTATCAATGGGGAAGAACGTCAGATCTGTGGAAGTGCCAGCAGCGGCACCACTCTGTTTCAGTGTTAGCATTTTTGTGACTTTGTACCCTTCGTATAGAGTAAAGTAAAGCAGCAATTAGGGGACGTACTATCAGCGAAATCATGAAATCGCTTTGTGTCATTGCTAAGCAGATTGGGGGTATGTGTGTGTCAACGAGTGTGAAAGAAAGGTGGCTTGTCTATATGTTGTATCCACACAACTAACTACACTTCAAGGTGTAAACACTTTGAGGTTTTTTTGGCCCTGAGAGCGACTCGCCGAGATCTCGCATCCCGCGCTGGGCCTTGAGCGTGTGTGGGGCCCCAAGGTGACCATAGGGGGTTATATAGTGTCTCTCTCAAGAACTGGTGGGTGGTAGGGCTCTGAGCGATGCAATGCAACAGAGTGTGTCGAGCAGAACATTCCGGAATAATATATACCCGTGTGAAACCCCCTTGGCCCCATGGACCTCCTATGGCCCCATGGCCCCCCCTCCGTACCCCTGGAAAATCAGACGAGTCTTGCATCTATAAGGTATAAATGACACCGTTGGGCCAATTGTTTACCGTTTGTGTATTCTTGGGCCTCGCTTATAATCCCCTGAGCTTCCACTGGTCATAACAGCGTTTAATTATCAGATAAATACCGCCAGAAAACTATACGCCCTTTGATGTCCTCATGGGCAAACACTACCAGTTACAAGGCCCGACTTCGGGCCCAGTCACCCCGCCAGAAAGATCGGGTCGCCACCAAAAGAAGTGAAGTAAAAAAAAAAAAAAAAAAAAAAAAAAATAATAATAGCCAGGAAATGAAGGCCCACGGATTCGTCATAGAAAGAGAGGCGAGAAGAGGAAACACAGAAATTCCAAAAGAAAGACATATTTTCATATACGTTCTTATACCGAACTTTGGCTGATCACAGTTCTTGTGTGATATCGTGAAGAAAGAACCTTTTTTTTTTCTGTTGGTCAACCTCTATTCTACAACTTTGACCGGGTCTCTTTTTAGTGGATTGACAAATCAACAAAATGCAATCGCTCAGACTTAGAAACGCCGTGTTGGCGGTACGTCCGCAATGGAAGAGACTCATCTCCACGACACAGACTTCGAGAGCCGCCACTGCAGCTGCCACCGTCTCTGCCTCTGCCTCTGCCTCTGTCACTCCGGATTTTGATGCTCTTGAGTCCCAGAAACAGGCGAGTGAATCCATCTCTAGAAATGCCTTCACCGCTAATCCATTGAACGGAACAAGACCGATCTACTTGGATATGCAGGCCACTACGCCAACAGACCCGAGAGTCCTCGACAAGATGCTGCAGTTCTACACTGGTCTTTACGGCAACCCACACTCCAACACACATTCGTATGGTTGGGAGACAGATAAGGAAATCGAAGTCGCTAGAAAGCATTTGGCTGATCTGATCGGTGCCGACCCAAAGGAGATTATTTTCACATCTGGTGCCACGGAGTCCAACAACATGGCCATCAAGGGTGTTCCAAGATTCTACAAGAGAACCAAGAAGCACATCATCACAGTCAAGACAGAGCACAAGTGTATTCTCGATTCTGCCAGACATATGCAAGATGAAGGGTTCGACGTGACATATTTGAGTGTTGGTGAAGATGGTCTGATCAGTCTGGAAGAGTTGGAGAAGGCCATTCGTCCAGACACTTGTCTCGTCTCCGTGATGGCTGTGAACAACGAGATCGGTGTAATCCAACCAATGGAGGAGATTGGTAAAATTTGTCGTAAGAACAAGGTGTTCTTCCACTCCGACTGTGCCCAGGCCGTCGGAAAGATCCCAATCGACGTCAACAAGATGAACATTGACTTGATGTCCATCTCCTCGCATAAGATCTACGGGCCAAAGGGCATCGGTGCTATCTATGTCAGAAGAAGACCAAGAGTCAGAGTTGACCCAATCATTACCGGAGGTGGCCAAGAGCGTGGTCTGAGATCTGGTACGCTGGCTCCTCCCTTGGTTGCTGGTTTTGGCGAGGCCTGTAGAATCATCAAGGAGGACATGGAGTACGACCAGCAGCACATCAAAAGACTCTCGAAGAAGCTAATGGACGGGCTGCTCTCCATTGAGCACACCCAGCTCAACGGGTCTGCGAAGCACAGATACACCGGTTGTGTCAATGTGTCTTTTGCCTACATCGAAGGTGAGTCCCTGCTGATGGCCTTGAAGGACATCGCTTTATCCTCTGGGTCCGCTTGTACCTCTGCCTCATTGGAGCCATCTTATGTATTGCACGCATTGGGTGCTGACGACGCATTGGCCCATTCTTCTATCAGATTCGGTGTGGGGAGATTCACCACCGAGGATGAGATTAACTACGTTGTTAAGGCCATCCACGAGCGTGTCGAGTTCCTCAGAGAACTGAGTCCTCTATGGGAGATGGTCAAGGAAGGGATCGACCTCAGTACCATCGAGTGGTCCGGCCACTGAGTGCCTTTTTGCCTGTAATTATGCGTTATCTTTTCTTAATACTCCATTTGTAGCCCGCAAGGCCAACCATCACACAACAACAACAACAACTTCTTTTCTCCACAATTCCGGGCCGTCACCGGCGTGTCAAGTGGGCAAGTAAAAAAAAAAAAAAAAAAAAACAATGATGGGTCGGGTGAACAATTATGAATCATTGACAAGTCAACCATTCACCCCAAAAAATTCCAGTAAACCCCCAATTAATTTCACAAAAATGAGCAACGTTAAGAATATTGTCGTTCTTCCAGGTGACCACGTAGGCACGGAGGTCACCAATGAGGCCATCAAGGTCCTCAGAGCCATTGAAGAGGTGCGTCCAGATATCAAGTTCAACTTGGAGTACCACTTGATCGGTGGTGCCGCCATCGACGCAACTGGTGTGCCATTGCCAGACGAGGCGTTGGAAGCTTCGAAGAAGGCCGATGCTGTGCTTCTAGGTGCCGTTGGCGGTCCAAAATGGGGTACCGGTGCCGTCAGACCAGAGCAAGGCCTGCTCAAGATTAGAAAAGAGTTGAACCTCTACGCCAACTTGAGACCATGTAACTTTGCCTCCGACTCACTTTTAGAGCTATCGCCAATCAAGGCCGAGGTTGTCAAGGGTACTGACTTCACCGTCGTGAGAGAGCTTGTCGGTGGTATCTATTTCGGTGAGAGAAAAGAGGAGGACGAGTCTGGTGTCGCTTGGGACTCTGAGACTTACTCCGTCCCAGAAGTGCAGAGAATCACCAGAATGGCCGCCTTCATGGCGCTCCAGCACAACCCACCATTGCCAGTGTGGTCCTTGGACAAGGCCAACGTGTTGGCTTCTTCGAGACTCTGGAGAAGAGTCGTTACCGAGACGATTGAGAAGGAGTTCCCACAGTTGACCGTGCAACACCAGCTCATTGACTCTGCTGCTATGATTCTTATCAAGAACCCAACCCAGCTGAACGGTATTGTCATCACGAACAACATGTTTGGTGACATTATCTCCGACGAGGCCTCTGTGATTCCAGGTTCGCTCGGTTTGCTGCCTTCTGCCTCCTTGGCCTCCTTGCCAGACTCCAACAAGGCTTTTGGTCTTTATGAGCCATGCCATGGCTCCGCTCCAGACTTGGAGCAGAACAAGGTCAACCCAATCGCCACCATCTTGTCTACTGCTATGATGTTGAAGCTGTCCCTCGACTTGTTCGATGAGGGTGTTGCCCTTGAGAAGGCCGTGAAAGAGGTCCTCGATGCTGGTATCAGAACCGGCGACTTGCGTGGTACCAACTCCACCACTGAGGTTGGTGACGCCGTTGCCGCCGCTGTCAAGAAGATCTTGGCCTAAATGATTACGAAAATGTATATGTGTCTATGTATATATATCTATATGGATACGACGATTGAAACAAACATGCAGTAATGTATTAAAGTAGTGTACAGCTATATCTCAGTTCAAGTGAGCAACAAAGTCATCAATGTCAATCTCCAAGATCGGAGCAGCACCAGCGTTGGAGGTCTTGGTCTGCTTCTTATCCTCTCTCTTCTCCATCTTCTTAAGCTTGGCCAACGGGCCGTAGCCAACAATATCACTGTTCAACGCGAGTGGGTCCAAGAAATGTGTCACTGTCTTGAAGTTCTCGCCAAGTGTGACAATCTCGTGAATGATATCCTCAATACAAATCACACCGGTGGACTCGCCCAGCTTCTCCTCAACCAAGTTGTTGTCGTTAAGCTTCACCGTCTTCATTGTGTCTGTCTCGCTGTCCTTCACAGTGACCTTGGCTCTCTTTTGGATCAACTGTCTCACCGTTTGCAAAGATGGCTGACCTATCACTGTGTATGGGGAGATCAATTTCAACAATGGATAGATGGTTTCTGTCAATCTCACAAACACGCCGGTGTTGAGACGATTGAGTCTGAGTAAAGATAGCACTTTCTGCACTTTTGAAGGGATCTTCACACCAACTGGGCCCGGGGTTCTAACGATAAAGTAAAGCGATGGCTTACCAGAGTAGATGGTTTTGGTCTTCAATCCATCGATACCAACCTTCTCGATGTAGTGCTTGTTGGTGGCCTCGCTGATGGTGGTCTGTCTCTCGGCCTTTGACACTCTCTTGACTCTCTCTGCTTCTCTTCTGGTAGCCAGTGTCTTTGCCACGAGCGATTCTGCTCTAACAAACTTTTGCTTTCTCTGGTTCTTCTTTCTGCGCTGCTCCTCCTCTCTTTGTCTGACCTGCTCCTGCTTCTCGATTCTGAGTCTGTCAGCGTTCTTTCTCTTGCGGAGAAGAATCTCCGGGTTGGAGTTGAGTTCCACCATCTTTCCTTTATTATACTTTGGTACCCTTCTTCTCAGTGTAAAGAGGTCTCATCGCATACACGCCTAAAATTTTTTTGAAGCCCTCACGCAGTGGCCGTACCGCAGAAGTGCCCTGGTAAGGCCACTGTATAGGGGGGGCACTTCAGTGTTCAGCTCAAGCTTATTTATAATGATCCTTAAATTAGTAGGTATAATTATGATAAAAAGCTGCAAAATCATAACCACGTTTGATACAGAAATATTACAAAGTAGAGATATTGGAAGGCATTAACAACGAGCAGAATTTCACTCACCCCGCTCGAAGGAGGGTTAACTTATAAATGGCTTCCAATCGGGAGTTTGTCCCAATAATTTTTCGCCATTTTGACTAGAATGAGCGTTCGCCGTTGAGAGCCTAGGCTCGCGCCGAGGCTTCTGATAGTCTCCTAGGCAACGCTTTTAGGGCAGAGATAGGCAATTTGTTTGGGTGTGTTCTATGATGTTCTTCCTTTGTGTATATAAGAAAATGAAAAAAAAAACACCAACAAAACAATCCAAGGTTACAAAACAGCACACTGATCTCTGCCAATTAGAGCGTTCGGCGGCGGTACCGCATCATAATAAATTATTGTCTATCTTCGCTCTCTCGGAAAAGAACAGAGTATATGAGCCTTTCTTCGCAAAAAAACAGTCCGATCCCGATTCGCACAAAAGCGCTCTGATCTGCGCCGATCCGATCTCAAGCTCGTACTATATACTATATATACCACTACTTGCACCGCACTTTGCGCCAATTTATTGCAAAAAAAGCCCTGGAAACGAGGAACCGAAAAACTCACACGCGAATGGGAAAAAAATCTTGAGTGAGAGAGAGAGAAAGAGAAAGAGAGAGAGTGTGTGAGAGAGAGAATTAGCGTAGAGAGAGAGAGATCGTTCAAAATTATAAAAACCAAAGAACTGGAAAGCTCAAAAGAAAAAGGCATTGACCCGCCCGTAAAACAAACGGAACAAGGAACCAAAAAGAGGATAAAAAAGGTGTACTGCCTCTGCTTCAGATTGAAATCCTTCAATAGATACCACATCCACAAACAGGCCAGTATCAACAACAGTCCCAAAAAAAAAGGCCTTCTGCCCTGTCTGTTCACCTAAAAAAGGAACCTTTTCCCCGTTTATACGCTCTTTTTCCCCTCCATTCTTTCTACCCCAGCGGCTAGCGTGTGGACTATTGCACACTCTTTTATTGAGCCAGTGCATCTAACAGATCGGTTCCACCAAATCTTTTTCTGTACTGCTTCATCTCTTTTGGAGAGAAAGAGAAAGTGAGAGAGTGTGTGTGTGTGTTTTTGAGATCTTTGTCTTGTCCTGTTGAGAGAACATAAAGCCATCAGCGGCTACACAACAAACGCTCGGTCAGCTCCCGATCCACATATTCAAACGTGGCAAGCACAATGTCCAACAACACAGAGGCAGACTCGTCGTCATCCCGACAGGGAGAGAACTCCATCCAGACCATTGGCGGCTCTCAGGTCACTACCCAGTACAACCATATGGGTGGTCAAATACCAGTCATGGTAGCACACTACCCGAATGGCAATGGAAACAACCTACAGCAGATGAGGTACCACCATCAGTCTGCAGGTAGTCAGCAGCAGCAGCAGCAACAACAGCAACAGCAGTTCTACGAACAACAGGCTGAGCCACAGCAACAAGAACAGCAGCAACAGCAGCAACAGCAGGATCTTCATCAATCACAACAACAGCAGCAAGGGCCTCAGACTCCGCAGCAGCCTATGAGCCAATCACAGACCCCACAGCCACAGGTGGTGCCATTGCAGCAACAGCAGCGGCAGCAACAGGAACAGCATCAGCATCAGCAAGGACAACATTCGCAGCAATCCCCTATGCCGCAGCAGCACTCGGGACAGCCACAAATTCAACACCACACGCCTCGGCCAGTCCACCCAATCCAACTAGCAAATGGTAACCTCTCACAGCAAGGCCAATTGCCACCACACATGGGGAGTTTAGCCCCTGGCGCTCAGCGCCATTTCCAAACACCTACAAGGCCAGGTATGTTGGAATCGGCTGCTCCAATGTCTGTTCCATCTCATCTACGCGGATCAAAACATGGAACCCCATTGGGAACCCCAGAGTCTCAGAGAAAGAGACAGAGAAAAGCGGATCATGCATTCCCTGGCGAAGATGGTGATTTGGAACTAAGAAATATGGCTGCTAAGATCCTTGATGTTCCATTGGATGAGTTTGCCTCCAAGGTCAGAGCTATTGAGGCAAGCAACGTCTCCGCTACCATTGCCGCTCCGCCCGTCGGATCGGGAAGAACTTTGTTGATCAAGAATGATGCCACAAAGGAGAGACAAAGACAAGTGTTTGGTATGACATGGCTAATGAGAGCTTGTCAGGCTAGCAGCTCTGCAGTGGTGCCAAGAAACAGAATCTATGCTCGTTACGTTGGTATCTGTGCGGAGAATGGACTCAAGCCTTTATCTCCAGCTTCTTTTGGTAAGCTGGTTCGCATTGTTTTCCCCACATTGACTACTCGTCGTTTGGGTACAAGAGGCCAATCCAAATACCACTACTGTGGATTGAAGTTGGTCAACGATGAAGGTGGTCCATCCGCTGGCGCTTCAAGCGCAAACACTCCACTTCATAGCCATAACCAAACATTCGATTCATCGTTCCTGCCTGGTACACCATATGGTTCCAACAGTCCAACTTCGTTCCATTCTCAAGTCTCAACTCCATTGATGTCTAACCCACCTTCTGCATCTACAAATGTCACGTCTATTACTAACTTTTTGAACGACCAAGTGGCACCAGAGCTCAAATTCGTGGCTGATTTGTCATATATTGTCAACTACAAAGGATCCAGCACAGAACAACAGTTTGAATTTCCTGATATCAAGCCATATTTGCCAGATTCTGCTGACTGTGATGCCGCTGATACACTTTATGGATTGTACAAGTCTCATTGCATTTCCATCTTTGAGTCCATCAGATACGTTCAACTCAAGAGACTACAGGGTTTGATTTCCTCGTTCCATGGAAAATTGACTACGCCGGTGTTGAAGCTTTATACATCACCGACAATGGCTCCTTGGATCGCTGCCTGTGATTCCATTATGTTCAAGTCGCTCATCAAGATGTTGGCCAAATTGGCATTGCAAGATATTCCAAGTGCAGTGTTGGAACAGTTGAAAGAGTTGGTACAGAGTTTCACAGATAAATTGTCTGAGTCGTTGAGTGCCATGCCTATTAAACTGGCTCTGGCTAAGTTGAAATTATCCAAGCAGTTCTGTCAACTTGTGTCGAGGTTTGTGAGAGTTGTTGAGACTGCTCAGTCCGCTAACAAAATTCTTTCTCATCATATGGATAGAGAGGTGATGTACAACGATTGGACTAAGCACGTCAACGTTGAGCAGATTGCTGCTAGAGAACTCCCATGTGATGGCGATAACTTCAAGACTGCAGTTGATATCCTCCAGAACAAGATCCCAGAGATGTTGAAGAAGACTGATACCGTTTATGACACTTTCATTGTTGAATGGGGTACTTACATTGCATCTTTACCCGAGACATTCATCAATGTTCCACCACGTCTTTTCCTCTTGTGTACCTCTGCCGTGTTGACCAGTGCACTCCGTGAGATTTCTCTTGCAGGCGGCGGTGGATTTGGTGCTTGGTGGGTTGTTAGATGTTGGGTTGATGAATGGATTGGATGGTGTGCTGAGCTCGGTGGTTTCATTTCTAGTTCTCTAGATGAGATCTCGTTGTTACCAGGTATCAGTGAAGTTCATCGTCCATTTGTTAAACCTATTGAAGATAACAATGATACCGGGATTTCTTCTTCGAGCAGCTTGAATAAGATGACCACTGATTTGGCTTCGGATAGCATTGATCTTTTGGACGGTCAGTTTGGTGGTATGTTACCTACTGAGAACTCTAAGAAGATGTGATAGATTATGGCTTTGCTTTTCATGTTGCTTTTCATTTGTTACGAGGGGAGCTTAGAGAGAGAGGTTTAAAAGAAGAAAGAGAAAAAAAGAAAAGAAAAGAGAAAGGGGGAGTGTTCAGTGTTAGAGACTCATATTTGAGACTACGATCATGATTATACTGAAATTTACTTTATCTATAGCGTGTTTTGGTGTAGCCTGATGATGGATGGTATCGGTGATTAGAGAGCGATGAGTTCGCGCACAAGATACAACTCATCAAAACAAAGCACACCAAGTTCTTTTGGAGCTTGATCACAACTCCTTAAGCGCCCATTGGATAGATAAAGACGACAGGAGAATGGGTGCAATCAGAGGAATCTTTGGTGGGAAGAAAAAAACGCCCTCAAAGTCGCCGTCTCCATCATTAGCTCAATTCTTGGATTCGCCTCCCTTGACACCATTACAACTCCAGGGCTATCTCCCCTCAACAAAGAACAGACTGCTTGGAGAAGAACTTGGGGAGGACATACGGAGTATATTGCCTGCAAGACTACAGATTCAGAGCAGATGGGATCTTTTGTATTCACTAGAGCAGCATGGGTCATCACTACACACGCTTTATAGGTGCATCAAACCGGATCGAGAAAAGTATGACAAGAACGGGTATGTCATTGTTGTTAAGGATGTGAAAGGTGGAGTGTTTGGTTGCTATGCTAATGAGTTTTTGCACCCTACTGACTCAAGGAGATTTTACGGCAACGGTGAGTGTTTCCTATGGAAGAGCAAGACGGTGGAGACCAATGAGGGAACGCATATTCAATTCAAGGCATTCCCATACACCGGGCTGAACGACTTTATAATATACTGCACTTCGCAATTTCTCAGTCTTGGAGGAGGCGATGGGCACTACGGGCTGTGGATTGACGAAGACCTGATGAATGGAGTAAGCGATGCATCGCTAACGTTTGGTAATGAGCCACTGAGTGATTGTGGGTCCAAGTTCCGTATTCTCGGTGTGGAAGTATGGAAAGTCGGCTGAGTCGTTAATCATTGATACAAACTACACAATAGCTTCATATGTAGATGTTTTCGTCTTTGTCCTCCGTATGCTTAGACTGGAGCTCCGTGGGTGAGAGGTTTCTAGAGATGACCTTGTCCTTTGCCTGGCTGTATTCAATGGGATGCTTCGCCTCAGCAAGACTCCCCAGCTGCTGTGCCCGCTGCTTGCTGTACTTGAGGTCCCTCGACACCTGCTGGAGCACCTTGAGTCCTTGCTTGAATGTCTGCTGAAACTCTGAGAGTCTTTGATGTGCCTCCTCGCGCAACGCTAAGAGCTCCATCTCTTTGCTCTTGAGCTTCCCCGAGGTCTGGGCTTGGACAGCGATGGACTTGTTGAACTCGAGCCGCGTCAATGCACTATCTAAGGAGCTGGCGAGGTACACTATTGGGTCGAACTGTGTGGGTTCCTCATCCTGTGACTCGTACGAATCCGTGGAGTTGTCATCATCGTCGTCTTGGTCGGCTGTGGTGTTGTCATGGTCTCTGATAGCGAACGTCTGTGAGTTTATTGACGGCTGCCTGCGGTGCCGTATTTGTTGTTGTTGCTGCTGCCCTTGTGTTTGATCTGTTGTATCCTCCCCTGCCATTGTGTTCTATGTAGAAATCTCTGTGCAAACCGACAGCTCAATTCTGTGATATATATATATATATATATAGTTCCCACTCCGTATCAATGCGTCGCGTGTTGCTGCTGCTTAACACTACGGGCGTCGCGGAAATTGGTACTATATACCGTAGTAACAGTCCTAGTCTTTTAGAAATCATCAACTCTTCTAAAAACCCAGGAGCGATCCCGCAATTGGAGAATCACACACACACACCACCCTTATAGCGGCTAGGCACAGAATATGAGCCAGGCAGACGTGAAAAACCGTCTGCGTCCTTTTGGGTTCTTCTTCGAGAAGTCCCTGACGGACCTGATTAAGGGAATCCGTGCCAACAAGGAGCCAGAGGCACAGATCAAGTTCCTACAAAATGCCATTGTGGAGTGTCGTAAAGAGGTCAAGTCAAGCGATATGGACATCAAGACGATGGCAGTGCTCAAGCTTGCGTACCTCGAGATGTACGGCTTCGACATGGGCTGGGCAAACTTCCACGTCTTAGAGGTCATGAGCTCAGCAAAGTTCCAACAAAAACGTGTCGGGTACCTGGCGGCAATTCAGAGCTTCAAGAATGACAACGATGTTCTGATGCTCACGACGAATCTTCTGAAGAAGGACATCAATTCCGGAAGATCTGTCGAAGTCGGCGTGGCGCTAAGTGGGATCTCCAGCGTGGTCACCAGTGGGCTCGCCGCAGACATCACAGAGGACATCATTAAGATGCTTAACCACTCAAAGCCATACATCAGAAAGAAGGCAGTGCTCTCAATGTACAAGATCTTTCTCAAGTATCCGGAGGCCCTGAGGACACACCTGCCGAGGATCTTTGACAAGCTGGAAGACCCTGACGACTCGGTGGTCACTGCCACCGTGACCGTGATCTGTGAGCTCTCGAAGAAGACACCAAAGATGCTTGTCTCGTTGGCACCACATTTCTACGACATGCTCAAGTCATCTAGCAACAACTGGATGTTAATCCGGCTGCTCAAGCTGTTCGCCAACCTGACAGCGGTGGAGCCTCGTCTCAAGGGCAAACTGTTGAATCCTGTGTTGGAGCTCATGTCTAAGACAAGAGCATCCTCTCTGACATTTGAGTGTGTGAACTGTTTGGTCACCGGTAATATGATTGACGAGGATGACTACGAGGTGGCGAACACCTGCCTGGATGAATTGGTGCAGTTCTTCAAGGAGGATGACTCTAATTTAAGATACGTTGGATTACTTGCGTTCCTTAAAATTGGGAAGATCAACCCAAGATTCATCTCCAAGTACAGTGAGCATATCCTTCAATTTGTCGAGGATAACGATATTACCATCAGAGAGAAGTCATTGGAACTCGTTAGTGGTATTGTTAATGAGGACAACTGCTTTGATATTGTTAAAACACTAATGGTTCAGTTGTTACCCGATGAGGACGTGGACAATGGAGGGTTCATTCCAACTCTACAACCAGACAAGCCAGTGCTATCTGACAAGTACAAGACAAACATTGTTCTTAAGATCCTTCAGATCTCTTCACAGGATAATTATGTCAACATCCCATCGTTTGAATGGTATTTGGCAGTGATTTCGGATTTGATTGATTTATCCATTACATATAACTTGAACACCGGAGATGCACTTGGTGAGCAACTAAGAGACATTGCAGTGAGGGTACCAAGTGTGAGAAAAGACGTCATTGCATCGTGTATCAAGATTTTGAATAACGAAGATGTTGTCTCAAAATTACCACAGATTTTGATACATGTGGTATGGCTCACTGGTGAATATTCTGCATATGTCAAGAATGGTGATGTGTTGATTCAAATCCTTTTGTTATCGGAGCAGAATATTTTACAACTTCCATCTGATGTGCTGACACGTTACATCCCAGCCATTGTGAAGATCTACAATGGGTTTGTTAACAAAGACATTGACTATTGGGATGGTGATAAGAGAAGTACTGTCCTTAAATTGACAAACAAGATTGTTCAATTCTTTGAAAGATTGTCAAACTCCAAACATTTTGAGATCCAAGAACGGTCAGTGGAGTTCTCTGAATTTCTCAAGCTTATCGCTGAAGCTGTCGAGCAACACGATTTGAACTCCCATGAACCACCGTTGTTCTTAACCCAGGCATTACCATCTCTTTTCAACGCATGGGAACTGAACCCTATCTCACATGGATCTCAGAGAAGACTTCCACCTCCAGATTTCGATTTGGATACACCTATCCACCCCGAGGCATTTGATGAAGCATGTAACACCGAAGGTGAAGGATCTGAGGATGAGGACTTTGAAGAGTTGTTGTATGAAGACCAGGGAACACTAGTAGAAGAGGATCACCACTCTGGTCAGCACCATGTTGAGGAAGAACACGTTGACCCGGAAACCACCAAGTTGAGAAAGAAGGAAAGATTGGAAAGACTGAAAGACGATCCATACTACTTGTCCGGTGACAATGCGTCACAGATCATCACTGCAAAGAGTGGTATCTCCTCTACCACGCCGCGCTCCATCACACCTACTATTGAAGTTGAGGATGCACCAAAAAGACCCACGAGAAAGAAGAAGAACGTTGTTATCTTGTCCGAGGAGGTGGTTGCTGGTGGCTCTGCTGACCCATCAGACCAGGACTCTTTCAGATCTGGGAGATCTGGTACTAAGACTAAGTCTACTGCTGCTGCTTCTAAGAAACGCAATATCCTTGTGCAGTCTTCCAAATTGGAGAGTTTTGACTTCTATGCGGAGCCAGAGGATGAAGGTGCTGCAGAGGTTGCCAAATTAAGACAACAGATGGAGTATAAAGAACCTGAGGCTGTGGAAGAAGTCGTTGTCATAAGAAAGAAGAAGAAAGAAAAGAAAGTGGATGCCAATGGCAATCCTATAGAGAAGAAGAAAAAGAAGAAGAAAGTGAAAAAGACGGAGGAGGATACAAATGGATACTAGTTAGTTGGTTGGTTAGACTGACAAAAACTTTTTTTTCTTGTTTGCATTCTATAATGTATATATATACATGGAATAAGGAAAATATCTCTGTCACTCAAAAAAAAGGCAGTGTTCAATGCATTGTATCAAACAGTCTTCCTTCTCTGATGGCTTCTTGCTTCATCGACTTTGTACACTCTTTTAGTATCACCGCCTGCTTAGCGATCTCCCCTAGTCTATTGATAACCTGTTGGTTCCCATCGACAAAGCCATAGATGGAGTATTTGAGGCCAACTTTTGAACAGAACCCTATTACCAATGGTTGGACTTTTCTAAAGTTATGTCTTGGAAGACGTGGGAACAAATGATGGATTGCTTGGAACTGAAGACCACCATGGAAGTAATCAAACCATTCCGGGCAATCAACGTCCATTGTGGTACGAATCTGTCTTGATACAAACGATTCATGAACTCCCAAGTCCTGTGTGGACATTGCAAAATGTGATAGAGTTATCTGAACGTGTACAATCATCGTAGTGACATGGGATACAAGCACATACATCCATCTTTCACGAGTCGTTGGGATGGACTTGTAAACCACCAAATAGAAGAACCAAAAGTTGAAGAAGACTAGCCCGACCAGTTCAAAGTATCTGAACCATGCTGCCTTACCATGACGTGGTCCTTGGCCCAATAGAACGTGTGCCCATGACAATCTGTACAGATTGAATCTTCCTAAGCAGAGAATTGGATAGTACAAGTATCTCTGTATGGGGATCACCAACTGTGCAAACTTGTCGAACCATAAGAACTTCTCGTAGTAAGTTGAATACAAATTTCCAAACAGACGAGTGCTCACTGCAAAGAAGGGCAAGTGTTGAATATCCGGATCATGTACGGGATCATTGGTGATCAGATGGTGTACATTATGATTCCTCTTCCACCAACCGAGCGAGAGACCACCAATATAAGACGCCACAACCATCCCAATGATGTTATCCGTCTGATATCTATGTGTTATAGATATATGACCTGCATCATGTGCAATGAACACCAATTGTTGCCATGCCAATCCAATAAATATGGCACTAAGGAAATACCACCTAAAGTGCAAAAGTGTGAAAGAAGCAAGGAAAAGACCACTAATTCTAGTAGCTTCTTTGGCATATGACCAGTAAGGACACTGGTAATATCCCTGGTCGATGATCTGCATATGTAATGCATTGTACTCTTTCGATAGATGTTCCTGGGTCTGTGGATCCAATGATGGAATGTTCTTTAGGTCATCCACCGTTTGTTCATTCTCATATTTTTGTAAGACTTCCTTGGGGTCTCTTATGACGTGCTGTTCATAAGCCTCTGTATTTGATAGCGTTGGAATGTCATTTCCTCTCACCACGGGCTCAATCTTAACACCAAAACATTCTCCTGCCATCTGCTTACTCTTCTGCTCTTCCATTGGCCTAAATACACCGCCTTGGATCGGAGGACGCATATGTTCCCACTTGTGATCCAACACTCCAATTTGCCACTTCTTGAAATTCCCCACAGTCTCATCAGAGTGATAGGCAATCATCTCATCCGTTGCATCTCTTCCAATCATGTGATATACCGCTTTATCACCTCCTGGATGGTACTTAATCCATGAGTTCAACCTCAAAACGGTACCGTTGTATATGACAATGGCATCTCCCTGTGAGATCCTATGTTCGATCTCCTCCTTGGAGAGCACTCTATCCCGGGACATCCTTTGTTTCCTCTCTTTATACCCTGAGTATTGAGAGAGAAAGAGAGAGATATAATTTAAAGAGAAAGATGATAGAGATGAGATCCACACATCTCGGTGGGCCCACTCAGCCGCGTTCCAGAACGTGTCGCGTGTTTGCACGGCTTATTATATATATATATATATATAACTTACAGTTGGATTTATGATATATTGGATGTATTATACATATATATCTCACATATATGATATATATCTCACATATATGATATATATCTCACATATATAACATATATCAATTGTATAAAGTTTATGTTAAAAGATATATGTCAAAAGACTGGATGTAACATATATAAAAGAGATACAAATTAGTAGTTCACTGCTCTTTCATCCACCCAGCACTCCCACTTATCGGTCTTCCCCTTGAGCACACTCCCCGGTATCACATCCACATTACCATCCAATTGCTCAAATGTGAATTTTTGATCCTGTGCACCCAATTCAATCTCCTCTTCTTCATCATCATCATCTATTGATACTTCAACCTTGGAGACGTTAGCACTCTGTAGCTTCCTATATTGGTTGATTTCCACTTCCAGTAATTCTTTGATCTTCTGTGGTGAACGAGCACTGAATAGATCTGATTTGTTACATGCTATAAGGATATCCACACCACCTGGTTTTCTCTCTGTAAATGTCAACACTTTATATAAAAAATGTGCAGTTTCCACCAATTTGGATTGATCAACTGTAGATTCAACCATAAATATCAATCCATGGATATTAGTTGAATTTTTAATCTCATCTAATAATAAAGAGTGTAATTTTGGATGACCAGGGAAATCAATCAATTTAAAATTTGAACTTGATGATGTTCCCCTTGTTGTTGAAGGTAATTGATATTTATCCGTAAAGTTGATATCCTGAGACATTATGGTGCTTCCTATTGAAAGTCTTTTACCATATGCTAACCAATGGAATAACATAGTTTTACCACTACCACATGGTCCACATATAATAAAAGTTGGATTCTTATTCTTTGTAAAACCCAAAGTTGGAACAAAGGGAACAGATGAATGTTGTTGTAATATGATAAATGCAGTGGATGCAATTAATACAGCAATAAGTGTTAGAAGAATGATGTTAAACTCCATTATGATCTTATCATCTGTGGTATGTATTGATAGTGTATATTTTATATATATAATTGTCATGGACGTTTTATGTAATTCTCTCAAGCGCGATTTTTTGTGTATATATATATATATACATATAAGATTATAAAACCTGTTATAAAACCTGAACACCATTGCAGGTGTGTGTCAGAAGACTGTAAGATATTGTTATTAAATATAATATATATATATATATATAGATGTCATAATTACAGTCTGATATATGGTATATGGTTTTGTAATATGTATATATATATATAAATCTGTAGATATATATAAATCTGTAAAAGATATATATAAAAATCTGTAGATATATATATAAATCTGTAAATTATATATATATATATAAGTATAGCCTTCGGCTAATAAGCCTTCGGCTTATAAGCCTTATTTCTTTTGTTTCTTCACCCATCTTTCATTCACACTTTCAAATGATTCATGTCTTTCTCTCTTCTCCAAAGAAACATATTTTCCTATAATCTTATTTGATCCATCACCCACATTAACCTTAATTTTCTCCATATATTTATCACCACAAGGTTCTGGGAAAAATTCCAACATAAATTTTGATATTTGATTTTTCAACTTGATCTCTAACCAATTTGAATAAACAAATTGATAAGTTTTTTCTGCCTTGGAATTTTCAATTGTTTCAATCCATTCAATATCATTGAATTTACAATTGTATAATATCAATGGGAAATCAGCACCCATATTAAACATTGGTTTTGTATCAAATTTGTTAATATTTAACAAATCTTTAACAATCTCTGGTTTTTCCAAATGTTGACCAATTAAAAACAAAATTGCAACCATATTACGAACTTGATGCCATAAAAATGCAGATCCTTCCAAATCAAAACAATATAAATCATCATTTAATTGTAAAATTTTGGATTTCAACATTGTTCTTTTATAATTTGTAATTTGTTTTGAACCATCTAATTTACAGAAATTTCTGAAATCATGTTCTCCCAAATAATACATTGCAGCTTTATTCATTGCTTCAATATCCAAATCTTTTTTATGAAACAAATATTTGTAATGTCTTGAAATACAACTAAAACGTGCATCAAAATTTGGTGGTGGTCTTAAAGAAATTGAATGAATCTTTATATCTTTTGGAAGTAAAGAATTAAGAATATTAACATAATCAATTTCTTTATGATCATTTCGTGGATTTTTTTGTTCTTCTTCTGTTAAACAACTTCTTACCATTAAAGAAACAACTTGATTCATTGCACTAACACCTTTATCAGTTCTTCCACATCGACTAAATTTGAAATTTGATGGATCTTTAGATGGAATCATCTTACATTTAAAAAGACAATCAATTAATACTCCTTCAACTGTTGGTAATGGAGTTGGATCTTTTTGTATTGCTAATCCATTATAATTCCATCCCAAATATGCAAATTTTAATGCAATGAATCTTTTTGAATGTTTAGTAAAATCTAATGGTCTTTGCTTCTTTGTAGCTTCTTTTATAGATTTCTGTTCTTCCAATTGATAAATTCTTCTTATAAGCATTTCATTTGTCCATTCGCTATATTTATCTTTTGAAATTTCCATCTTTGGCTCAATGTGTTTTGATGTCATCTTTGTTTGTAGAAATTTGAAGACTCTGCGTAGCATAAACTTGGGAAATTAATGGTATATAATGTATTATAAGTATGTTGATGATGTAAATTTTTCATTTTTTTTCATTTTTATGAGAAAATTACATCAACTCATCGCTAAAAATTTTGAAATACATTGGAGTATTAATATATTGCAAAATTATTGGAGTATTAATAATACAATTATTGTAATGTCCAAGTCACTCAAATGGACAGAATTGGAGGGCCTTACGCCATGGCTCCACCATACCATCGAGTGCTTTGGATTTGAAAAGATGACACCGGTCCAAGCAGCAGTAATCCCACTCTTCTCCAAGAATAAAGATGTTGTTGTTGAAGCAGTGACGGGTTCAGGAAAGACAATCGCATTTGTTGTACCTGTGATCGATCGTATCACCAAGTGTGAGAATACTAAATTGTTATTGGCAATAACAGTGGCACCAACAAGAGAACTTGCTTTCCAGATCTCCAAAGTGTATGAATCTGTATTGCAGTATCAACCAAGTGAAAATCAAATCAAAATACAGACAGTCGTTGGTGGTATTCAGTCATTAGAAGAGGACATCAGACAGTACAAGAGGCAACCACCACAAATTCTTGTGGGGACTCCAGGTAGATTGGCCGAAGTTCTGGGGAAAATCTCAAGTAATGCAGTTGAAGTGTTGGTATTGGACGAAGCAGATAGATTGTTGGATACAAATTTCCATAAAGAGATGGATATTGTCTTTGGCTCTCTACCCAAACAGAAAAGAGTTGGATTGTTCTCTGCTACAATGCTTTCCGATGTTGCTACACAAAATCTTCATAGAACTGGATTGAGAAACCCCATGCGTATTGTTGTTAATGCAAAGAATCATAAACCTCAATCTCTCAGTTTACATTACTCCATTTGTACTGCAGAGGCGAAAATGGAGACTCTACTTCAACTATTGACAACGTTCCATTTCCGTAAATCGATTGTGTACTTCCCCACATGTGTCTCGGTGGAGTATTTTTACTCTTTGTTACGTCATTTGGCAAATCATTATGAGATGGATATAAGTTTTTATTCTTTACATGGGAAGTTAAAGACTCCTGCAAGAGTGAAAACTTTACAAAAATTTGAAGCAAATATGGATTTCAAATCTGTATTAATGACCACTGATGTTGCTGCACGTGGTATTGATATTGAAAACGTGGATTTGGTGATTCAATTGGATCCACCACAGGATCCAGAGGTGTTTGTGCATAGAAATGGGAGAGCAGGTAGGGCTTCCAAAATTGGCACTGCTATTACTCTGTTGAATGAAGGTAGAGAGGAAAGTTTCATAGATTTCTTATCTGTGCGTGGTATAGAGATTGAAGAGTTGGAATGGGAACCCAGGGTGCTTCCGAAATTCTATGAGACAGTAAAGAAGTGGATCTTAAAGGATAGACTACGACATGATAAAGCAGTGAGATCTTTTGTTTCATTTATTCGGTACTACTCTAAGCATACTGCTTCTTCAATCTTTCGTCTCCAAAGTTTGGATTACATCGGCATGGGTAAGAGTTATGGGCTGTTGAGATTGCCCAAAATGCCCGAGATTACATCTTATGTCAGGGATATTGAGGATGGATACATTGATACTTCTGTTGATTTTAAGACTTATAAATATGCAGATGAACAAAAAGAGATAAAAAGATTGGAAGAGTTACAACAAGAAGAGAAGAAGCTACAGAACAAAATCAAGAGACAAGACAAAAGACAACAAGAGTTGAATAACACAGCATGGTCCAAATCCAATTCTTCCAAACAGCAAAAATCTGATAGCTTTCAACAGTCTGATAAAGCCAAGAGGAAAAGAGATTTAGAATTGATAGATTCGGATAAAGAACAAGACGAGGAGAAGGATTGGAAGGATTTGGTTAGAGAGAGTAAAAGGGAGAAAAAAGTGAAGAAGCAGATGGATATTGTCGGGGAGTTTGATGATCTATAAGGATAAAATGATATTGCATCTCACATATATATTTTGAATATATTATTATATATATATATACAACTACATTATTAATTGTAATAGAAATATGCCGATGAGAACTCTGGTTCTTCAAAATCAAACCCAGAGATAATCTCAAGTGAAGACCGTACGTTTTTAAATCTTGAGTCTTTAAACCGATCATTAAGTCTTTCAAATTCTTCATCCATCTCTAACCAGTCTTTATCAGATAGTGTTTGTTCCACTGGTGGTATCGAAGTGAATTCAATGGTTTCACCTTCATATTCACATTTTTGTTCAAACAAGTTCACTTCACCCATACTATGTTTCTTCCAGAGATACATCATCAACTTGAGTCTGTTAATCATCCTCCATACAATGAAATGGTTCTGCAAACATGGATACTTTTTAAACTCATCCAATAGATTACAGAAGAACTTGGCCAAAGCTACTCCAGGTTTACCATAGAACAGTGTACGGTGAACATATGAACTCATTTGAATCAATGCCTTTTCCATTCCTGGTAAGATATACCCGAGTACGACAAATTCATGCCCCGGGTTGAAATATGAAGGATAATCTTGCAATATGTCAAAGATATTATCAAAGATCTCTCTATACCCAGCAATCATCTCTAAGAAGTACTTTCTGAAACGTGGTCCATTGATTTCCACACCAACCATCTCAAAGTGCAACAGTATCAGACCTAGTACTCCCATTTTACAAAACTTGTTACTAAAATGGTTTGCAATCTGTATGATCTTGAGAGTCGGTCTTGATGCTTCAATAGATTTCAAATCTTCAAATGACTTTTGAAACTTCATCACTTCATCGTCATACGCCCTTAGTAGCTTGTCCAATGATGATAACGTCAACACCGACGAGAAGATATTCAGCTTGTTCAGTAGCCTCTCAACACATGTGTATAGCCCCAGCTGTCTTGTATGTAGCATCAATATCCCATCGGCGCTCTCTTTATCTGGTTTCCTTAGATCTGTATGGAAAAAGTCACTCGATAACAAGATGGGTAATCCTCTCTGTTCGGATAAGAAGAAGTAGAAGAAGTATAGAGATCTCCATACTTGAGCAAGCGTATGATCATCACCAGTGACACTTGTGTTGTTGATACTTGCCGAAATAGCAGATGTGGCCAACGATACAGGAATCAAACTCTTGCCTTCAATCTGTCCATCCAAGGATACAATATTATAGAGAACCTTCCACAAAGCCACTTTGAGATGTGATATCGTGTTCGAAGTAGAAGAATTTGAAGCGATGAGGAAAAGAACACGGATGTATTTCTCATATTCCACTGAAGGGTTACACTCTTTCAACAGACGTGCGTGGTTCTCTGAGAGGCTAATAGAACACAATAGAGAATAATGACATAACCTCAAGGCCATTAAGAATGATAGTACCGCATTCAGGCGATCGTCATTAGCATCTTTGATCTCCAAGAACTTGATTCTCTCACCGGGTTGATCCCTTGGACCAATGAGTGATATGAAGGTATGGAAAACATCGCCACAGTCCAACGCAGGTGATACTGCAACAAACAATTCTTTGAACATAGTATCAAGCAGCTCCCATACGACTCTCTTCGGTGGCAACAAGTCCTCCACTTGCTTCAAGAGTTCCGGCTCAGAGACCTTCTCCTTCTTCATATAGTCCTCGACATAATAGTATGGGTTTTCCAGCATCTTTTCGAAATGAGTCATATCCTCTGGCTTCCTTTGTGGATGTTCCTTGACATACCGTTTGCCATACTTCTGGACATGCACTAAGAACAAGGCCTGGAACGCATCTTTCTTTGCTAGTGAACTCGACTGGAACAAGCCACTGGATTGGAACTTCAAGTACTTGGCCTCGGGTACGTTGAACTTGTGAGATGTGATAATCTCCTCGGGTTCAAAGAGCGTCGGGTCGATGTTATCGTCAGATCTCAGTTCAGGCAACTGCCCCTTGCCATTCGGGTCCACAGTGACCAATGGCTGCTGTTGCTGTTGCTGTTGTGCAAATGGAGGCAACGGTGGTCTATGCGCCATATGGGTCCCTGAGTGGTACTGGTACTGGGACTGCGATGACGACGCCACATCCGACATCAAAGCACTGGGCTGGAGACCCTGCGACATCATGGCGCTCTCCACCTGTGCCGTTCTCTGTCTCAGGGCATCGAGCTCGGCCTGGAGACTGTACTGTGGCACTGCCTGTGTCAGTACTGGCGGCATCGGCGTGTTCGTTCCTCCGTTGGCCATTGGAATCTGCCACTGCTGTGGATGTGGGAACAGATGAGGATGTTGTTGCTGATGGTGGTACACCGCATCCACCGTCACAGGGCCAGGCGGCGGCGGGTACCCCTGTCCCACAACATACGCTGCCACAGGCGGGTGCTGCGGATACACAGGCGGGGGTAGTACGCCACCAGCAGCGGCCGTGGGAGGGACCGCCGCCACTGATGCTGGCAGCAGGTGCTGATGTGGATGTTGATGTTGATGTTGATGTTGATGTTGATGCTGGAGCGTGCCAGCACTGAGAGGGCCCACAGGGGCGCTGACAGTGAGCCCCTGTCCCTGCTGGACGCCGTACTTGGCCGCCAGCTGGCTCTGCAACTGTTGCTCGTGTTGAGGTTGCCGCTGGTTGTGGAAGTACCTGTTGGAAGGATGAACATGAACAAACGGCACAGCGTCTCCGCCCACTGCCATCGGAAGCTCGGGGCCTTCATCGTAGGAGCACACATGGCTCATGTTGGACTTCTTGCATGCCGTACATACTGGCTTCGCCTTGTCACACTTTGCCCTGTTAGTCCATCTTTCTCATATATAGTGCCCATTATAAGCTTATCAAGTGGTGATCTCCGAGACGCGCGTTGAGGGGGCGGAATTAAGCGGAGCTCACGTAAATCAAAACATAGGGAACTCACTCGGATCTTGCGTCGGCGGCACACATTGCAAACGACGGGCTTCCGCATCCGTCTGCGCTGCTCCATCTTTGCTCTACTTTTGTATATATCGGGTGTTGAAGCTGGTGGAATTGCTGGCCCGCTTTTTTGATGCATAGTTTTGTTTTTAGGCGGGAGGAGGGGGGAGGAAAACACCACTGTTACATTGCCAAAGGAGCGATTACGCGATGCTTAGTCATCAGATCTTATATGCCTGGGTACTAACTATTTATTGTGCCAATAACTGTGATCTCAAAGATTCATTCTCCTGCACCAGTCTCATACATGCTGCCTCCACTCTCTGGATCTCCTTGGTAAACTCGCCCAGCAGCACTTTACGCTTCTCTGCTCTCTTCTCCCTTGCCTTGAGTCTGGCACTCAAATCAGATTCACACAGTTCTTCCAATTCTGCTTCGGACTTCTCAATCTCTGTTCGGAGCTTGTCCAATTTGACTGTTAGTTTCTCTTTCTTGAGTTGTAAAGTATCCAGCTCAACGTTAATCTCAGACAATTTAGTTCTTTTGACATCGATCTTCGAGAGATAGTTGTTCTTCTGTTGTTGATATGTCCGTGACAGCTGTTCAAACCGACGCTTCTCCACCATGTGCACTTCCGAGAGCTCATTGAGCTCAGCTCCTATAGCCGTAGTGTCCTCTTCTACCCTTGTAAAATCCTCTTCTGCTTGCTTCACAGATACTCTCAAAGACAGCACTTTTTTGTAGTTCTTCTCATCATTACCATCCGACTTGGCAATCTTACCCTTGAGCATCTCAATGTCTGCTTTCAAATTATTCAACTTCTTAGAGATTTCCTTACGCTGTCTCTTTATCTTCAACTTCTCCTTTGCCAAGTTGTCATAAGTCGTGATAAGACTCTCTTGTAATGTAACCAATGGACTCAGAACTCCTCCAGAGGTTTGCTCTGCAGGGATACCCCGACCTCTATTATCCACCGTACTGACAATCAAATCGTCCAAGAGATGCTTTCTTTTGACACCATGTACATCCTCCTCTTCAATAATAAATTGGATATCATACTGAGACAACGGAGTTAATCCACCAACGATGTAGAAGGTATCACCACCATACGTACCTTTGGATACCTGGTACCAAATAACACCATTCACTCTGATAATGATAGTACCGTTGTGGTAATTCTGCAGTTGGAAACTAATGAGAGTCTCCCCTATGTAGTCGATAAAGATCCGTATCAGGTCCTTGCGGATATCCACTCCGTCATAGTTAGCAAACATGTAATCGTCATAGTTGTTCACGTAGTCAGACAGCACAAGAGCAGTATTAGACTCAGCATCTGCGGCTCGCTCACCGGAGTAGATGTCCCTTCTCGTAGCCATTGCTCTAAAGGCAGCAATCAGTGACCACGCTGGCTGGCGTTGTTTTACCTTTGCTGGTTGCGAACAGAAGATCTCAAAGTTCTCAGCCACAACGTTATCTGTCGATACAGGATTCGGAAGGCTGCTCCTTGCATTTGTATAGAACACATCTGATGTCTCCTCACTTTCCTGTGGCTCGACATCTAATTTCAACTGAGCTTGAACTTCACTGAGCTCCACAGTTACAACCCTTGTCTCTGCTTGTGTATGGTCTTTCACTTTCAAATGGTTATACGTGGGCGGCACCTCATGGTTAGAAGACAACTGATTCAAGGACTTGGAGATGAAATTTGTACGGAACACCGAGGCAAATGCCACTAAAACGACATGTATCGCCAGTATCAAGTTGATCCAATGCACTGCAGACACCAAATACGTCATCCCGTAGTAGTAATCGACACTGAGGTTATAACCCAGGCGTGGGATCAAGTACGGGAACAACTGTTGTGTCTCAGAGATTCTGAACCCCAATTGCCATTCAATAAAGTCCATCGATGTTGTAAAGATGATCTCTGCCATGGCGATGACTAACACTGCGAGTACGACTTTTAACAGTCTATCGCCGCTAATCGAGGCGGCAACGAGCGCCTTTGCGAGCACAAAGACACACCGTGTGAGCCAGGGACCAGTGAAGTGGAGCACTGTGCACACAAACAGGTCGAACAGCGCTATGAGCAATATCGGCGACTTTGGTCTCTGTTCTTCCTCTTTGCCTTCCTCTTTGTCCTTGGGCCTGGCGGATGTGGCGGAATTCACAGGAGTTAAACTCATACCATCTGAGTCCGAGATACCACCCCTTAACACCCTTGAAAGTAGTTGTGTACAGTACTGCGTGCCCCAGGACATGGAGATCATCACATAGCCTGCCAGCGCCAGGATGCTAAGCGCCGGCGGCAACGAGAGAAGTACCACCAAAATGGCGAGCGTGTCTCGGAATGCCGCCGCTGGGAGCATAGTCGAATGGGAATCCATATTCTTCCCTCTATCTTTGCTTCCGTATTTTTGCCCCGTGCCGTTGGTATTTCTGGTCCGTTGTATGCAAGTAGGCAAGCAGAGAGAGATGACTTTCACACCGATCTGGATAAGGGTCTGGTCGGAAGTACAAATTCCGGGGGGATTATAGTTTAGCGGAGTAGGAGGAGGAGGACCAGTGAGTGTGTGTGGTTTGGTTGGTTGGCTGGTGAGGAGGTGTGTTTTTTTAATCTATCTCCCACAGACGTTGGGTGGGCAGGCAGGCTTGTTGAACGGCTCGCGTAATTTGCTTGCGGGGGTGATATTATGCTTATAAAATTGGGGGACAAACTATACCAATGTATTCCTCTAATGAGTGCGTATAGAATGATGTAAGATTTGTTCTATTTACTTTAGTATTGGGCTAATATATAGACATCACAATCTATTCCAATACCAGATTGCGGAGTCCAGGTGTAGCTTACGTCAAAGGTGCAAATTATTATATTCATATGAAACTGATATAGACAGTTCCATTGGTAGGAGATTCATCTCTTTAGTACAAAATTACAAATATAATATATTCATGCGCATAAGAATTCACTCATTATATAAGCCTTGTTACAGAAGGAAGGAGGCCTTAGAACCAGTCCAGCGCCTCCTCCAACTTCAACTTATACATCAGATCTCTCTTCTTGGTATCGTCTCCCTTGACTTGGTTCAGTTGGTGAATCAGCTCGTCAACGTAACAGCTGAAGTTCTTATACTGGCTGAAGCGGGAGTTCTTGAAGAATTCAACGTGTGTGGTGGAGCATCCTCTTATGAGTCCGAATATGAGTGTGACCAACTCTTGGATGGATCCGACACTGGTGTTTTCGCTTCCGAGTGTTTCCAATACCAGAGACTCCACCTGGCCCTTGATAAAGAGAGAGTCCTTGAATGAAGAGAGTGGTGGAAGCAATGGGATATCCATAAACCCTTCTTGTAGCCCACAACTTATTGTAGCATCCAATGGAGACATCACGGCGTTTTGGACTTCATTGATACACAGTTTGATACTGAAATGTGACGAATGAGTCTTGCCACCATACTTGTATGAGTACTTCATGATAGGAATCTCGTGGAACTGATTTTTTGTGAGTCCATAGGTCGTCAGAAGCTTTTGGATGTCCAATTTGATCTGGAACTCTGTGTTTGTATAGAACCCATCCTCCAAATCCTTAAGCTTCAGAGACCAATGATTTGAGTTATAAGCAAAAGAAACGTATGAAGTCAGCTCAATGTCCATGTCCAATTGCAATTCGGCAATCAACACTCTCTTGAACTTGTGGAGCATTCTTGGGATCGACAAGTGGTACGATTCAAAAGTCCCATAGCGATGCAGATGATATTGTCTTATACCCTCTGATTCAGCCAATTCATCAACCAGGTTGTTGGTCAAGTCATTGTAAGATTCGCTTACAAAGATATCGTACAGAGTGTATCCCCTTTCCAATATGGGCTTAAAGTCATACTTCTCCTCGCCTCGTGCCACATTACCAGGTCTCAACATCACAAGCTTCTTCACACAGTCTCTGTCCTCGAGCTCGGGCCAGAACATAGACAGCTTCTGTACAGTTTCCAGCATCTTCTGGAGCTTCAAAGAGCCCTGTTTTTTGGAGCCCTCGTAGACCTGGAAGTCATCCACAATGTCGTCCCACCGCGGCCAGTCAGCACCGGTGATACCAAAATATGTAGTCTGGAGCTCCCCCAGCACGCCTTTGCCAGATCTGCCCAATAAGACGAGACCAAACCTGTCCTGCTTCTCTAGCTCGTCAAGTGTCAATCTGACACTCTTCTTGATATTCCAGAGGTAATCAGCATTGCTCATCTCAGAGTCGTTGTAAAGGGGAACACACATCACCACTGTCACGGGAAGCCTTCTCGGAGCCGGCATCACAGACTTCATCAGCTGGAACGGCAGATCAAGGCCCCTGGCCGTCAGATCGTTGCACCGAACAACGTCCTGTGGCAAGTTGATAGAGCTGCCATCCACGAGGTCCCATGCATTAGTCGTCATCTGTACCAACGGGACACCGAGTCTCTGGCGTAGTTTGTACTCGAAGAAGTCGATCCACTTGGACACAAGGATTCTGTTCCCACTGTGTATCTGCAGCTCTGGAAGCGAAACACTGGAGAAGTACAACACTGCTGTCTCGGAGTCCACTTTGTAGCAGGAAGTGAAGTGCTCCCCAATAAGTGCGGTGCCAATAACAGTGTCCATCTCTTCATTGAGCAACAGCAAGACCTCGTCGAACACCAGGGCAAAGACGTACTCCCATACACAGCCGTCGAGGGAGATGTCAAAGCTGTCGAACATGCGGAGTGTCGGCAGTGCCCGGACATCCATACCCTTCCAGTCCTTAACATTGGCCTGTAAAGTGGCCACAATATGATCGTGGATCTGAAACCGCAACTCGTTATCAGAGTTCTCAGTGTCTGCCCTTGGACCCAACACCTCGTTCGTAAACACGTTCAGCACATGTGACATCGTGTAACTCTGCAGATTGTCGTTGATCGAATGTTTGGGGAACTCGGACACAATGGAGATCTGTGGCTCCACGAGGTCTTCTACTGCACAGCGTGGTGTGGAGTCCCCCGACCTGGTAGAGCGGCGTGTCAAGCTCGAAGATGCAGACAGTGGAGGCTTTCCCAATGGGGCGTCGAACCCACCAGAGTTTAAATTGTGTATCGTCTTGTCCTGAGGCGTGTATGGCGTGGAGGTCTCCGTGCCGAAGAAGCGAGGTCTGAAGCCAGATACTGGCACTGGTGATAGTAGTTCCCTTTGTTCTACCGGAGTAGCGATATCAAAATCCAGTACTCTAGAGGTGTTGACTTTATCGTTGTCGTCGTCCTCTTGCTGCGCAAAAGTCTGTGCAAACAGGTCTTCCAATACGTTCTCATCCACTGGCTTTACTCTGACATTGCAGATAGCACATACTGGTAGGTCACTCATATCGTCTTTATCCAACAGAATTAGATAACAGTTGTGGTGACATTTATGGTCACAGTCCAGTTCCAACGTTCTCTCATTCGTTAGCTTGGTAGTAATCGGCTCCTCGCAGATACAGCATGACTCTTTCAAATAGCTCTTTGACACCGGAAGCTTATAAGGAGTCGGTGTATCAATTGACAGCAGTTCCTCATCATCGAACAAGTCCTCAATGGACACTTGATTTACCAATGGAGAACTATGATTGGACTTCATCTTCTGGATACTCGGAGGAGGAGTCATTGCGTTCAATTGCAACGGAGGTGGGATCTTGGATCTCTTGGTCATCCGCATTGGTACAGAGGCAGTGAACTTGGATATGATAGACGAGGTAGGGCTGCGTTGCGGTGGTGTCATGGATGACACTGCTGACCGTCTTCTTCTCTCGCCGAACTCCATCTTATTGTTGTTGTGAAGTAGTAGTAGTAGTAGTAGTAGCAGTAGTTTAGTGTTATCAGGTGAATGGCGTATTTGGTGGTATTGATAGATGATCGATAGTATGGCCCTGTATATGATTAGATGGTATTTACAATGGTATCACATTATGGTATACAACGGCAAAACAACGGGATACAACGAGATATAAATGGAGGAGATTGAAATTGATTGCAAAGAGTAACACCAAGGCCGCCCTATGCATAATTATGCAGGCCGCAGGTGGGTCTGTTGCCCGAAGTGGAAATGACACAGTTACACATCAAACATGGGCTAGAATGTTTGGTATATCTAGTTGTTTTGGTAGTAGATTACACCATGCGATTGTATTGTATTTGTTCCATCAAGTACAGAATTGCTTTCAAGATATTCATAAACGGATATCATCAAACCGCTGCGAAACCCATCATCAAAAAACTAAAGCCAGTAACTGCATTACAATACAAAACAAGCGAGCCTCAAAATCGCGCCCAGAGCCCAACGCACATATATACATACAAGCGCTTCACTATAAACCTGATTGGGTTATGGCTTTTTGCTGCAATCTCCAGATGAAACAAGTAAGATGAAACCTGTGATTAATTAAATTGAGTGCAGATACGACAGGACTAGAAATCACCCAAAGGGGAGGGAGGCTGGATCAGATATATGTCTTGGCCCATGGGTAGGGTTCTATGAAGTGTGGGGTTGGGGCTGTTGACTAAAGCCACTATAGTACCTGGATCTTTAGCATGCTAGGGATCTCACTGCTCTGTGATAATCCATACTATCCATAATTCACTTTGTAGCACAATAGCTAGACTTTGTGCCTTGTGCCCTCTATCAGTTGTCCCTTACATTGAAACAACAAATCAAACCCAATGACCAAACAGGACTTATTCAGAAAACAAAAAGGCGCCGGCGTTTCATAAAACCTACAGCGGTACCTCAAATCGGGAACCTCTATATGCACTTTGGCCAGCGGGCTGCCGATTGCATGTTTAAAGTGCTTTGCGTTTGGGAAAAGAAGAAGGGCTTATAAATTTGGTCTATGACAGTGCAATCGATACACCCCAATCCCGATGCAATCCCAGGTTCATGTCAGCTATGGGGAGCTTACTTTTATTATACTCACAAACAAAATAGTCAATTCAACCCCTCCCCCTCCCACTGGCAACAAGAACTACGAAGACTCTAATGTACAATCAGTCTCATATTTATACAACCTAATCAAAAGTGATCTTCTTTGGCTTCTTTGAAAGATCGACGTCCTTAAAGAACGCACCGTAAGCACCGTGCTCCTTCTTCTTGGTGTGAGAGCCGAATTTCAGCAACTCATCAGGCACCGGCTGGTTGGCACCCTTGAGCACGTTGATCAGCGCACCAGACAAGTGCTTCTCCTGCTCAGTGAACAACGTGTGAGCAGTACCGGTCTGGCCTGCTCTACCAGTACGTCCGATTCTGTGCACATAATCCTCCACGGTCAATGGGAACGTCAAGTTGATCACGGTCTTGACGTTAGGGATGTCCAAACCTCTAGCAGCCACATCGGTGGCTAACAGTAGATGGGAGCGACCCGTCTTGAAGTTCTCCAATGCCTGGGTTCTCTGCTGCTGCGACAAATCACCGTGGATGGCAGCGACGTGGTAACCTTTGCCCACGAGCATACGCTCAATACGTGTTGCCTCCTTCTTATACAGGGCAAAGATCAACACCTTGTCGTCCTTCTTGGCGCCGCTCTGGTAGAGCTTCAAGAGGTCTAACAGCTTGTACTCTTTGCCTCTTGGGTCCACCACCTCCACGATCTGGGTGATTCTCTTGTTGGCACTGAGCTCGTCTCTGTCACCGATACTGACCTTCACAGGCTCGTTCATGAAGCCCTGGGCGAGCTCACGGACCTCTTTAGGCCAAGTGGCGGTGAACATGAGCGTCTGTCTATTCTTCTTGCTCGATGATCTCATGATGTTCTTGATGTCCTCCTCGAATCCCTTCTCGAGCATACGGTCAGCCTCATCCAGGACCAAGTAGGAGACTTTAGAAAGGTCAACGGAGCCCTCGTTCATCAGATCGATAAGACGGCCAGGGGTAGCAATCACAACGTTGGCCTTCTTCAAGTCCTTACGCTGTTGGTCCTTTGGCACACCACCATACAAACACACAATGCTCAACCCAACTTTATCCGACAGAGTCTTCAAGTTGTCGTAGATCTGCGAAGCCAACTCTCTCGTGGGAGACACCACAAGAACCTGGATGCCATTTGTCTGGTTCTTCGTGATCAGGTTGTTAATAGCAGGGACACCAAATGCAAACGTCTTACCCGAACCGGTCTCTGCGACACCGATAACATCACGCGAGGATAACAGGAATGGCCATGAAACAGCCTGAATAGGGGTAGGCTTTGGGAACTTGGCAATCTCACTCTGGATCTTGTTGTCGAATGACACGTGTGAGAAAGACAACAGTGGACGCAAAGTCTTGTTCAATGGGTCCTCAACGGTGACATCGTTCTCTTTGTAAAAGGCATCGACGTCGGACTGTGGGACAGCAGAGAGCTCTGGAGACTCGGTGTAGCTGCCTAAAGAGGAGGCAGAAGCTGCTGGAAGAACTTGGACAGCAGAAGGAGCAGGCATATCCTTCTCCTTCTTGCCATTCTTTTCCTTCTTTTCCTTCTTTTCTTTCTTTTCCTTCTTGTCCTTCTTCTCTTTCTTGTCCTTCTTGTCGGATTTCTCCTTCTTCTCCGTCTTGTGCTTCTTCAGTTTCTTCTCGAGCTTCTCGTCGTCAGACTTTCTCTTTTTCTCGGTGATCTCACTCATCTTGCTCTATACCTACTAATAAGTCTGTTCCATATATTCAAGCCTAATGGCTCATCTCATACTACAAAAGAAAAACTTTGCGCGCGCGATGCCCGCATGGTTAAGCAGCCCTGATAATGCATTACATAATCAGAAGCTTGACACAAAAAAAAAAGTGACACATTTTTATAGTGAGCACTAGTGAATTGACAAATAGCTAATAATATGTAGCTAATAGATAGCAAGATATAAAGATTACTCCAGGTGTTGGTACAATGTGCTCTCGATATCCACCCAGGTGTTCATAATGTTCAAATCGGCAAAGGGGAGGATCTGACCAGCAACCATCCCAACGATTCCCTTCTCTTTATCACACCAGTAGAATAAGTTACACACACCACACCAGAATGCCGTATTAGCGCCACGGCCAGTGGCACCTGGCTCTAAGGACAAGAACCATGAGAGGCCCCATCCCTGTGGGGCACTGCCCTGTGGATAGATATCCGGTATCGGGTTAGAAAGAGAGGGAATCGACGCAGGGATTCCCTTGCGTCCAAAGTCAGGGAACTGCGGGATCTGGTTCTGAAACATGGACTCGACTGTCTTTGGGGATAAGATCTTAGCACCAGTGAGTGGGGATGTTCCATCATTCAGCAGCACCGAAAGGACTTTAACATACTCCGAAGGTCTAGAGAACATACCGGCCCCAGCGGAGTGGAAGAAGACGTCATAAGAACCCTGGATGACTTTCTTCATAACGTGGTCCTGTACTTCCAGTTCACCACTAGGGTTTCTCTTGCTCATCCTCACCAGCTTGGATCTCAGGCTCTCATCTGGTGTAAAAGACGAGTCCTTTATACCTAATGGATCAAATATGTTCTCTTGTATGTAATCACCCAGTGTAACACCAGTGGCACGCTCCAAGGCGATGCCGGCCCAGTCAATGCCGACGCCGTACTCCCAATCAGTTCCTGGCTCAAACAATAAAGGGTATTGGATATCCCTCTGGGTGGCGAGGTCGAAATTGTCAAATGTCATCATCTCAGACCATTTCTTCAAAGTATCATTGAAGAAAGAGTACCCGAAACCAGCAGTGTGAGTGAGTAACATTCTTAGAGTTATCTTATTCTTCTTTGGGTGTAAGCTGATACTTCCATCGTCATTCAACTTGGCAATTGGTAAGTTCTTCAGCTCTGGACACAATGATTCCAACTGATCGGCATCGTCTAGGTTTAAAGCACCTTGTTCAACCAACTGTAACACTGCAATGGTGGCAATGATCTTGGTACAGCTGGCGATCCAGAAGATGCTATCTTCTGTTAGCTTCTCAGTGGCATCCGCTCCCGTGTATCCAGCAGTCTAAGTTAGCAAATCGTCGCCCTTGTTGTTTGTAGCAGAGACGAACAAACCAGGAATGTCTTTGGTAGGGTCATTTACTGCCTTGTCGATGATCTGCTTAAGGGCCTCGATGCCCTGTGCTGAGATCTGAGCCATCTTGGTCCTTTGGTATGTACAGAGAGGTACATTCTTTTGAATATAGAGGGTAGTTGGAGCTCCTTATATACACCACCAGAGCGCCCCCCCTATTCCATATCTCTGTTTCAGGAGAATAAGGTTGTAACGATATGCAAGATGCGGCGCCTCCTCTGCACTTTCTTAACTATCTTTAAGCTCGCGAGACTCGCAGGGCAACGCTATGGGGTCTTAGGAGTCTCAGGGGGGGTCTATGATGAATGAAATGGTATAAATCACAAATAAAGTACGCAGCATGTCATTAAAAAAACTATTTTCACTTCAAGAGATGCTGAGAAGTATTGTAATGCTAATAGTATAATCATCAAGATGTTTCAAAAATTTGAAATCATTCATTCCTACCAGTTGCAAATCAGTTTAAAGCAATTATCCATAAAACACCGGGACCACATGGCCTCTACAGACACAAAGTGGGGTGAAAAACACACACCATCCTGTGGACCCCAGTGGGATACACACACTGGTGTAAATACAAAGATACCTGGCCACGACTAAAGACAAAACAAAAGCCATGAAAATATCTCAAAGAAGGGTTGATCGATGATGACACTTCAAGTCTGCGTGCGGTTGTGCGGTGCTGCGCGGGTTGCGGAAGAGTGCGTGCGGGTTTGCGCCTGCCTGCAAACCGAAGTGAACATCGGGCGTTTTTTATCAAAATGGCGTAAAAGAACTGTTCGAGCTTCCGTGCTTTCCATGGCTTCTCGCCCCCGAGCATTGAGCACTGTATGTCTCACTCAGCTCACCAACCTCATTAAGTAACTGCGAGGGCGTGCGGCGCCTAAAAGGCTAAACGATACAAGTCTGTTCTGGCTCATGAAGGGCTCAACTTGGGAGTGGTGCTGTGGCGGCCAACTCTTGATGCTCTCGAGCTGTACTTATGTAGTTACTGGTTTTCTTCTTGGAATTATGCAAATACCAGTGAATAATACTCCCCCTAAACTTTCATTCCACTGCACCATCACACGACTCTCTTCTCAAGGCCCAAGCGGCAAGGCCCAAAATCTGGGGCTGCCAAGTGCCAACCTGCCACCCATGGTGCGGGTGCGGCCCTTACCGCTTTCTGGGGAATCGGGGAGTTTTTCTTCAATTGTGTGGTGTGTCCTCGCCGCGAGCTGGCCAATGAATCCGCGCGCACCTATAAAAGCCGAGGGGATCGCACGCAGCTTTTGCTGCTTGTTTTGAGAACTGTCAGGTTCCATCCCACCACGGCGGCTAATTCCACAAAAAGACACACACACACACACACACACACACACGAGACTTATTTATAAACAGATCCATTGCAATGCCCGTGTACACAGTGTCGCACGTGCGTTTACTTTTCTATCTCGGGCGGGGGCGCCCGTCCACCTCTTTGCTAGATGGTACTAACGACTCCATAGGTGCAGAACATCCGGATCTGCGTGATCATGGTGGGGCTCCCAGCGCGTGGGAAGTCGTTCATCTCTCAGAAGATCGTGCGGTACTTGTCGTGGCTGTCGATTAAGGCCAAGTCTTTCAACGTGGGCAGTTATCGCCGTCGTACTGAGGAGCACCCTTCTGCCGACTTCTTTGATGTCCACAACTCAGATGGGTTGAAGAAAAGAGAGGAGGCTGCTGGTGCGGCAGTGCAGGACATGATGGAGTGGTTTTCTCAAGAGGATGGTGTGGTGGCGATTCTTGATGCTACAAACTCCACCGAGGAAAGAAGAGAATGGTTGCTGAGACTTTGCCGTGAGAACTCCATTGAACCGATGTTCTTGGAGAGTTGGTGTAATGATGACAAGATTATTATGAAGAACATTTTGGACGTGAAAACAACCTCGCCAGATTACGAAGGATTGGACCCTGAATCTTCCGTCAAAGATTTCATGAAACGCATTGAAAAATACCAAGAGGTATATGAACCATTGACATTGGAAAGGAATGGGGATCTCACATTCGTTAAGCTTATCAATGTCTCGGAACAGGTGATCATCAACCGGATCGAGACGTATTTGGAATCACGTATTGTCTACTATGTGATGAACTTACATATCAGACCAAGATGCATCTACTTGTCACGTCATGGCGAATCTGCTTACAACCTGGAAGGTAAGATTGGAGGAGATGCTGATCTTAGTGAACGTGGATTCAAATATGCACAGAAGTTGCCACAGTTGGTTAGAGAAGCTGTGGGGGATGAAAACGTTTCATTGACAGTATGGACCTCGACTCTTAAGAGAACGCAACAAACTGCACAATACTTGCCATATCATAAACTACAATGGAAGGCATTGGATGAGTTGGATGCTGGTGCATGTGATGGTCTCACTTATGAAGAAATCGAGAATCAATTCCCACAGGATTTCAAAGAACGTGATGAGAACAAGTATGAATATCGTTATCGTGGCGGTGAATCTTATCGTGATGTGGTTATCCGTTTGGAGCCTATCATCATGGAGTTGGAAAGACAAGAGAACATCTTGATCATCACACATCAAGCCGTGCTTAGATGTATCTATGCCTATTTCATGAACGTCCCACAAGAGGAATCACCATGGATGTCTATTCCATTGCACACTCTCATCAAATTGGAACCAAGGGCATATAGCACATTAGTGCAGAGGATCAAAGCGGATATTCCAGCGGTGAGTACGTATAAGGAAAAGGGAACATCACAGTTGGGAGAAAGCTTGGATGCTAGTAACAAGTCCAAGAACATTATCACTGGTGCACCGCTGAGCTCGAAGTGATTACTATGCATTGCTGCTATTGGATTAAGGGGCAGGGGCACGATGGAAGGCTATTCATTCATATTCATATTCACCTTTGTGTAGTTAAAAAGCAAGTACATCCCCCTCGGTTTTTTTTTATATATCATACAAATATCCGAGGGTTACCCTGCCCACCACATCTGATATATAGTCGATCGATCGCGATTTTCAACTGGCATGTCAAAGTGAAGGGTGATTTAAGGCATGTTATATATATATATATATATATATATACTACTTGATACGAACTAATTATCAATCAAATTTGATACGAGATGCTTAGACTCACAATAAAAACATCCACACAGAGACAACTGGCCGTGCGTTCTTTCACGTCCACTGCACGTATTTTAAATGTTGCTACAAAGCAACAGCACCCATTGAATGACGACGAACAACAACTTAGTTGGACGGATTTTTTCAAATTACGTCGTCAACAACGTCAAATTAATTTGGGTTCCTCTTTAGTGACAGCATTGATTGGTTCCACTGCTTCATGGTCGTACCTGGCCAATGTGGAGATCGACCCTACACAGCTGATCTTTGGGTTCGATCCCTTTATGATCTTCTTTGCCGGATTCATGGGTGCTACTGGTGTTGGATACATGTTTGGCCCATTATTGGGTAGTGCAGTATTCCGTTTGACAAAGGGTAAGCAATTGGATAGTTTCAAGCAAAAGAACAAGGAGTTTTTGGAACGTGTTTTCAGAAATAGAGTGGATCCAAGTTCGCAAAGTTTCAGTAACCCTGTGCCAGATTACTACGGTGAAAAGATTGATAGCTTGAAAACGTACCAGCAGTGGCTAAGGGATTGCCATGCTTATAGAAGAAAGGCCAAGGAGTTCCTGTGATAAGGGAGAGAAAGTGAGTGGGGATGTATATAGTGTCCTTCTTTTGTTTGTGTGTATGTATGTATATATTTGGGCTACAATTGCATGAATGTGGGTCAGCGTTCTACTAGTAGCACCTCCATATGGAGCCCATATGGTATACAATGATATACAATGATAAAATGCCCAAATGGAGGGGAAACTTCGGAGATAATTCTTAGTAAAAAATCCTAATTATAAATGAAAATCTCCTTCGTATCTTGTTCTGGGGCTCATAGAATCATAGACACGCGTAGTGTTCCAAGAAAA
Source organism: Petasospora taoyuanica (assembly GCA_030567055.1). Lineage (NCBI taxonomy): Eukaryota > Fungi > Ascomycota > Saccharomycetes > Phaffomycetales > Wickerhamomycetaceae > Petasospora > Petasospora taoyuanica. The sequence goes on from JAKUBZ010000038.1 coordinate 53,217, forward strand.
AATCAGATAATGTTCCAGAAAAAATCAGATAATGTTCCAATTTGTCAGTATTACGATCGCGACCGCAGCTTCCGGAGATTTCGGTATATAATACCGGCCTTTTTTTTAAGCCCTTATCCATAGAAAGTTTTTTTTGACACAATTTGATTTATTATAAAAGTGGGATGGATTAAAGCAATGGATACATAGATAAAGCCAAAAAAACAGTATAACATTTTGTGTAGCACAATTGATTGAAATTCTCTTTTTTTTTTGTTTATTACAAATAGCACTAAAAAAAATGGGGTAAATCAGCTCTGCAGTGGGGCCAAGGATATCTCTAGTAGCGTTCCGCTAGCAGCCAATCAAAAGTGCTGCAAGCCGCGTTTTGTCAGCTGCTGTTCTGGATTCACTCAAGCTTACTCCTCTCTGCGGAGAAATAGATATATATATATATCTATATAAATAGAAATATCTCGTGATTTTTCTTCTATTTCTTTTATCTTTTTGTTCTGTATACAATTGACTGAGAGAAACAAACAAAAATATGTCCACCACAATCAGACTTCCACATGTTTCAAGACGCGCATTGTACGCATTGACAAGTATCACTGGGTTAGTATCTGGTGCTTATCTGTTCAATGAGCAACGCAAACAGACAAGAAGCTTTCCTACGCCACCTGGGAAACCATTAAAGTCTGGCTGGTTCGGTGGTGCTACTGCTACTGCTGCTGCTGTTGGTGCTTTGAATGAAGCCATCCCTGCTTCCCACTCAAAGGAAGATTACCAAAAAGTGTATAACGCCATTGCTAAGCGTATCCGTGATGAAGACGAATATGATGACTACATTGGATTTGGACCCGTGCTTGTACGTTACGCATGGCATTCAAGTGGAACGTATTCTGCTCCTACACCGGGTTGTCCATTCTCCGGTGGTTCATATGGTGGTACCATCAGACATCCAAAGGAACTTGGAGATGGAGCCAATGCTGGTCTTCAGAATGCTGAATGGTTCCTTAAACCGGTATATAAACAGTTCTCATGGCTCAGTTGGGGTGATTTGGCGACTTTAGGCGGTGTTGTTGCAATCCAAGAGATGGGTGGGCCTAAAGTTGGTTGGAGACCTGGTAGATTGGATCAGGATACTTCTTATGTTTCCAATGACAAATTACCAGATGCTTCAAGAGATGCTGACTATGTGAGGGAACTATTTGGTAGAATGGGATTTAATGACCGTGAAGTTGTATCTCTAATTGGTGCACATGCTCTTGGATCATGTCATGTGGATGTCCCGAGATACCCAGGCCAAAAGGGTCCAACTGCAAAGGGTTCAGGTTATATTGGTAAATGGACTGCTTCACCAAATTATTTTACTAATGAATTCTTCAAGTTATTATTGGAAGATGGGAAATGGAAGATCAAACAATGGGATGGACCAAAACAGTATTGGAGCGATGTTGACCAATTGATGATGCTTCCTGCAGATATTGCACTCATTGAAGATCCAAAGTACAAAAAGATTGTACAGATGTATGCTAATGATCAAGATTTATACTTTAAGGACTTTGCAAAGGATTTCCAAAAGTTATTGGAACTTGGTATCGACTATCCAAAGAAAGTCGAATCATGGTATTTCAGTACACTTGAAGATCAGAATTTATAAGTTATTTATATATAATACTCTCAAACAAATGCCCATTCCACTCCTGTTACCTCTTTCAAACGATTCATTATCACCTCCATTGGTGTAAACAATCCAAATTGTTTCCCCTCACCATCAAAACTATGTAACATCCCCACACATGCCAATCCTCTTTCTCCTTCTAATTGTGTCAAAATTAAAGAACCAGAATCTCCACCTGAACAAAACATAGGCTCGCCGGAACTCACGACGAATTCCGAGGTCTGTAATGCACCTCTAAGCCAATATACGAGTTTCATACCATTAAGATGTCCACTTGTATAACTTGTTGATGCTCCGATTTTGAACACTTTTGTGTATGAGTTGAATTCGGATTTCTTAAGTATACGTATGATTTGGTTGTTGAACTTTAAGAATGGTGCAAATTGATCACTGTCTTCCCCCAAGGAATTCTTTGGTGAAATTTCATCATTCAATTTCACAATGGCAACGTCAGATAAAGAATGATCTAATACCACACGTTCACCCCATATCACAGATCCAATCGTACTTTTATAACTTTCGCACTTGCTGAGTTCTTCTTCATAAGCCTGATGCTCCATCATATCTTCCGTATACTTGTCCTTTTCATCTCTTAGCACCGATTTGTATGCGTTCAACAACACTGCAGAAGGTACTTGACACTCAGGGTAATCTTGGTCTTCGCTTAGAAGTACATGCGCACATGTCACACCAAACTTTTTCCCCTTATATTCTAATAGTGTCTTACCCTTTGTTGTGTTCTTTATCATCGGTGTGATGTACCCACCAAGTGTACCACTTGTCTTTATAGCATCACTCGAAGATATAGAGATGGAAATCTCTGGACTTTCCTTAGATGGCACCCTAAACGGTGGTGTGAACTTTGTCCCTGCCGGCGTAATATAATCCCTTTGAACAAAGAAATGCACATCACTAAAAGTTTGAAATAGAGCATTGATGATCTCATAGTGTTCCTGTTGTGGCTCTGGAAACCCGAACATTATCGATAGCACCGCAGTCTGCTTAGATAAGCCGCGCAGTATTGGGACGATAAAAGAGCCATCTTGGTCTGCAAGGGAAGCTGATGATTGCACTATACGGTCAATTATCGTACTCAGTTTTCCTTGTGCAGGGTAAGGTTCCCCAGATATTGCATAGTTGGTGAAATAGGGCACAGTATCATGGCTTTCACACACTGAGAAGTTCAACTTTGTCAACAGTTCAGCAAGAGATCTCTTCACTAACGAACGAGACTCTGTATATACGTCACCTCTTAGATACGTATCGTGGAACTGTAGACATACTTTGACGATATTGGTGATCCCTTGAGACTGTTGAATCTTGAACGAAACAGAAGGCGATACTTTGTAGTTTATGGCATCATCCATTAGTTCAACGAGTCTAATCGAAGCCTTGGATACGTTCAATACGCTCTGTTGAACTTTATCCACGAGCTCCATCAGACTCTCATCCAACACTTCCAGTGACTTACCAACTTCTTCCAAATCACTCCCTGGGGCCTCATAAATAGGTGGGATCCATGATTGTACAGGTGAAGAGGAAGTCTGTGTAGATGACGAGGACCACTCGTTGTACTTCTCCAACGGCACGACTCTTAGAGGTTTCCCGATGTTATCCAGCGAGCTCAAACGTGTCCTGTTCCTCTTGGACTGCACGGATGGTTGACTCGTCGGCGTTGTGCTAAAAGTGTCCAACGTTCTTCTGGTGGAAAACAGTGAGGATCTGTTGACACTGTGGGTCTCTGTGTCCTCCACGTCATCGATATCACTTTCTCTTTCTCTTTCTCTTTCTCTTTCTTCTTCTCTGTCCATCTCTGCTGAATCTCTGTCTTTCTTCTCGTCTCTCTTACCAAAAATCCTCATATCTTTTATCTGCCTTTATATTTTCACTATTTCTCCACTATCCATACGCCGTACGGATAAAAAACCTGGTATACGGAAGATGCCGTTTGCCCTTTGGGTTCGCGAAAGAACCCAAAGCAAAAAAAAAAAAAAAAACAACAACATCTCGCCCTCGCCCTCCCTCCCTGGAGCACCGCGAATATTTCCCAATATGGAGACACTACATACCACTAAACAACTCAATTTGTATCGAATCTCTATAGAATATTACAGATCTCAGTCAGACTCCTCAATCAACTCAGGCAGTCTCTCCATGCTCTCGGTGCCGTAGACAATCTGGTAGATGGCCTCGAACAACGGGAACTCCTTGGTCAGCCCCTTGGCCTCCAACAACTCATGCACTTCCTTTGAAGTGATGACACCCTGGGCAGATTGGCCGTTCAACAGCTCTTTTTCCACCTCCTGGGCAGACTTACCGGTAATGGCCATGTGCTTGGCGACTCTGACGTTTCTACCACCAGCACAGGTGGTGATCAAGTCGGCAACACCGGCGGATTCCTTGGTGAAAGTGTCTTGGTTGGTCTCACCTGGGAAGAACGACTCTGCAAACTTGATGGTCTCATTAAGACCGAATCTTTGGATAGCAGAGGCAGCGTTGTCACCCCAGTTCATACCGTGAACAAAACCGACACCAAGGGCGACAATGTTCTTCAGTGCACCGGCCAGCGAGACACCGGCAACGTCTTCAATGACACGCACATGGAAGTAAGGTCTATGGAAGGCAGCCTTGAGTACGACACGGTCAATGTCCTTACCAGTGCCTTGGAAGTCCTGTGGTGTTCTGTAGGCCACGGTGGTCTCGGACCACTTCTCTTTGGCCACCTCAGGAGCCAAGTTGGCACCAGAAAGCGCACCACAGTGGACACCCAAGTGCTCAGTGATATAGGTGGAAAGCAACTTGCAACCTTGTGGAGTCACCTCAAGCCCCTTGAGACAAGAGATGGCTCTGCAGTATGGCTTCAAGTTGGCACCCTTGAGCTGCTTGCAAATGTTTGGCAAGAACTGGTGAGGAATGTTGAAGATCAACAAGTCGGCACCTTCAGCGGCCTTGATAATGGATGGCTCAGCGTGAAGGTTCACTGGAAGTTTGATGCCTGGCAAGTACTTGACGTTCTCATGCTCTGTGTTGATGATCTCCGTGAGGTTCTTGCCGTTGACCTTCTCTTCAAACACCCACATGTCAACTTGGTGTTGGAACAAGTGTGGTCTGAATGCAGCATTTTCTGCAACAACTTTAGCAATGGTAGTACCCCAGTTACCAGACCCGATAACGGTGATCTTGAATGGGTTCTGTGGGGCCAAGGAGGCACTGGCACGCTGGCCTGTTAAATGCGTACTGATCTGCGAGAGTCTTTGCTGTGCGGACATCTTAATCGCTGTGGTTCTTACTAACATTTAAAACATCAAAGAGAACTGTCCCGGGGGGAAAGAATCTGGGGATGACAGAGGGCTTATATAGAGTGGAAAAAATTCCTGTCCGAGTGTGGTAAATCGCGAAGTTTTTTTTTTTTTTTTAATTTTTTAATTTTTTTTTGATTATCCTCTGATTAGCTCCGGGGCCGGGGAATCGGAGCAAGGAGAGGTTGAGTCATCTGCAGGTGTATCTGGTATATCTCTTTGTGGGAGAGAGGTATTTGAGTAGGGATAACTGGATACAAATTCAATATATAGCATGTATTTACCATCAAAATTTGACGCAATTTGATCAAATATTCAAATAGAAATAAAGATTAAAGAATTTGGCTCATCCTATGTCCCCGGGTTCACCCATCGACCGGCCGGCGGGCGCGCGTGCTGTGTGCGTACATCCGGACACCACAGAGTATAAGCCGAAGCTCGGCTGTGGATGCTTTTAAGCTAAAGAGAAAGAGAAAGAGAAAGAGAGAGAGAAAGAGAAAGAGAGGATTTTACCCGGGAGTGTCCGACAGATGCACTGGTGAATCGAAATTTTGAGGGAGCTGTGATAATTCATGAGACTGGGAGATTTGAATGAGAATAGCAAAAAAAGATGTGATGGATATTAGTATTTAAGATATATAGGAGGAAATGATGGCGTTATTAAAAAGATCGTGATGAAGTATGAGCAAAGGGGCTATACGCTATACTTTATAGTATATATATATATAGCTATATATAGCTATATATATATTTATCACGGTTCGCGAACTGCAATGGGCGCCCACCAAGTTGGACGAACACCTCTCAATCCCCATACCAACAAACCATATATATATATATATATATATGCAGATTATAATGCCCGCTTTCATACAACCGAGGGATATAAATTGCTCCATCTACTTATCAGAGGTGAAGAATGTCTATAAGTTGTATGAAGTACGACGTGGCGTAAAAGAACGCATACAGAAGGGTTTGGAGAGACAGATAATAGACATATGCGATGATGATGATCAAGAAGAAGAAGAAGAAGAAGAAGAAGAAAAAGACGGTCTCTGTTCATTACAAGACATGTTTGATACTTTGATGAAGAGTGCCAACACGAGGAGAGACCTACAGTGCTATATAATGCAGTGGTTATATGACATTTATGATTCTTTTGATACGATAAGGCAGGGAATAACACAAGAATGTGAATTCACTATAGTTTGTCAATGGATGGAGAAAGAGATTTCTCAAATTTCCATTACACAGGGAATCAAAAGTACAAGTGATATTCAAACAATGGGGTTTAAACAATCCATGGATACATTTATAGAGAAGTGTGATGCTATTGAATTGCCAAGAGTCTATAAATGGTTGATCTCATTGATGGATCAACTTATATCTATGGATCAGTGCAATAGAAAGCAAATCTGATGAGCGTATGGATCAATTGATGGTTTGTAGATGGTATTATTAAGTGCTCTTTAGGTATCATTTGAGTAATCTCAAAAGTTGGGATAGACATATATGTGATATTTCCCCTTGTTTGGAAAGATATTTTTTCACCATGACGTAACACAAGACAATTCTCATGTATCTGATTTGATGCTTCCATTTTATTCAACAAGTTTATAATCTCATTGATATACAACTGTTCCACCACTTTGTAGTTCCCTTGATTCCATTCAACATCTTGTACACCTGTTACATTATAAGTATTATTCAACAATTCCATACTTGCAACTCGTGGGAATTTCTTTCTTGTAAGTCCCCTTAATAAAGATCTATTATTGGGACCATATCCTGAAGAGGCACCAGTATGACCCAAATTGTCCAATACATTCGGTACGAGCCATAGTTTGTTGTTCCTATTCTTTACTAAAGAATACTTTATGAGTAAATCCCTTGGGACTGGTATCGATCTTAATGTTCCATCGACTCTTGAAGGAGAACTTAAGATACGTGCGTACGCGTTGTTTATAAGATTTACAGAAACATTGCTATCCAACTTATACTTCAATCCATCCCACTTTTGTGAAAATACAGGAGATTGATACCTCGGAAATTTGGGTCTCATTAAACTCATACTTTATTAGTTTTTATTGAGATGAGTCAGTTGGTCATGTCATCAATCAGTGTGTATGTGTGTGTGTGTGTGTGTGTCTGGGTGTGTGTGGCGTTTATGAATTCGCGGGTGCTCGGCAGCCGCTTGTCTGACTCACAGAGCTTTTGGTGCATATTGGTATGTATATATATAAACCTCCCACCGGGAACCTCCCCCCAATAAATTTATTTCTTACGGAACTCTCACACTCCACTCTCACATCTTGTTCTACCCCATAAATCAGTCCAATACAGAAGTAAAGATGTCTAACTGATCTGCGTCCCGCACGTCACGACACGCGCCATTCAGTTCCCTCTGACTGGCCCCAAAAGTATATTAAGTACCATACACAAGATAAGAAGAAGAAGAATAAAATAAAAAAATGAGCACAGAACAGTCTTCTAAGAAGACACACCTTATTACGCCTCCTTCTGAGACGTCGTCGCCTTATGAGAAGTGTGATATGGTTGCACAGCAGCTTGATATGGCATCGGATTACATCACTTCGCTATGGTCATGCCATGGAAAGGAGCCATACAAGAGATTCCTTACGGAGATCATCAAACGGTCTCGGTGTTCTCAGAGTGCTCTCCAGGGAGCTATGTACTACATCCATAAGCTCACACCACAGATCCATACCGAGAAGAAGGCTCTTCAGTGTCCAAAGAAAGTACTACTGATTTGTTTGATTCTCTCGTTTAAGTTCCAGTATGACTCAACGTATAACCTCAAGGCATGGTCCAAGATCTCTGGCTTGGCATCAAGGGAATTGAAACAACTTGAGATGGAGATTTTGGGTGCGCTCGACTATAAGATAGCACTGAATAGAGAGTACGATGAGTGGGTGAAGGGGTTGAGGAAAAAGAGAAAAAGAGAGGAAGTGGACGAGGTGGTTATGGTGATGGGGAAGAAGTTGGTTTGTTATTGAACTATACACTTGTCGCTTATCAATAGCACTGCATCTGTTAAGAATAAATTTTGATCTACCTTATGTGTCACCACCCCCCATATGTAATGACCGGTTTTGAGTCCGGAGTCGCGAATTGATATAAACTCGATAGAAAATCCCATACACATATATGCAGTAATTAAGTACTTACTTAATACATAAACCAAACACTGAGAGAGAGAGAGAGTAACAGCACAACAATGGAAGAGCCAGTTAAGTACGGTCAGAGTATCGAGGTGAATAAAAAAGTGAGTCCTTTTCGCAAAATAATGTGTGTATGTGTGTGTTTTAAACACTCGAGTATTAACCGAAGAAAAGACACTGCAATACATCAACGACTATACGTCTCTTATTTTGGGGATATCAGCTGGTGTACTCCAATTAGAATCTACTAATGGCTTTGCCTTTTTCTTGGTGACAAATGCATTAGTGAGTGCACTGTTTACGATAACACATTGTCAATTCAAACCTTGGGTGTATTACCTTTCTCCAGTGAAAAACTTGGTGTTGGATAATCTTATCAGAAGTATGACTGCATTTGTAACGGCGTGGACATTAGCGTATGCCTTGGTTCAATAAGGTTGTTATATATACCTCTCTATATATATGTATGATTCAAGGTATGGGCATATAACAACATCTAAATGTAGTTCCTTTGTAGTACCAAATTACATACTCGGGGGAGGGTAGGAAGGAATTGAATTCACGGAACGAGGTTCGAACTCATACGAAAATTCAAAAAGCAAAAAGCAAAAAAAAAAATTAATGGAAGAGACGAGGTTCGAACTCGCGCATCTTAGAAGATACCAGCACCTGAAGCGGGCGCCTTAACCACTCGGCCACTCTCCCAATTGGTTGAATGATCGTTGGCGCGCGCGCATCTGGAGGTGTACCCAGATATTTATCATCCATGAAGATTGAATTTAACAAGAAGAGAGAAGCCATCTAAAAGAAAGACTATGAGGCGTCTTCTCAGGACACGGTCTACTGTTGATGATAACTATTAGTTCCTTTGAGAAGGTCGCCGAATCCCTCAGACCCAACACATAGTCTGAAGAACTGGAGATGTTTCTGATAAATCATATATGGTTATCAAATTCCGTGTATTTAAATTGAGACGTCGTTACCGTCGTTCAATTAACAGATTTTTTATAACTCAGTTTATCCGTACATTTGTAAGAGGCCGATCTGGAACCCCCTGAAATCAACGTGGTTTGTTCGACTAAAGTGCAGTGAGAAATATAAAAAAACTCACCATCAACAACGCATCCAGAAGCGGCAATAATTAACCACATCCAGATCGTTACAGATTGTTTCTTGGGATTTTAAAGGGGCCTGCCACGATTATAAGCAGCGTCTATGAATGCACTATCGTGTATTACACCGCATTGTTCTTGTCAATCTTTTCTGTATCAGCGAAGAAACCAAAAGAGTGGGAAACCCCCAGGTGTTCGAGTCGTTACGATGAAGATAAGAAAATAAGGCAAACAGACAGGCAGATAGACGCGAAAAAGTTTACGCGTCACGGGGCCGGGCCGGGCCGGGCCACAATGTGAGACAATAACAAACATGGAGGTAATTTCGCGCACAAAATCCAAAAAAAAATACCATAATAAAAAATATCAACTTGAAACAGCCGAGAATTCATCCGCATGAGATCCGGCAGGGGGAGGGGGCACATGAATCGGGTATGGGCCCCCGGGGGAAAGAGAAGACGGAAGAAAATAAACGGCCTGGACTTTTCATTTCCTCTTGTGATTTTGTTGTTTTTTGGGAAAAAGTGTTGAGTATGTGGAGAAGAAGAGGTAGCTAGCTGTATATTCCATATATTCACTAACAGAACATTATATATATATATACTCCCCTCTCCCCCACTCACATTCCATCCCGTACGCATATATGCAGGATGATGTTTGTTTTCTTAATTTTTTTTTAAACTATATGGCACGGCACACTGGCCGAGCCAAAATATATATATATATATATATAAATCTGAATCACCGTTCTCAAGTTGCCTTCAGATAAACACTGCACTTAATTGCTTTACTGGAAAAAAAACATAAACATGTCCACTTCTACTTTGTCACTCGTTCCAAATGCTGCTGTGGTGTACGCTGCCTCCAATGTTTCTTCAAACACTTCTACAACCTCTTCAGTTTCTACTGGTGTTGCTGCTTCTTTGGATCTAAGCTGGAAGTCTGGTTCTTTGTTCACTGCTCTGTTGTTGTCCCCAATTGTCTTGGGTCTTGGCTTATAAACTCCCCACCCCCTTTTCAATTAATCTACGTTTAAAGGAGACATCACCGTATATGAATTAAACACAACCCAATGGAGACTTCATCTTGAGGTGATATTCACATTTTTCGGGCTCAGATACACCCAAAATCTCATGATTAGCACCACATCCAATACTAACAACTGCTCTTCTCTTTGGTCCATTCCAACACTTGGCTCCGTTCTCGTAGTACACAACAACACCACCATCATCAACGGTATCAACACGGTCAAAGACACCAATCAAGACATTATGGCCATTCCCACCCTTTTGACGGAACTCTCCAATGAATTCCAATTCGTAATCATACTCACCCAATGTCTCCTTCACTTTGATTGAATCCATAGCTCTAAAGATATCCTCAGGCCCAAATTGCTTAGATAACTCGTGCTTAACAGAACTGATTAATTGTTCCTCTTCCTTCTTGTTCTTTTCAAACTCTGCGACAACCTCTGCGTAATCCTCTTCGGTTTCTGGTGCTGGCATTTGGAATCCTTGTTTCTTTGGACCCAATCCTAAAAAGTCAAGCCATAGGAGATATGCACGAGTTTGAAGACGTTTGACAATAGAGCCACCACCAGCCTTTGGCTTGATATAGTCTGGAATTGGTTGTTGTTCTTCCTCCCTTTTCTCTAACAACACCTCTTTCACCTCATTTTTGATACCATCCAATGACTTCAAAATTTCATCTGTAACACCTTCGGAGACAAGAATCTCCTCCTTATTGGAAATATAATCCTGATATGCCTTCACTGCCTCTTTAACATTCAAATCATTGAAGTTTGGGTTGTAGTGTTCACTCAAATGGGCCAAATATCTCTCTAGTTCCCCCAATCTAAGTTGCAATTTCATATGCTCGTTCAAAGACTGCTTCAACTGTTCATTGATGGAATCAAAAAACTCCATGGAATCCTGAATTTCGCCTTCAAACTTATCAAATACTTGTCTCTGCACTGCCTTGAAATCTGGCCACTGACCATACGCCCTCTTGTTGAAGTTCAAATGGGTTTTAAAATCCTCCACTGTCTTCTTCACTGCTGCATCGTTCAAGTTCTCGTTGAAAGTATCCAGAAGCTTATCCAAGATGCTCTTAAGCGTCTCCGTGTTCTTCTCTGTCAGTGCCATGGCAGTAAACTGGTCGTATACCTGAGCACGGATCTCCTCTGCCTTGGCCTTTAAAGGTTTCAGAGCAGATCCTTTGGTCTTTAACAACCTCTTCTTCTCCATCTGTGCAAAGCGCTCCAATTCACGTTCGTGGAATCCAAGCAATGCCTCGTTGACCTTGAGGTCTTCTTCCAGCTTGTTTCTGATTCTCTTTGCGGCTCTTTGAATCTTTTGTGTCTTATCCACAGCAATCATTCTCTCCTTCCGCTTAGCAACTTTTTCAGCCTCCTCTTTCTCATGGATCTCAGCACACCGGTCCTCACACCCATCGTCATCAGAGCCATCACAGCAAACGTTGTAGTCACATACACCATCACCAACAAGGTGAGATGGGATGAACTGACCATTATGACCCTTGTTTTGGCACCAGAAGTGGCCATTGGCACACGCAGATGTCCCCGGTTCATCGGATCCGTCCGGGCAGTCGCAGTAGTCATCATTTATTTGCGACCACTCCAGTACAATTTCTGGGTTGTTTATACAACTCCACTTGTTGTCCTCGTTTGGGGTGTATTGGTCGATATCTTTCGGGTTGACTCCCTTGGGCACGGCGGTTCCCGTACAATGCGCAATTGATAACAAAATTGCCAGAGCAATTGATTGGGTGAGCTTCATCCTAGCAAAAATTCTTCCTTTTTGGCTTTTGCCCCCTGTATGTATTTTAGAAAAAAGGGTGTAAGTAGAGAGAAAGAGAGAAAGAGAGAAATTTCGTAATTTTTCCCCGCGATATCACCCACACATAGTAGATCAATGCAGTGGTTTAAACTAATGGTTTCTTCCAGTAAAACAGGCGGATCAACAATTCTCTCTTGCGCTTCTTTGGCTTTGGATACACTGTCTCTGTGCTGGACTGTGATGTGATACCTATTTTTGATTCTGTGAGCGTGACAACGTCGTCGTCTGCTGCTTCTTCTTCTGCTTCTTTTCTGGCTGCCATTGATAGTACGACATCGGCGTATGGAGGGAATAGGAAGCTTGCTGGGCATAATGGCTGATGGAAAATCTTGATAGGCTCATGGCCATCTGTGGCAGCTACGGTGCGATTCATTGTACGAGAATATCTATCATAACATGAAGAACTGGAATCAAAAGTCATGTATGTTTCAATGGGACATATATGATAGCATATATATAAACGCTCTATCAGATAAGAACTCATCTGTGGCTTGTCGGGGGGTTGGGAAGAAACACCTCACAAAGATCTTCACTTGAGGGAATTGATCCTTTGAAGAGTTCACATATACTCACTTTAGAGAATATTTTTAACCCATATTATATATATATATATATCTCTCTTCTCTTCTCTTCCTTACTATATATGTAGAATCATATCCGAGGGTGCATCGTGGTATAAATTCTTGACAGATGGCACCCCGGATATTACCGCTTTGGATGGGTGCTCCCAAAAATTTTTTCTAGAGCCCTTTTTTATTTTTTTTTAATGAAATTTACAAAAACACATAAAACATACGGGTAAAAATTCCCCTTTGTACGAAACTACATTTAAATTAGCACCATTTTATTTTAAAATTTTTACACTTGAAGCACGGCGGTTTACAATAGAAAGATACACAGAGACCCGCTGATCGTTGCCATACCAATTACAACCAATTAGAACGCTCAAATCGAGCCTAATTTCTTATCTTTTTTTCTTGGGGGAGGAAAAGGTCGCTTACCCATACGTTGCTCATCTCTTGAGTAAAACATCACATAGCGCACTTCTGATAACGGTTGGAAATAAAGAAGTTGATTCAACAAGTGTTCAGAATCACATTGGAATACTTTTTTTTATCCTTTTTTTTCCTTCTTTCTTTGTGATATCATATCAGGTTTCTTCCATTGTGGATCAAAGACATCGCAAATAGAATGAACAAAGTGTTTACACAGTGAATTGTGAAAGTATACAACCAAGAAGAATTTAACTACAGGACACAGACAGATACCTCAAAAACTGCTTCCAAAACAAACAAAGGTGAGTTTATCACACAGCGGCTACCAAAATGCAAGTTAACATAAAAGACTAACAAAACCATAGAATGGCACATAAGAGTCCTAGAAAGCAAGTGGCGCCCAAGAAGGCAGCCAAGGGCCCCGGGAAGACAGTGATAGTGCTGCCCACGAAGAAACTGGTGAAGAAGCAAAAGAACAAGAAGTCGCAGAGACAGCGACAGTTTAGTTTGATGGATTCGGATTCGTCGTCGTTATCCGAGTATGAAAGTGATTACGATGATGATGATGATGATGATGAAGACGAGAATCAACAACAGCATACGACACAGTACGGTGGAAAGTTCCAGGCTTTGCAGAGTGAGAGCGAAGATGAGGATGAAAGTGGTGATGATAGCGATTCTTCATCATCAAATACCAATGAAGAGCTATGGCAAAGTCATGGCAAGAGAGTGGTGAATACATCAAGTGAAGATGAGGATAATGACGAAGAGGAGGAGGAGGAGGAAGAAGAGGATGACGACTCATCATCTGATGACGAAGATGTGGACTTTGTCAAGCTTACAGCGGAGCGTAAGGCCAGATCAATGGAGCAGTTCCGCTCACAATCTCCATTCCAAACACCACCACCATCTACACAACAGAACAAATCTTCTAAGAAGAAACAGAGCCACAAGCAGAGACTACAGAGGGACCAGGAAGACGAGGATACACTAAACTTTTCATTTGACTGGAACAATAACAATGACCACTTGCTTAGAATGGTTGAACAACAAGAAGAAGAAGAAGAAGATGTCGGTGAAGAGCTCAGTGAGATCATCTCGCCATTGAAGAAAGAAATACCAATCACAGGTGATCCCATTGGCATCGTTGCCATTGAAGATTCAGAGTCAGATGCAGACATTGATCGAGATGAGTTGTTACGTACTTTGGAACAAGAGAGTGACGGTATCGATGCCGGTATTGATACCGGTGAGGACGATTTCAACTTGTTACAAGAAGAGGCAAACAACATTGTTCAGGATTATAACACTGGCCAATTGGAACTGAGTTCGCATACAACACCACGCAACTCTGTGGTTGAGGATATGATTAGAAAGCACAAGGCTGAGGTGAATCCGGATGAAGAAGCACTCCAGTTTGTCTCTGAGGATGACTACGATGACGATGATGATGATGATGATGATGAGTATGACGATGACGAGGATGACTATGATAATGGTGATTTCATTGTGCCGTTCTTTGACGATACAGCTTTCAAGGAGAAACTGCTTTATACTTCTGAAGGTGCGATTAATGATCCACAAAGTTCAAGACGAAGAAGGGATATGGATAGTGAAGACGATTCTTATTTATGGGATTACTTCTTCAGTGATGGCGAAGGGGATGACGATGATGACGATGTGAAGAATGCAGATGGTATGAATCAAGAGAACTATAGTGATGATGAGGCTACTGATGAGGATACTACGTTACCACCACCTTCCACAAGACGCAAAGTTGGTGCCAAAGCTCAGGAACTCTTGTCATCTTCTTCGATTATTGCAAGACCACCACAATTGGGCACATGGTCCACTGACTCTAAACCTTTTGGTATAATCGATGGGCTTTCAACACGTTCTTTGCTATCCACACCCACAAAGTCTTCCACTCCAACTTCCAATAGCTCTAAAATCCCATCAACACCAGTTGCAGGCGGACCTACAGTGGAGGAATTCACATTGGATGAATTGCTGAACATGTCTGAATTAGAAGATTCTGATGCAGAAGGTGGGAAGATGGATCATGCAGCATGGCTCGAGGTTACTTCATCTACACGGAAAGTACCATTATCCGCTTTCAGAAACAAAGGTGTCATGTCTAACGAAGGGATGCATGTTAATGCCACTAGAAGGTTTAGTTCTTCAAACCCTGGCTCGGGATCCAAGATGAAAGCTTCAGGGAAGAAGAAGCAAGCAAGACTCATTGACGTTGGCACTCTTACCCCCGTGCGTTCTATTGCCAAGTCTGGTAAGAAAAGACGTGGGACTGTAAAGAAAGCACGCAGACAGAGTGTTGCCGAGGCTGCTGGCGAAGGTTTAAGACTTACAAAGGGCGGACTGTTCTCTGAAGATACGTTGACGAACGTGGAGGAGTATCTCAGTGGTTTAGGAGGTGAAGCTGAACTGAGCCTTTTACTCCAGTAGGCTAAGTGAATAGTCCCATATGAATAAAGACACTTACGATATATATATATATACATATATATATATATTATACACTGATTGTAATCTCGCCAAACAACTCCTGTTGCTTCAACCCGACTTTATCCCCCGTTGCCAATACCAACAATTCAAAGAATACCCTCGTAGCCTCTACTCTTGGCTTATTACTCAATGGCTGCTCCCCTTGGGTGTTGTGTTGTAACACCTCTGTGAATGATGTAGAGTCATTGTCTTGTAGAATCTTGGTGATGTGAGACTCCACTATAGCTGTGGATTCGGAGACTCCACTTTGAGTATGGAATATCTCAGCTTCATGTTCTTCCAACTCTTCAATAACACCGATGGACTCGTCGACTCTGTCCATATCATCATCATTGTCACCACCACCACCACCAGCGTAGTCAAAGTCAAAGTCCATGCCGTGGTCGTATGTTTGGTATACTTCTTCTTGTTCCAGATCTGGCACAGGTAGGATGGATGGAGATGGAGGTTCCAATGTAACTTCCAGGGGTTTCACACGCTTGTTTGGAATAAAAGTAAAGAACTTCCCATTGAGGGAAGAATTCACCATCGAGTCATGTAGCAAGAATTGAATATAAGCACGCTTATTTTCTGCTTCTTTGTGTTGTCTCTCCTCCAACGTCTCTAATTGGACAGTGATCTCCTCGGTATTGGAGAACACAGCAACGTCCAGTTCAATCTGGCGGTCCACTGTGATCTTCTTTCCGAGCTGTTTGACCCTTGGAGCTCTGTGCTGCTTCTTCTTCTGCACAAATTCCACCAACTGTGGTGACACCTCTGGTTCTTGTTCTTCATCCAATGTCTCTAATGGCTCCATGTCAAATCCGAGGTCAATACCCTCTATCGAGTGGTCTTCTCTGTGTGAAAGCACCGAATCGTCCACGGCACGCCCCATCTCGACAGAGTCATTACTAATGTCGTCCATATCGCCGTAATCGGCCTGTTCACCACTGTTCATATCAACATCAAAATCAGGGACCCATCCTCCTTCTTCCTTATCCAAGTCAAAATTCAACTCGATCTCCACACCGTCGTCATTGGGGAGTTCATCGTCGTCACCGAATTTGTTACGTGGCATCTCAATTGATTCGTCTGGGTCTTCCAAAGTCTGAGTAAAGAACCCGGTTCTTTCTTTTGAATGCTCATCATCAAAGGTCAAGGGTTCTTGATACAGCAAATCTCCCTGAGTCACTGTGTCCTGAAGCATCAGCTGCTTGATTGAGGGCACAATTGTGGCGTTCACCGGTAATGTAATGGCATTGCTCCCTGACTTGAATGCCGTCTTGATCTTCAACAATGCATCGGACACATCGTCCAATAAGTACTTGGCTTTACGCGAGTATATCCGCACGACACCATAGAGCAGCTGTCCACTGAGTCTGAGCGCCAGGGCTTCTTCTTCGCCCTGCATCGTCGCACGCACAATGGCCTGTGTGGACTGAGAGATGTTCGATTGGAGAAACTGTTGTTTGGATAGCTTTCTCTCGAGATTGGCAGCGAGCCATACCTGTGCTAATGGGCCCTCTCGGCAGAGCAGAGACTCGGAATAGAACATCTGGCTTTTAGTGTGGAGCGTAGGGGAGCGTAGGGGAGCGTAGGGGGAGCGTTGTCCAAACAGGTATCAAATAAATGGAGTCAAAGTATCAAGTGGTATCAAAACAAAAGGCACACTTTTGGACTTATGGCTCATGACGCGTTTTTCGCGTATTAGTCTTCTTTTTTTTTTTTTTTTTAATTTTTCGCGTCGCGTTTGTTTACATTTCCAGATGGATAAGATATGTATGTATAAAGATATGTATAAGATATGTATGTATAAAGATATGTATAAGATATGTACAAGATATATATATATAAAGCATATGCTTTCGCATATCTTTTCTACCCAGACATTAAGTCAACACCTTCCGGGGTTTCGATCCCCAACTCCTTCATCTGTTGCGCCATCTGCCTTTCCAACACATCTTCAATGTTACCACTACCCCATACCCATTGACACCATTTTGTTATATAGTATGACACATCAGAGAGTGTCATTAACAATGTGTATATCGAATATCTGACAATTCTTTGTGTACGGGCCACTGTTGATTGTTTTTTGACCGGAGGATTCAAATAGTACCCATTCACTGCTTCTTTAGTAAACAGATTGATTCTATTCACTGGTGCTTTATACCTTTGATTAAGAGTCTGAAGCATTCTCATTGTCCGACCTAAAAAGATCATTTCCAATGGGAATCTTTCTGTATTTTGGAAAAAATTCTTAAAATTGTCCAACATGAAATTTTCTCTCTCTTTTGGAGTCATTTGTGTTAATTTCTCTTTAGATTTGTGATATGGCTTTAACAATGCAAATGAACCAAACATATCCGATTGTTGATCTCCAATTCCCCAATGTTTGGCAATTCTTTTCAACTCTGCTTGATCCAGTTCAAATAACGCCTTCCATAGAGAACAATACTCATGTCTTAAAGATTCAGAAAGGGAAACATACAATCCATGATCTAACAGCACTAGTTGTTGCTTCCCCTTATAATATCTCACCAATAGATTACCAGGATGTGGATCTGAGTGTACAAACCCCCATTGGAAGATCATCTTGGAAAAAAGTGTCAAATAAACGTTCATAATCTTCTTGGTATCATATTTCAATTTCAAAGAATCATACTGGAATAATGGTTCACCATCACACCATTCTGCAACTAACACTCTTTTGGAACTCATACTTTGATAAACTTTGGGAATGTGTACGCTATCCCTTAGATATTCATCCCCTTGTACCAATTTCTCACATTTTATTCCATTTTGTAACTCAATGGTGAAATCAACTTCTTCTTTCAATCGTTCACTAATATATTGACCCATAAACCCAAATGGAATATCAAATGCCCATGAGAACAAAGAGATGTATGCCCGATAAGTCCATAGATCTGCATCAATCTGGGAGTTTATGTAATAGTGTTGAACTTTAACAGCAACAGGTTCTCCATTGTGTAAAATGGCCTTATGAACTTGTGCAATACTTGCTGATGCAATTGGAATTTCATCAAATGATAAAAAAAATTTATCTCTATAATCATCACCCATCTCTTCTTTCAATATTTGATCAACTTTAAACCATGGATCTCTTTGAGCGTTATCATACAAGTTGGCAAATTTTTGTTGGAATGATTTAGGTAATACACTTGCTTGATTTGCCAAATTTTGTCCAAATTTGATATATAACCCTTTGTTTTCATTCAATAGATCAAAAAGACGATTAGAATTCCTTTGATGTAATTTTTCAGATTCAACTTTACCAAAATTTAATTTATAATCAAGTCCAATGGTACTTAATACTCTCATGGCTCTCAAAGTACGTTGCGCAGTGGAGTCCCATAGGAAAGTGTCTGCTCCATAGAGAAGCCCAATAGTGGCGCCTGTATACAACAGCCTCCTCTTTAAGGTCATTTTAATGTAATTATATCTCCTATTTCAATGTATTGCCACTTAAAAATGGGGAGGGGATTATATCTTAAAGCACCAAAAAGAGGGATTTCAATTTGTAGAGAGATTGCGCCGTGGCCCTACCATTGTTGCAATAAATATACATATATATATATATATACTATAATTAACATAGACTTCCAAATAAGGAAGTCAATGGTGGTGAATTTTTTTTCTTTCTTCCCAGCTTTCTTTCATCCTACTGCGAAGAGACAAAAAACTAAATATGGGCATGAAAACAAAATTTCAAAGTAAGATTACTCAAATAGACCCATACAAACTTCAGATTTACCCCCGCCACCGCACCAAACATGACGGATATTCAACTTGTCAGACCAAACGTACTCGCATCGATGGGTGCCTCTGTAGCACCTGTACGTGTTGTCATCCAAGCCGCTGCTCTTTTCCAACTGTTGGAATTTTCCTTGCGTTCTCAATCTCGTGTCTTGGGATCCCTTGTTGGATCTCGTTCTGATGATGGAAGTGAATTGGAGATCAAAGACGCCTTTGTCGTGCCACACCATGAGGAAGGTGATTCCCTGGTGATCGAAGAAGGACATAACAGAGCCTTGTTACAATTACACAAGCGCTCACACCCACGTGATACCGTTTTGGGATGGTTCTCTACTACTGAAGAGATTGATTCTTTCACCTCTTTGGTTCATGACTTGTATTCCCATGGCCCGGAATCTACGCATCCTCACCCGGCATTACACCTCACACTCAGCTCTCTGGGGCAACAGCTTACTGCGATGCCACAGATCAACACTTTCATCGGGTCCCCATTGGGTGCCACAGGGATCACCGCAACACAGCTAGGCATCCAGAAGGGTGTCTCGTACATCTTTACCCCAGTGGCCAACGAGGTCCGCTTCGATACAGAGGACAAGACCGTGTTGGAGTATGCCTCCAGGGCAACGTACACCGAACAACCGGCATCATTGGAGAAGAGCTCTGTCGACCTCAACGCCACGATTCAGTCCTTGAGTAAGCTCGAGCAGCTTATTGACACCACCGTGCAGTACGTTGAGAGAGTCGAGGCCGGCGAGATTGCCGGTGACGAAGCCCTGGCCAGACTTTTGCTCAGCAGCCTCCAAACGACAGTGAAGAAGCTCAACCCACAACAGGTTGAACAGGCATTTGCTACACACGTCCAGGACACCCTTATGGTGGAGTATTTGGCCTCTGCAGTGAAGACACAGCTCGAGCTGAGTGCTAAGCTGACCACTTTGGCCTAAGGAGAAATACACAAACATATACAGATTGTTTCTATAAATCGTATGGCCCACAGTATACCATTCTATTTGGTGTATCCTTAAACCTAAAGGATTCCCCATTGCCTTCACTTCTTTTAAGTAACCCCACAGTAGACTTTGCTATAAGTACAGCGGGGATATCACCGATGGGTACTCCCTTGCTTAAATACAACAGTATGACACCGGAAATCAACAGCAGAGATGCAGATGTTCCAGTGAGTCTCTTAACAACACCGTCAGTATCCAAGGACTCCACCAGGACGCCGGGTGCAAAAAAATAATAAGAAGACGTATGGGAAACGTGATTGGAGAACACAGCCATCGTATCACTTTGAGTATCCATGGCACCTGCAATGATGACACCTTGGATCGATCCCAATACGTTCTCAACAGAAGATTTGGAATTCCCCAGAGAAAGGACAAACACAGTGGAGGGGAACCTCTGGAATATCACACTCAAAATTTCAAGATCTCTTGAATGCCCAATGGAGGAAGATAAACACATTGTCACAACCTGTGCTTTCTTCTCAAGCGAGTAGTCCAACAGTTGTAAAAGCCTTACAAGGGACGATTTGCCCCTGGAATCAGCAATGGGGACATCCACCAACTCTACTTTCTTCGCCACACCATATCTCTTAGAACCAATGAGACTCGCCACTTGTGTCCCGTGATCTTTCAATGGACCCTCTGTTGTATTGTAAAGGCTCTTTAATCGTCCACCGAATTCTGGTAATGGCAGTATTCCGTTGTCCAATACAAACACTGAGATGTTTTGTCCCATGGAGTCGTAGTAGTATGAATGATCAGTGATACTCAGCCATGGTTTCCGAGATGTTAGCCTTACTAAATGATCTGGTGCGTTGTGCTCTGTGTCCACAATACCAATGTTCACAATATCTGAATCGTACGGAATAGGCACAACATCTAAGGGCATCAACAAGTCTTCCACTCCAGATAAGAACAACTTCTGATCTTTATAGAAATTGACAGATAGATTCGATACATCAAATGAATCTGACACAATGGTCATTTGTAAAGTCTCAAGGTATTCGCATGAGGTATTGTAGCATAACTCTTGGGGAACCATGGAATCTATTATGAGTGCTCCATGGACTGCTTGGAGAGTTAATAGCGCAAATAACATTTGAATTTATGGTGGGTGTAATAATGATGTAAGAACATTCAAGCATTAATCTATGCAATATATAAGTATATATATATATGGGACACAAAATCGAGAACCCAAACACCAAAGATCAGCGAATGACCCGCTTCACCAAATCTGGATAAAGTTCCTTATCCATCATCTTTTGTACTTCAACTTCATCATGAAAGCTGCATTTTGCCAGCTCTCTATCCCATAGGGGTAAATATCTTTGCATCGTACACAGGATATTCGTAGCCATAGATGATTCATAAAGCAATGAATTTCTCTCATGTATCTCCTCTCTTTGTGGAAAAAGTGACTTCTTCCTCTTTGGCTTTACCGTTTTCTCCTTATGAATCATTAAGTCCCTCCCATTGATACATTGTGTTTCCTCAAAATCTGGATCATCATTGTAATCGGAAAAACTTGAGTACTCATCATCTTCCTCCTCTTCCAACGTCTCCTTCACGGCCTCCACCTGCTTGGATTGCACCATGGCATTTAACTCGCTAAACCGCACATAGGCATACCGTAAGCACTGAGTAATGTGGTGTTTATACAATGCTTTATTCTTCTGGTGCCTTTCTAGTTGCTTGATGATGGTAACACCAGCAGCTTCCCCCAACGTTTCCAAAAGATGGTACTGTTCCTGACTCAATGCGATATCCGAGTGGTGAACAGTCCGGTAAAGTAGTGGCTTACCATACAGGGGCATAGTATCAACGTCTGAGTCCGAATCTGATTCGTCATCCTCTTCTTCTTTGTCTGATGGGAGGAACTCCGGGTCAACTCGGAATCCCTTGGTAAACTGCTTGAGCTTTCGGCTTTGGTCTTTATCAGAAGTTGTTGTCTTCTTCTCAGTAGGGAAGTCATTGGATCTGTTCCGATCTAACCAATGATTCAACGCTTTTGCACATTCCAGTCTCTCTTCTTCCTCTTCATCAGAGCTTTCATGTGAAGCTCTCTTGATGCGTATGTATTTGCGAGTTTTGGGAGTCTTATCTTCCCCTTCTGACTCGCTGCTGTCTTCATTTTGTCTCTCCTCAGATATAACCACAACGAGTTGCCTCTTGGTGATGACATCACCACCAGAGTCCAAAGAGCGTTTGGTACAGAGTACTAACATCTTTGTAGTCTTCTGTGTGTGTGTTGTGTTTTGTGACATTACATCATGGCTCAAGAAGAGAATCGGAACATAAATTCAGAGCTATTTAGACGCAGATCGGTGAGAGATTATTAGATTTCTGTCTTTTACACATTACAGATCTCGGGAGGGGTTAGTTTTATCGCATCTCTTACAAGATATAGAGCTGTTATACATAGCATATATTAAAGCATGAGAAAGTGATATGCATATAAAGCCATAGGCACTCGAACTCGTTTCGTTTCGAGTCTCGGCTAATAAAAGTCCCTCAGTTGCAACATAACAAGTCCATGCAACTCACTGATCCACTGACTAACATTACCGTTTCCTTGGATTCTCTCCACTCTATTTAATCTTTGCAACGCCTTGGAACAGAGTAACAACTGATGCAATGCCACTGTAGGCACAAATTGAAGAATCAAAGAGTGCTGCGATAACCAGGTGATAAGACTCATCAACTCTGCATGAGTTTTGATCTCTGAGTACGTGGAGATCTTTTTGAGTATTTGCTTAATCCACTGATGAATCATAGCCATCGGTATACCTTTGAATAAGACAAGAAGTTTGAATTTTGAAAGGGTGATGGTGGTAGAAGTGTCATTAAGTCGAAATGATTGCACTTCACGAGCCATCTGCTTGACAGATCCAGATTTAACAAGAGGCTGAGAGGAAGAACCATTGCCTAAACAGTCTCTTGTAAACTCATCAGTCAAGGCCATAAACAATTGGATCACCGTCTTATCTTGTACTGGGCCATACTTCATTATGATGTCTTGTACTGCAAAGTCCATCTGCTGGACAAACCACCACCGCTTGGAGACATCACAGAGTTGTAAAAACGTCCATTGGTGGATATAGGAAGACTTTAACTCCATGATCTCCTGTATTTGAGTCTTCTTTGTATCCTTGGGCTCTCTCTGAGGCTCTTTTACTCTTTGTTCCATCGGCTTCAAATACGAAGTTCTGGTGATATCTCTCCGATTGAAAGCAGCAGGGCCCTTTGGATACTGCTGGTGCTTCATCATCATCATCATCTTCTTCTTCTCCGTGACCGCTCGAACATCTCTTTTCTCACTGTTCCATTCTCTTATAGCTCCTCTATTCTCCTTACCGCTGTGATCTTTCACATCATCGTAGAAGTCATTGAGGACATAAGTGTCATTCTGAGTCCAGTACGATTTACTCTGCTGTGAACGTACTGATGGCGTCATTTTGTAGTGTGTTAAGTTAATGTATATATATCTCAGACCGCCTTATGGGTTCTTTTTCTGGTGTTATTCTACAGGAAAAAAAAGGAGACACACCATCACAGAAGAAAGAAAGAAAGAAAGAAAGAGAAAGAGAGAGAGATAGAGACTTTTGAAATGTAAACAGTGCTTAGGTAAGCGTGGGGTAAGGAAGTATATCCGAGGGTACGCGTGGTGGAGTGTAATCCGGGGGGGAGGGCCTATATAACGCTCACGTATTTGAACTCATTGAATTTCTTCCTCTAAATTAAAAGTATTAACTAATGAACACCACAACAATCACAGTCAAAGAGCGTAGGATTCACCCGTGAACAATATGAATTTTATCGAAAAAGCTTTGAATAATATGATTCATATATAAAGAAGCACAATGTAACGTTTTACTTCAAGAGTGTCAAAGTTTCTTTTACACCACTTGATGGTAGAACTAGATCATGAGACGTACAAGAAAGTCAGAATCATTTCTGAAAGTAGAGAGTAGTACAAAGAAATGCCCTGAGGATTATACCACAAGAATCGTATCTGCCTGCTACTTTGATGAATCAGTAAATATCTGACACCACTGATGAGAACGACAACGAGAACAGCAAAAAGACCGCATACGCACCATTACCAGACACTTAAAAGAAGAAGTATAAACAAACACTGCTTTGATGATCCATTGAGATTTGTAGTTATATATGTATATATATATATATATATATGCAGCTCAATAAAATATAGTGATTATGTAATACGAAAAACACCCGGACCTCTCTGTCGCGAATATCCATACAGCTTGTGTTCGACGTATAGAGATATATTGATCTTTAAAATGAATGGACACTTCCGACGACCACCCAAAGGCCCCACCACGCGCGCGCGCCAAATATTTTTCCACTCTCTGGTGTGTATATTTTTGCAAGTATTATATAAATCCATTAAAGTCTTAGTTTTAAGGGGAAGCAAAGATGTCACAAATTATTGCAAAATCGCGCTCAAAGTCTATCAAATCTGATACTTATGATAATGTTTTATCTTATGGACAATTCATTGATGAAATATCCAAGCGTAATAAGAAATTATCAATTCATAGAATTCGTATTACTGATCAACACAAAAATGTTATAACTTCAACACAAGATTTGATTTCTGCTAAAGAAGTACAATTGAAAGACCTTGGCCCACAAATGGGATGGAGAACTGTTTATATCATTGAATACGTTGGTCCTATCATTGCTCATTATTTGTTATACAAATACTTTGGATCTCCAATGGAATATCAATTGATTTGGTTGATGCAATTATTCCATTATATTAAACGTGAAGTGGAGAATGTCTTTGTTCATAGATTTTCATCTTCTACAATGCCATTGTTTAACTTGTTTAAGAATTGTGGTCATTATTGGGTATTGGGTTCCTCATTGGCATTAATGTATGGTGGGTATGGAAATTTTGAAATTCCAAATTGGAATCCAACAAAGGATTTAACAATGAATTATCTTGTGAGTTTTTGGTGCTTTTGTCAATTCTTTAATTTCATCTCACATGTTCAATTGAGATTACTTGGTGATAAATCCATTAGAAATGGTAAACAACGTATGGCTCCAGCTGGTGGATTTTTTGAATTGTTCATTGCTCCAAACTACACTTTTGAAATCTATGGATGGTTTACAATCTTTTTGATGAGACCTAATCTCTTCACTCTTGTGTTCCTTATCGCCGGTGCTGGACAGATGTATTTGTGGGCCCAAAAGAAAAATCAAAGATATGGCATTCATAAAGCCGTTTTAATCCCATTTGTTTTATAAAGATAAAATCAAATTTATACGACATTATATACATTAATTAGTTAAGTATACCCTAAAAAAAAGTAGACTATATAAATGAATTAAAAAGAAAAAAGGGAAAAGGAAAAAGAATTCTATTGGCTTGCTATTTTAGAATCGACTAGAACAAAATGTGTGGTTTGCTTATATACCGAGGCGCATTTGCGCAAACAACTAATTGCGCAAAAAGAAAACCACAGCATGCGCCATTTTGGCGCAAACGTGGCGCAGGGGAAAGTCTGAAATATACTCAAAAAGTCCCCGCAAATTATCCACATTAGGCAACCCGCGCCAGGCAGTGTGACGTATATATTAAAACGAACGGACGAGCCTGACGTAATCGTTCGCGCTAAAATAAAAATTAAACAGTGCCCAGGAGCCCAATGACGTCACCGATGGATGATTCCATATGTACATTACATTATCAAAAAAAAAAAAAAAAAAAAGGATATAAATGAGGGCCATTATCCGCTCAAATTGCTTAAAAGGACCCCTGATGTTGATTACATTTTCCTACATCAACACAAAGTAAACGGAAAAAAAAACATAGATTTATACTTATGTCTTTTGATTCGCAAAACAAACACGGCTCCACGGAGACGTCGACTAAGACAACGCCGGCACAGTCGCCCTCCCTTCGTAAGAACACTTCGTCGTCATATCTTAACAATGACGGCATTGATGAGCTTAAGCCGCTGACAAGAAAGCAGAGGGTCTCATCGCTTTCACTGTCTGACCAGTGGGGGAGCTCGCGCGGGTCTCTATCGAGGCTCACATCTGCTAAGAACTCGCACAAGGATCTCACACAGTTGACGCCGCTAACTTCGAAACGTTCCGCGGGTACGGGACAGCTCTCCCGTTCCGGTTCTGTACGCCATAAGAAGACCGTGGTTGACCACCAGCGTGTTGCCTCGTACGCCTTTGCATTTGACATTGACGGTGTCATTGTCAGAGGCCCGGAGACGATCCCGGAGGCTAAGCTTGCCCTCAAGATGCTCAACGGTGAGAACCAGTACAATGTGAAGGTGCCCTATATCTTTGTCACCAACGGTGGTGGCCGCTCCGAGAGTGCCCGCTGCAAAGAGCTCTCGGACCGTCTTGACATTGAGGTCACTGAGGACCAGGTGATCCAGGGCCACACCCCGATGAAGGACCTCGTGGATGTGCACAAGACTGTGCTCGTTGTCGGAGGTGTTGGTGACAGCTGCAGAAAAGTTGCTGAAGAGTATGGCTTTGATAAAGTTGTTACGCCGCTCGACATTATGAAGTGGAACCCGGCGGTGTCTCCTTACCACAAGCTGACTGAAGAAGAGCTCGCTGTTGCTAGGGACTATGACTTCTCCAAGATCTCCATTGAAGCCATCCTTGTGTTTGCCGACTCGAGAAACTGGGCTGCCGACCAGCAGATCATCTTGGAGCTCCTGCTCTCCAAAAGAGGTGTGATGGGTACGAGCTCGGAGACATATGACGAAGGCCCCGGGATCTACTTTGCACACTCGGACTTTGTGTGGGCCACGGATTACAACCTGTCAAGATACGGCATGGGTGCTTTGCAAGTGTCCATTGCCGCACTGTATAGAGAACATACAGGCATGGAGCTTCAGGTGACGAGATTCGGGAAACCACAGCGTGGTACTTTTAGATACGCCAACAAGGTGTTGACGCATTGGAGAAAAGATGTGCTTGAAGAGCACGTTGGGGAGCTTCAAGGTAAGAATTCTGTGTTCTCTGACTCTGAGAGTGACGAAGATGACTCTGAGGATGAGCCATTAACCGTACAGAAACTTTCACAGTTGACGTTGGATCTACCACCTGCCTCCACGGTATACTTTGTCGGTGACACTCCAGAGTCGGATATTAGATTTGCCAATTCGCATGATACATCATGGCACTCTATTTTGGTGAAGACGGGTGTGTACCAAGATGGCACTGAGCCAAAGTACAAACCAAAGCATATGTGTGAAAACGTTTTGGAGGCGGTGGAATATGCTATTGAAAGAGAACACCAGAAGGAGCTTCAAGAGTGGAATGCTGGTGCAATTGATGTTCCGGTCATGCTGGACGAGACCGTTGTTGAGTACAAGTAGTTGCATTATATATATAATTCTTATTTCTTTTGTTGTTGTTATCGTTAATAGATCTTTTTTTTCTGGTATTCATCGTACGTATATATATATACTTAGACTTTAGCCATTTCATCCAATGAATAGTCAAGGATGAAACTCTGTTCAATAAGAGATTCAACACGAGCATAATGACGTTGGTTATAAGGTACCAAAGAATCAACAAATGGCATAATACCAGGAATTTCAATTAGTCTCTCTGCTTGGAACGATTGTAACAAAGCTCTAATAAGACGTTGTGCCACTTGGAAGAAACGAGCATTGACATTCCATGTTCGAGCTCTTTTGAATAGTAAAAGAATCTGATCATTATTCAAAGTTTTGATAACACTGTCCAATTCATCACCCAAGATATTATTATCACCTTCTATAGAGGCAATGGAACTCTTAAGCACGTTGTAGAGTCTCATTGGTTGGTCCAATGTCAAAGCGAGTAAGAATGCCTCACCCCATCGTCCGGAATGGATATAGTTTTGAAGACTTTGCTCTTGCTCGACTCTAAGCTTGGCTGCTTCTTCTTCTTCTCTATTGACTTCCTCGGTGTTATCAATCCATAGTTGGAACACACCATCAGCATCAGCAGTTATAAACTCATCACCATCAGATTTGGTAATGAGTGCCCAAATCCTATTGTTATGCTTGTCCAACGTTTGTACACATTCACCTGTTGTAGTATCCCATATCTTAATCAATCCATCAGCACCAGTAGAGATGATTTGTTTCTCTTGATTCAAAAACTCTGCTCTTTGCACGGCATTCGTATGTCCTTCAAAAGTCTTCAAACATGTAAAGTCCGTTAGGGACCACTGTTTCAAAGTCTTATCACCAGAAGACGTAACGAGAGACTTATCATATACACTAAAGCGAACATCCCAAAGTCCACGCTTATGTCCCTTCAATACACCGACAACTTCACCAGAGTCCAAATCCCACACCTTCCCGGTCTTATCATAGGAAGCAGTGGCAAAGAACTGATCATTGGGTGAAATATCCATAGAATTGATGTCCTTATCATGAGCTCTTCTGGTGTATTCCGAAGTCTTGATGGTCGCATTTGCAAATTTGGGGACTTTCCATTTTTTCACTGTGAGATCCGAAGATGCAGTAAGGACAAACTTTGGAGTTCCTTCAAATGACTTTTGTATAGAAATTGCAGAGACCGAGGCAGAATGGCCTTGGAAAACACAGTGCTCTTTAAACTGCTCTTCATTATCATCCCAATGCCATAGACGCGCCTCGTTATCTTTACCAGCAGTGGCGATCCATAGCCCATCCTCGGAGGCATCCACAGCGTTCAATAAATCAGTATGTCCTTCCAACAAACATACTTCCAATGGAGCATTCACTGGGTCCACAATACGCAGTGCCGGTGAATTTGTAGCGAGTGCCAACAGGGAACGACGAGGCCCACAATAACGCATATCAGCCACTGTGCCGTGGTTACCAGCGAGTGTTTTTTCAATTACAATCTCAACACCGGGCTCGATCTTTTCAGCGTTAATCTCTTGCATTGTCTGATCACTGAAGATGAGCCACTTGGTGTTGAGTGTAGTGGGGATCACGCCGACGATTAAGAGTTCTTCCATGGGTTGTCTCGTCGTGGTTAGAACTCTTCCTTCTGACAAGGACCACACTTTCATCACACCATCACCACCAGCGGTGTATACAACATCCGAGCCTTCCCCAATGAACCCCACGGCTTCCACCTGTTGTAAAGTAGATACGATCTTTTGTTGTTTCCATCTGCGTGTATCCCATGCGATCAAGACGTCATCTCTGCCACCACTGATAAGCACAGAGCCTTGGAATGCCAGGCCTCTGACAGCGTTAGAGTGCTCGTTCAGTGTAGCCATGGCTTTACGCCTAACGAGGTCCCATACTTTGATCATACCATGTGTATCACCACTGGCCAATAACCAATTCGAAGAGTTCAACTGGCCATGGAAACATAGCGCAGACACAGTCGTACCGTGCCCTTTTAAAGAGTGTGTGACAAAGCCGTTCTCAATGTCGTACACCACAACACCACCATCAGCACAACCAAGGGCAAACAGAGTAGAAGTTGGATCAGCACAGCATACATAAGCTGGAGATGGTAATTTGTGCTGCTTAACGCATTGGCCCGAAGACACGGAAAAGATTCTCAACTGTTGCGACTGTGACACAACACCAAGGTAAAGACCATCAGGAGTGAGTTGTAAGCAAGTAACTGCCTCACCATCACCTTCAATTTGATGTATAACGGCACTCGTACTCAAATCTGTAATGACAATGTCCTCGACAACGGCCGTGGCCAACAGCGAGCCATCTGAAGACAAAGATCCCACGGAGCCGCCCATGTAGTAAGGCGTGATCTCCGAGGCGGAGTATGTCGTCTTGAGTGACATCTTTGGCTTTGTTAGAAGGCTATAAGGATTATGGTGTATCATATAAAGTCCTTAAGTATGAAGAAGGTAGGCCAAAAAAAAAAATTTGGTACAGATTTTCGCGGCTCATCGCGGCTCATCGCGGGCCTAGTTGGGCAGTTACCCAATTGGGGGTGTTTACTTTTTATATATACCCCATTAGATTTGTAAGGCCATTATTATTTTATATGCAAATTTGTAAATACACTAAGATTCCACAATCTGAACCACTCTCTCGAACAGCGTCTCCAACTTCACGCTCTCAATGCTCTCAAACAACGCTGTGAAGGCATTTGCACCAACAACTCTCATACCATTAACCTCTTCAGTGTTATCCACTTCATTACTCAATTTCACAGTCTTTGCCGTGGCCTCAGCCTGTGCCAATAACACAGCCATTTCTTGCTCATAACTCTGTGTGTGTTCAAATGCCTCGTCTGTGAGCTTGGAAGAAGAAACAAGACCAATGCGTGATTGAGCATCGATAAAGATATAATCCTGGTCTGAGTTCCATTGTAAGCCAGAGATGTAATCATCATGCCCCGCAGTGTATAATGGCTTCAACTGTGAAGCGTTGAACACAAACACCTGAGCGACGCATCTCTTTATATCTCTATTGTAATAGTTAACAGCAATTGCCAAAGTGTTTCTCAATGGGTTCACAGCCAAGAGATTGGATCCGTTCTTAGGACCCACTGTGGAGACAACCATCGATTCCCTCATTGTCAACAGATCAACGGTCTTTAGAGATGTAGATGAAAGAATCACCAGTATATGATCCAACACTTTTAACGAACGGATTGTACCACCTGCAATCTTAGACAATGGAGTAAGAATCTCTTCAAAAGTATCAGTATTGAGAGTAATCAAGGAATCATCCGCACCGAGGAAGATCAAAGAGGAATCCAATGACCATGCTAGGGAAACAGCAGTCAAATGCAATCCAGTAGAAGGTTTCAACTTGCGTAACGACCAGGCAAATTGTTGCTGAGATTGAGGTCTCCAAAGACGTACACCACCACATTCATCAGCAGATAAGAAGGACAAACCTTGATGGAATGATTGTGGTGCAGCGATCAAAGAGCGCACACGGATCCCAACACCGTGTGGGTTCACAATCTTAGTCATCAGCTCCCATTGCGTACCTTGTAATTTCCATAACTTCAATACACATGTCAAATCGTTTTGAGAAAGCAAATGATCAATCTCACCGTGTTGATGTTCTTCCACGGTGGCAAGCCATTGTCCACAAGTTGTCAATGAAGAATGTGTAACTTGTGGATCTGATAACTTCACTTCAGATCTCACTTTACCTGTTTGTAAAGTATCGGCAATCTTTTGTACTGTTGATTGTTCGGATTTATAGAAATCAAACGTTTGTAATTGTGCACCGTTAACGAAAAGCAGTTGTTTAGTCAATGGATGTACTGCAAACTCTGTAGTGAAATCATACTTCACTCTTTGTGGATCCATCAACTTATCTTTAAACAACTTATGCACTTTCTTCATTGCGCTCAATGGGGTAGAGAATTTTGGATGTGGACCACTCACAGACAAACGGGATTGTAAATCCGTTGATGAAAGCACCAGTAGCTCATAGTGATCATTGTTATCAACCACAAGCATGAAGAACTCATCTGAAGGTGTCTCAATGTCCACAATCTCACCTCCCAAACGTGGTAAGAACTGTTGCTTTTCAGTGTCCAATTGCCAAAACACCAATACTCTCTCAACACCTCCAGATACCAAATACTTGTCATCGTTGGAGAAACATAGCGATTTGACAACGTCAATGTGCCATCTGAGAGATCTCATCGATCCATCAGCAAAGAACAATTGGATGACACCGGATTGTGTCCCCAATGCCACAGTGCCATCATTGGACAACGCCATCGCGGAGATATGTGTCTTGTACGGGTAAATTATTGTTCTCTTGATGGCTGTAGACACTTCCAATACCACAATCTGTGTGCTTTCCGCTCCCTTTGTAAGAAATGCCATGCTTTTTTGATCTCTTGATTGTGTATACAAGACACATGACTTAATACTGGCCAATGTGATGGTATGCTCCCCTTGGTCATATCTTACCAATGCCCTGGTGTGCGGGTTGTCGGACTTTTTCCCCGTCAGCACAGTCATATCATCGTTGTTAAACCTCACAACTCTCAGTAAAGAGTCGTCTTTGGCCAATGAGAGTGTTAATCTCTTCACCACTGGATCCACAACTTTTTCTCTCCAGTTGATCACCAAGACCTCACCAGTAGACATAAAGGCCCAGACGAGATTCTCATTCTCCACGTCCTGCTGCAAACATACCAACGAATCGTCCATCACAATTCCGTTCTCAGAGTTATATTTCAAAGAGCGTACGCATTGACGTGTGGTGAGTAAGTAAACTCTTAGTTGATTGTTGAATGGTACAACGATATGACGGCCATCACGGCACAGCAACTGACAGTTTCTCAACGGCTCGCCACCACCAACAAGCGAGAACTTGTACTCCTCTGCCATTTTGTTTGTATTTCTTCTTCTTCTTCTATTGCACAGTTAGACGATTCTGTTTTAAGGCGCCCTCATCGGATAAATTTTTGTCCTCTTGGTTAAAATTTCATGTGGTACGCGCCGCATATAGAATTAGTTCGCGTGAAGAGGGGCAATTCTTTTTTTATTTTTTTTTTATTATAAATTCGCGAATTTCTCACATGGTTTAAAACGATCAATTGAAATATTTTCCATAAGCGGTTGAATTAACAGTAGGTACAAAATACCGAGGAATTAAGGGGAGTACGCAAAAAAAAAGATGATTGTTCCGGTGCGCTGTTTCTCATGTGGTAAAGTAAGTAATGATGATGTCTATGAGGCATATACCCCCTGTGAGGCCCCC
>JAKUBZ010000039.1:0-85497 GCA_030567055.1 Petasospora taoyuanica
CTCTTTCCCTCCCCGACGCTCTTCCGATCTAAGATCTCTAAATTAAGGGGGAGGAGACTCCCTTATCTATTCAGTGTGTCATCTTTCAACTCAGTCAGGTAAAAGCACAAAAAGATGGGCGTTTTCACCGAGCATCCGTTCACTGCGGTGACGGAGAAGGTCAATGCGATCACCACCAACTCAGATATGGACGTTGACATCGAACTGCCGGAGCTTCTGTCTGTGACAAAGATGCAACGCACAGGGCCTATTGAGCTTGCTCGTGCCATTCGAAAGAAGTTGAAATATGGTACGATGACACAACAAGAAAGAGCAGTGGAACTTTTGAACGCTGTGATTTCCAATGGTGGTAAGAAGCTCGATGACCTGTACAATGACACAAAGCTACTGGAAAGACTCGCTGCAATGGCAAATGACCATTCGTTGGACTTGAACATTCGTAAGAAAGTCATCGCTTATGCCATTGCTTGGAATGAAGAATTTGAAGGCAGAGGTAGGGAGTACGCGGGAATTGTCTCTTTGAAGCATCAGCTGCCTAAGATCAAGAGAAAGAAGAAAAAGCCAGCAAGACAGAACTTTATGAACGATGAGGCATATCAATCTGACGATGACATGTTACCACCATCATCGACCTCTAGCTCCAATAGAAGACACCAAGAGAGAACAGTGGACCCAAATGCCAAGTACCGTATCCCTAAGATTAATTTACAAAAGGAAGCTCCAAAGATTAAGAACTTTATCGCCGAGTCTTCCAAATGCTCGATTGATCTTCATAACGCATTACAAGCCATTGACAGATCCCATGGACAAACCAGTTCAGACAGTGATCGTGCCACGCTATTGTTCGACAAGGCCAGAGCAGTTAGAAGAAAGATCCTCAGATACTTGCAATTGGTTGAATCTGAGGAATTCTTGGGCTCTTTGATCCATGCGAATGAAGAACTTGTCAATGCTTTGCAAGAATATACTGAGTTATCCAAGTCCAACGACTCTGAGTCTTCCGAATACTCGACAGTGAGTGAGGATGATGATGATTTGGAAAGCGTCACTGATTCTCTGGCTTCTGCAATGATTGATCAGCACGCCTCACGTGCGCCACCTCCAATTCCAGGTTCTTCTCGTCGTCAATTGAAGAAAGTGGAAACTGACGATGATCCATTTGGTGATTCTAATAAGGTGGACGAGGCATGGAAGTGATCTCTAAGTAAGTAATATATAATTAATATGTGTGTACACAAATTCTCATCTGTATTGATCTGCAGGCCACAATTATTTATGCGGAAAGCCTAACGTTGTCAAATTACATTCCAAGTATACGTACTCCTTGATATTTTAACCGTATAGAGCACTGCAATTTATATATATTTGAAATAGCAGCTACTTTCACGTATTATGTCGAAAATACTATACAGATCTCAAGAGCTTTTGTTTAGTTTATATACATTGAATATATATGAAATTTTATGTATTGCGCACAAATTAATTTGCACACTAGGCAATTTCAAAAAGAGCATATCTAATCAGCCAGATGTTAGTTTCATATATAAAGTCGAACAGCATATAGCATTCTTTACAAATATAGTCCAATAAAATGCATCTTTTAAGCCTGAAACTGTGACATGGTATATAGCCAAGACTTTAATAAGCTGGGAATCAGAATATCTAGGTATGATCACACTGCTTGGTTGAATTATAAGAATTAAATTTATATATATCGTCACACCCAAGCACCACACTGTGGGCATTTGGCGCTCCTGCTTATAATTGTGGGGGCTCTATGGGCAGTCGGGCAGTCGGGCAGTCGGGTGCAGTCGGTAGAATTGGGTCTATAGTGTCGCGAAATCGCCTTATACTCCAGAGTTAGAGTCCGACAGACTAGAGCTTCGGAGAAACTGTCGAAAAATACACCACCTGGGGCTTGGTCCAGAGACGCCACAGTTTTTCCGAAGGATATAATTAATACGCCGTCACCTGAAAACAGTGGCACCCACTGCACAGATGGAATGGAATTTAGTTGGTGCCTAAAGTGCTTGTGAATAAAGGATTGGAGAAAGGAGCTGGCTGGCCGTATCTATAATCTCAAAGATACCATCAAGTCCCCTATGACGTCTGTCGGACTGTAAAGCCCGGAAGATTTCGGTTTAGTATCGGTATAAAGAAGAGCTTAAAGGCCCGGCGTTAGCCTATCAAAGATGCCGTTGGGTTGGTGGGCCTTTGGGCACTAAAGAGGGGGAGGGAGACTGGAGAATTAGAATCTAGACCAGATACAGCCAAAAGACTTAGACCCAGGCGGCAGGGACTCGTCAATGCTTGGGTAGTAAATAAGATAGCAGCACAAGACGTTACAATAGGTCTATTAGTTCACCTTAAAACTTATTTATTGCTTGTATATGAGAGAAGAGGAGTCGTGACTTCCAAAAGAGTCGGAACGTTTCCCCACCGTTACACTACACGGCATCAGCGGTGCTTGGCATTGACACTGACACATACGAGTCCTCGAATGATGTCAGAATAGCGAACCAAAAAATCTCTTATGGGTCTCCCTCCGGTCAAAGGCGATACGCTGATGCCACACTCCATACAGATACTAGACGTACTTTTGCCCAGCTCCAGTTTTGGCCTCGCAGTACCCAATACCCAGTGCCCAGCGCCCAGCGCCCAGGCCAGCGCCCAACTAGAGGTCCACAGGGTCATGGTATACGCCAGAAGCTTGGAAAGTGCACCAAAGCACCAAATGCTGTGTGCCAGGCTCACAAACACGAGTTTTTAGATGGGTTTATTATAGAGGCAGGGGCACTTTGGTTAGCTGCGTTCATTGATGCTGGTTTATTATCAGTGTCGTGAGGTCGGCAGGATGCCCTCAAAAAAAATGCGAGACTAGGCTTGTGGCACAAGGGACTAGCTGGAACGGTCTCGTGAGATCTCGATCTATCCTAGTTTCTCCACAGGGTCCAGTAAAGACGAGACATATTCCATGGGGCCCCTTTGCCCAGACATTTCAGGTTCATACCAAGACTTTGGGTTGCACAGGGGCTAAAACATACAGATAGCTAGCCGCTGATCTTCACTCATTGATACGGATTGGTTGCCGTGCTATCAGGATTACCTATCTCTCTACATATATATTTGCACCTGAATCCTCCCCCCTTTTAGGCTCTTAGTCCCTGCAGTATGCCTGGAGAGAGGAGATAAGGAATCCCTTAACCATGAGTGAGTTTAGATCAGTATGAATTGGGCACACAGGCAATAGACTAACACCAGTAGATCTCAAGGACTCCATCAAGAACAGGATCACCACCGCTGAGTCGCCAGTGGACAGCGAGTCTGCCAACCTCGACTCCAAGGAGGACCTTACGCAGAGGTACGATGAACTCGAAGAGTACAACCAGAAGTTCCCACAGCCGACGGAGGAAGAGTACCAGACCCTGCCTCACAACCTAGGACACGCTCCATATGCTACCTACTTGATCTGTCTCATTGAGTTTGCCGAGAGAGCTTCGTACTACGGTGTTAAGAACCGCTTGAACAACTTTATCCAGCTGCCACTGCCGGACGGTGGTAATGGAGCTGGTGCGCCACCTTCTGGCGATCAGCAGAACGCTGGTGCCCTGGGTCTTGGATTGCAGGTAGCTTCTGCCTTTACGCTGCTCTTGACTTTTTTGGCCTATTTGACTCCACTGTGGGGTGGTTACATCTCCGATAAGTCATGGGGTAGAGTGAAGACTATTTGGTGGGGTATCTGGATCGGTGCCATCTCGCATGTAATCTTGATCATTGCTGCTATTCCATCTGTCATCACCTCCGGTAAGGCTTTAGCCCCAACCATCATCTCAATCTTGACCTTGGCCATCGGTACCGGTATGATCAAGCCAAACTTATTGCCATTGCTATACGACCAGTACCAGCACAAGCGTGACGTTGTGCAGACGAAGGAGGACGGGACCAGAGTGATCCTCATCAAGGAGTCCACCTTGGAGAGAATGACCTTGGTGTTCTACTGGTCCATCAACGTTGGTGCATTTTTGTCCCTTGCCACCTCGTACTGTGCTAAGAGGGTCGGCTTCTGGTTGGCCTACTTGATTCCTGGTGTCATCTACTTTATAATGGTTCCTGTGTTGTTGATGCTGGCCCCAAGGTTGAAGAAGGAGGTTCCTAATGGCTTGTCCATCATCGAAGAGGCCTTTAAAGTGCTCAAGTGGGCTTTTAAGGGCAACTTCTTGAAAAGACAGAAGAACGGCTCTTTCTGGGAGTACCCCAAGCCAACAAAAATTGTTGCTCGTGGTGACGTTCCATCGCTCGAGGCCGTCACTAAGAAGGGCAAGAAGAAGTTATCCTGGACCGACCAGTTCGTTGAGGACGTCAGAGTCACCGTCGATGCCTGTAAGATCTTTTTGTTTTTCATCATTTATAACATCAATGACAGTGGGATTGGCGGTATTCAGAACTCTCAAGCTGCTTCTATGACCACGAACGGTGTTCCAAACGATTTGATTGACAATTTTAACCCATTGACAATTATCATCTTAATTCCAATCTTAGACTACGGTCTGTACCCATTGCTCAGAAAGTGGAAGATCGAGTTCAGACCAGTGTACAGAATCTTCTTTGGTTTCATCCTCGCCGCTTTGTCTCAGGCTGTTGGTGCTATTTTGCAATGGAGGGTTTACGAGACATCGCCATGTGGATATTATGCCACCGATTGTGCCATTGGTACTCGTGTGTCTCCAATCTCTGTGTGGGTCGAATGTGTATTATACATCTTACAGGCTTCTTCGGAGTGTTTCGCAATGACCGCTGCCTATGAGATTGCCTACGCGAGAGCCCCAGAACACATGAAAGGTTTGGTTATGGCCTTGTTCTTGTTCATGCAATCCCTTTCTGCTGCTATCTCACAGGCCTGTGTGTCTGCTCTCATTGACCCATACTTGATCTGGCCATTTGTCGCTTGCGCAGTTGCAGGTGTTGTCTTTGCCATCTGGTTTTTGTGGCTGTACAAGGACTTGCACGTGATCATGGAGCAGGAAAAGTTGGAGAAGGAGGAGAAGCTCAAGCAGGACTACTTGGCCTACGTTGCCGAAAAGCAGAGCGGTGCTTTCGACACCGTCGTTGTTGACGAGAAGGAGAGAGCTGCAGAGGAATTGGCCTCTATCCAGGCAGTTGA
Organism: Petasospora taoyuanica; assembly: GCA_030567055.1. NCBI lineage: Eukaryota > Fungi > Ascomycota > Saccharomycetes > Phaffomycetales > Wickerhamomycetaceae > Petasospora > Petasospora taoyuanica. Next base: position 5,162 of record JAKUBZ010000039.1, read on the forward strand.
AAGTGCACTCTCCACTAGAAAGTGAGCTGGGCTTTTGAAGTGTAGTGGTTTACTTCATTAAACTTTACTAAATTGATTGATTTCTGTAAAGACTGTGTAGGTGTGTTTACATCTGAGGGCGGACTTAAAACGGCATCAGAAGATCTTTGTGCAGTTTAAGATAAGCTGGCCCGTATCTTATCTCTCTCACGAACGGCAATCAGCATGTGAAGGGACATATGCTGCCTTCAGCATCTGTGTTTACAGTCCCCGTCGGTGTTATCTTACCTCCGTGAGGCTGATGAATCGTCCATCCTTTGATCTTGTGATCCGCGGATCAAGGAATTAGCAAAGCTCACTTTAGAATAAGAATCGGAGATTCGGATATACTATTAACTGTATAGCGCTCTTTATTGTACTCCACGCTGTCAATTTTCACTCACTTCGCTCCAAGTTTATAGTCCAATTAGCTGCCCAGTGAAAAGCCAGACGTACCTATGGTTTGAAGCAATAGCACTGTGATTGTGTCCTGTATGGCGTTGAATTCCGAATGCCTCCAGTGATCAAATGTAGATGTATATGCGATCGGCCCGGAGTCCCAGTAGTGTTACATGAATTCCCAAGACCCAAGAGTCCCAGAGTTCAAGACCTGAGACCCGAGACCTGAGACCCGAAGGCAATAGGAAAAAGGAGGCTTGCAGGTCGTGCGTTTAAGTGCACTCATATTCGGCTTTTGCCCAAGGCAAAGAAAAGCAGGGCTGGAGAGTGGGAACTTAAAGTACGATCTTTTTGGATTATTCTAAGATAAAACAAAGAAAATACGGAAGGATTAAAGTGCGGCAAGCTTGTTTAATAGAACATTCTGGAGTGGACAGTGCCTCGCAATAAATTCCTCATAGAATTAAATGACCCACCCCACACCATATTCGACCTTATACTTCAAGCGGTTTTTTTTTGCTTTTGCTACGCCGTACGGCATTTGGGGGAGGGGGGAGGGAGAAGAAAAAGAAACAAGAATAAGGCCGCTGATGGCACATGAAGCACCGCTTGTGGGCGACCTCAAGAAATTGTGAATTTCCCCGACCACCGCAGGATATACATGTGGTGTGCTTAATGCTACCAATAGTACCGGCGAGATCGAACACAATTTATTAGGCTTAGCAATGACGTGCTAGATACATCCGTCCACAAACTGTGGTGACTTTTTGTTCATGCCTTCGTGTACTGTATAGTACCAGCCGATTCTTGGAGACCACGAGGAGGCATAATTTCTACACTCCAATTCGTAGAACTAACACAGTGTAAGGCAGCTTATAAAATGATGAAGTTTATATATAGAGAAAGCTTTTTCGTCATATGCACCGCAAGATTATCTTTCAGGCACCCTGCTTGAGAGGTCCCTAACAATGTGCCCTCTCATGCCCGACAGGTGGGGTTGGCAACGGTGAACAAGCGTCTAAAATTCAATAGTGTACGCGGACGGCGGGGAAACAGGAATCTTACGGACCACGGACCACGGTGGCTTTTTACCCAAATGCTCCGTTATGTTGTGTGTGAATGAATCTTGATTCGCCATCTATAATGCCGCTCCTAGTCTCGATTTCTGCAAGCGGACAAGCAGAGACGGCCATAGGGCTATGGGCATAGCAGGTCCTCGAGTCTCGGGAGCTCTGATCTCTAGTCTCTCATTCTTTTTTTTCTGATCCTCTCTATTGTCTCTCATTGTTAGCTAAAAAACGCTAGCACTTAGAACCACAGAAATAAAGCCTACTGAGATCTATAGACTGCGATGCTCCTATGAGAAACCACGCGTTGTTAGACGCTGGACACGAGACAGCCGTATCAAAGATTCAAGAGTTCAAACGGCGCTCAATCCGTATCTCTCAACTTGCAAGTCGCAAGATTTGTCCACCCTTCTTTATCTAAAAAAAGATTAAGGTTGCTCAATGATTGGGGAAGCAAGAAGGGCTGGTGTTCCGTGCTGTCTAATGTGTATTTATTATTCTAATCATCTATGAATCAGTTAGCATTCAGACGACATTGTTTCTCGTGGAGTGCGATTGTGGATCTCGGTCAATGCTGCTTTACAGCGCGCTTAAGGCACGTCTAGAATAGCAAAAGGCCTGGGCTTAACTCAATCGAGAAACAGTAACCGAGTTAGACACCATCCATCGAACCATGTCAGTGAGAGTGCAGTTGCCCTGTATATACCCATGAAAGAACAACCCCGCCTATTGCACCACAATAACCAATGTGAGTGCCAATGCAATGCAAGCCGGCACGTGGCTTTCCGGACTTGAGTCCCGAATCCCAGTCCCTCCAGTCCCCAGTCCTGCGTCGGCATCTATAATTCCCGAAGGCTCGCGTAGCTTCATGCACGTTGGGGAGTTCACACAAACAGGAAGAAGAAAAGGTAGGCTCCATTTCGAATGGCACGAGACTCTCCGCTTATCTCTGCCCTTGCAGCGATGCTACGGCTCTTCAGAACTGGAGACCGTCATCCCCCAATCGAAAGAGCTCCCTCACCTTTGCGCCCGGGTTTCTATATATTCAGCGATGCTTCCTCTCCTCCATTTGCCTTCAACACTAGCCTGCAGAAGACCGACAAGAGGTTAAACAATGGGTGAGTTACATTAGGCTTGGCATTCCGACTGGTACATCGTGAGCAGTCAGAATGGGACATGCGTACAAAAAAAAAAGAATGAGACGAGACATATCTCATGCTGAGGGCAGATCATTAACATTTGTAAAAGCTTTGAACTTTTTGACAAAGGCTTTGGCCTCCAAGAGACCACAGCACCCAGACACACAAGTGGAGAAGGGCTGGGTTGACGTTGACGGAACCCTCGAACCGCAGTTGACATATCAGGAACTCGAGGAGTACAATAAGAAGTACCCTGAGCCTACCAATGAGGAGTATGCCACTTTACCAAAGACCTTGGGTTATGCCCCATTCGCCACGTACTGTATCTGTTTGATCGAGTTTGCGGAGAGAGCATCGTACTACGGTGTCAAGGATCGTCTCTCCAACTTTATCCAGCTGCCACTGCCGGAAGGTGGTAATGGAGCTGGTGCTCCACCATCCGGCACCCAGTTGAACGCTGGTGCCCTTGGTTTGGGTGTTCAGGCTGCTAGTGCCCTTACACTGCTTTTGACCTTTTTGGCTTACTTGACTCCATTGTGGGGTGGTTACATCTCCGATAAGAGATGGGGTAGAGTTACCACCATTTGGTGGGGTATCTGGGCCGGTGCCATTTCCCACGTTATCTTGATTATCGCTGCTATTCCATCCGTGATCAAAGGTGGCCATGCTCTTGCCCCAACTATCATCTCCATCATCACATTGGCTCTCGGATCCGGTTTGATTAAGCCAAACTTGATGCCATTGCTCTTTGACCAGTACCCACACAAGCGTGATGTTGTTGAGACCAGACCAGATGGTTCCAGAGTCATTGTCGTCAGAGAGGCTTCCCTGGAGAGAATGACCTTGGTTTTCTACTGGGCCATTAACGTCGGTGCCTTTTTGTCCGTCGGTACCTCGTACAGTGCTAAGAGAGTCGGTTTCTGGTTGGCCTTCTTGGTCCCAGGTGTTGTTTACTTCCTCATGGTTCCAGTTTTGTTGATCCTCGCCCCAAGAATGGTCCAGGAGACACCATCCGGTGTTTCGATCATTGCGGAGTTCATGAAGACTATGAAATACGCCTTTAGAGGCAACTTCCTCAAGAGAGCTAGACAGAACTTGTTCTGGGAGTACCCTAAACCATCCCAGATGGTTGTCAGAGGTGATCTGTCCTCCATCGATGAGGTCGACTCTAAGGGCAAGAAGAGAGTTTCCTGGACCGACCAGTTCGTTGAGGATGTCAGAGTCACCGTCGATGCTTGTAAGATCTTTTTGTTCTTCATCATATACAACATTAACGACGGTGGTATCGGTTCCCTTCAAAACTCGCAGTCTATTGCCATGACTACCAACAGTGCTCCTAACGACTTGATCTCCAACTTTAACCCATTGACCATTATCATCTTAATTCCAATCTTGGACTACGGTGTTTACCCATTGTTCAGAAAGTGGAAGATCGAGTTCAGACCAGTGTATAGAATCTTCTTTGGTTTCATGCTTGCAGCTTTGTCTCAGGCCATTGGTGCTATTTTGCAGTGGAGAATCTACAAGACCTCTCCATGTGGCTACTACGCATCCGACTGTACTGTCGGTACCACAGTGTCTCCAATCTCTGTCTGGGTTGAATGTGTGTTGTACATCTTACAGGCCTCTTCTGAGTGTTTCGCCATGACCGCTGCCTATGAGATTGCATACACCAGAGCCCCAGAAACAATGAAGGGTTTGGTCATGGCCTTGTTCTTGTTCATGCAATCCCTTTCTGCTGCCGTTTCCGAGGCTGTCACCCCAGCTTTGCTTGACCCATACTTGATCTGGCCATTCGTTGCCTGTGCTATTGCAGGTACTATCTGTGCCATCTGGTTCCTGTGGTTGTACAAAGACTTGCATATTGTGATGGAGGAGGAGAGAATCAAGAAGGAGGAGAAGATCAAACAGGATTACCTCCTGTACCTGGATGAGAAGAAGATCGACGCCAACTCACCAGCTGCTAAGGAGGAGTTGGAGGCTGTCGTCAGTGCACAGACCTCCATCGCTAAGGGCGACACCGACAACATTAGCTTGTCTCGGGAGGGTCTCAGCGCCGTCTTGTCCAAGAAGTAAGTGCTAATTTTTAAGATGTGTGATATGTTTGTATTATGAGTTTTTTGAACATTTTTGAATAAGAAAATTGTTAGATTTTGGAAGAGTGTATTTTGTATATTTGTATCTTGCACTATAGTCTTATAGGGCCCGAGACTGATTGGGCCTCGGGTCTCGACTCTCGGATCTGGATCAGTCGCGAACCTGAGCTCGATTGATGATATTAGCCTAACTTGCGCGGCACGGCACATTACAACAAACAAACAAACAAACAAACAAACAATTCTATAACAAAGACTTTTTAGAAGACGGGAAGGAAATACGGCGGCTTGCTTCAATTGCTGAGATACACACCTCGAAATGATGGAGATTGACGGCGGTGGTGCAGGCGGTCTCAGCCAGATTGCCTTCTTGAACGACAGCGACACCGTGGGACTCTTGAACTCCAATAACTACTTGGACCAGCTTGTGCCCGTTGTGAAGAGCCATCTCAAAAACAACACAATCGGCGAGCTCCTGGAGACGTTGAAGCTCGAGGGAAGTAAGAGGGATGAGGATGTGGCGCACAAAGTGAATGCCAACGAGGACAAAATAGCCGCCTCATCACACGACATTGAACAGATTTCAAGAAATGCAGCACAGATGAACGAGCAGATTCTGGACATTAATGACCACTTGGCAAAGACATCGAACATGACATTCGAGAAGAAGTTTCAGTTGCTTGCCTTGAAGAAGAACATCACCAAGATTCACGATTCGGAGATTCTCATCAACAAGATCCTCCAGGTGTTGGAACTTACTGACAAAACGCACCAGTTGATCAAAGAGAGCAAGTTCTTCCAGGCATTGAAGAGCCTCAACGATTTAAACTCCTTGAATAAGGACTTTGATAGAGACTTCATCTTCTTGAGCAACATCAATGCGTCGATCCCGATCTTAAAGCACTTGATCAGAGATGAATCGCTTGGCTTGCTCAAGAGAAACCTCAGCGCTACGGAGTCCAAGTTTGAGCTATTGGGTGCCGCCTACGGTGATCAATTTGCCAGTATGGTACAGCAATTCCAGCAGTTCAAGTCACAGAATAAGGACTTTGCCTCGTATAAGGTGAATTCGCCTGTGGAGATCAGCTTGAGAAACATGTACCTCCAAGAAGACCTCCCAGATGTTAACGATTACATGAGCGTCGGATTTATCTACGACACATTACTCATATTCAAGACTCTCGGCCAAACTGACTTCCTCAAGCTAGAACTCAATAAGGAGATGAATCTGAGACGTGATAAGATCTTCTATCCGTTCGTCAGCAGTGATAGCAAGAACGAGAAGTTTGGTCAGTTTATCAAATCCACAGAGAACTTACAGACTTTCTTGTACAGGCTTACGGGATACCTCTTGTATCATAAGGAAATCTCTGACAAGCTACCACACATAATCAATATGAAGACCAATGACTTATGGGAGAACCTCTCAGGAAAGATCTATCCACATTTGAGAAACCTCGTGTTGAATGAGATTTTGGAATTGCGGAGAATCACAGAGGTGAAGAGAATGGTGGGTAACTTCTACTTGACGCTTGAACACCTTCAATTGAACACTGATCATGTTTATGATATCCTTCTTCGATCGTTTGAGAAATTCTCTAGAATCTCAGTGCATCTGTTTGGTAAAGAATTCCAAACCACAGCGGAGGAGGATGATGCTATGCCGATGGCTATTTACGATATGAAGCTGTACAAGAAGATCTCCAACGTTTGCTGGTACAAAGATGGGAGAGCTGATAATGAGATTAATTTCCCATTGACATTGCCATTTAGTGCAGTGTATCCTATGACATGTGCACAAACGAGGAACTTCATTGCACAGGAGACTGATTTCCTTCAGGACTATTACAAATTTGATTTGAACACCTTGCAGAAGAACATTGTTGGGTATGTTGATGATGCTCTTTTAAACTATATTGACAGACACTTCCAGATGAAGTTGAAAGACTCTGTATCGAGAGAAGAACTGGCACAGAATTTGATCAACTTGGAATACTTCCTGATTATGTCCAAGGAAGTATCACTCTACTTGTCCAGCACATATGAAACCACAGTGGTACTCAGAGCGGTTGACGCATTTGCCAGTACCAGAAAGGCCACTGAAGAAAAGTTGTTCGAAGTGATTGATAACAACATGTTTGACTTGCTCGACTTGATCGATTGGGACTGGTCAGCTAAGTATACGAATAGCGAGCCCACGTTCTTTATCAAGGATATCGGTGAGTTTTTGCAAAACTTGTTCAATTCTGCGTTATCCAAACTTCCATACTCTGTGAAGACACTGTTACTTTATAGAGTATTTGATCTGTTAGCTCGTGAGTTCACGGAGAACTTGCGAGGGCAACCGTCTATTACAAAGGCTGCTGTGCTAAACTTTGACCAGGATATTTTATACATCGAGAAGATCTCTCGCAGTTTGAACCCGTTGAAATCGGATAGAGAAGGTGGATCCTCCAGAGATTCTTTACAATCAATGTTTTTGCAATTGAGACAACGGATCAACTTACTCAAAGCCGGGCACTTGGACAACTACGGTGACCAGGCGACGAGAATGAGACAGTTTGACCAGATTAAACCAGAGGAGGCCATCGAGTTGATGAACAAGATCTGCGATTAATGACTATGATTCTGTGTTTTTTCCCCCTTCTATACATACAGTAGATATATACATAAGCTCATCGGTCAACCGCGCCTGTTTGTAAATTGCTGCAAGTTTTTTAGGCTCACCAACCCACACACCGTCTAGACTTGTATTTTAGTGGGACTTAAAAAGGACCAAGCTATGGGTGAGAAGAGAAAGGGCCAGAGCAGCAATGCCCAGGGGAAGAAGAAGTACAAGCTGAACAATGCAATGTTGGACCCTTCCACTTCGGGCGTGTACGCCACCTGCCACAAGGGCAAGGAGAGACAGTGCGCTGCTGAACTCCAACGGCTACTGGAGGAGACTGCAGAGGAGATCTACGGGGATGCACTGAGGGAAAGTAGCGGTGTTGATGGGGAAGAAGAAGAAGAAGAAGAAAAAGAAGAGGAGCTGAGTATTGAGGAGTCTCTAAAAAGGGAACTCGAGGGGATGCAGCAAAAGAAGACGAAGAAGCAGGCCAATACACAAACGAAGACACCGCTAGGATACATTGATCTCGGGTGCCTATGCGTGGTGTTTATTAAGACAAGAAGACCAATTGAACCTGAGAAGTTGGTACATAAGGTAGTAAAAGATGCTTATGACACACAGACGAAGAGCACAAGATTCACACAAAAGCTAACACCTGTGACGTATAGCGTAAGCGCATCACTAGAAGAAGTGGAGAAGCTCGCAAAGCATGTGTTAGCGCCACATTTCCATAAGGATGGTCAGAAGCCACTAACGTTTGCCATTGAAGTGACGAGAAGAAATTTCAATACGTTGGATAAGAGCGATATCATTCAAACGGTGGCCAAATGCGTGGGGAAGGACTACGGGCATAAAGTTGACCTGAAGAAGTTCGACAAGCTGATCATGGTGGAGTGCTTCAAGAACAACATCGGGATGTCTGTGGTGGATGACTACGCCAAGTACGAGAAGTACAACCTTCAGCAGATCTTTGAGAAGCAGATGCTACAGGAAGGGATGGGCTCCAGAGTGGATGTGAAAGTGGAGCCTAAACCAGGAAAAGATTAAGGAGTCTCAAGACTCTCAGTAGACTACAATGCATTTTTTCTCATTAAAAAAAGGCATTTATATGCCTTAGACCACGCGCTGTATATAAGCCCTAGGCTCTTCCCAACTGAGCCAGTCTCCCACTTTATTCGGAATAAGACCCATCGCATTGAGCTTCCATACGCCGACAGCAATGACACATAGCTGGAAGAATAAGTACGTCAGCTTGGCCATCCGGATCTCCGTGGTGATTCTCTCAGTTTCGAGTCCTATGAATGCGGAATTTGTAGCGATGATGGCACTGAGGGTATTAGAAAAAAGCATCAGTGTCATTGTGATTGGAATCATTTGAAGCGAGTTACCAGACATATAACTCATAAACAGGTTCATTGGGATCTGCTTTGCAGGGGCCATCGCGATATCCCATGCTTTTGTTACTTTCAAGCTATCTATCTGACTCTGGTCGGGTCTCTTGACTGGTGTGTTGTTCTTGTTGTTCTTTGATTGTTCCTGGAACCCCTGCGGAGCTACAATTCCACCGGCTGGCTTCGTCTTCTTAGGCTCTGTGAGGTCTTCGAGCCAGCTCATCCTTTGCAATAGCGCTGTTTTGGGTGTGTGTGTGTATGTGTGTGTGCTAACGAATTGTGTTGATGATTGTAGTTGTGTATGTTTATGCCAATTTGCGTAGAGGGAGAGGGATTCCGCGCCGATGATTCTCAAGGCCATTTTAAGTGCTTGTACTACGCCTTTTTGCTTGCATTGACGATTTGTCCAATTGGTCTTTGATTTGGTAGAAGTGGGGGTTTACAATTGTAATATCCATAATTCTTTTACTTAAATAGGAGACCAATAAAAACCAGAAACTTTATACTATATTGCACACACCTTATATATATATATATATATATATATATATATATATATATACCAACGCCAGGGTTACCCGGCCCCGCGCGTATTAGATATTCGCTGCTATTATATATATTATTTCGTGATCTCGAGCTGATCTCCACAGACCGACGAAAGAATATATGCTCTTTAATGAAGTGGATCTTTGAAGGAAGATAGGATACAAACCTGATAAAAATAAAAACACACACACACACCACCACCACTCGTCGGCATAACCCCACACATTTTAGGGGCCTCTCATACCAAGTTTGCATCGGTTTTCTCATTGGTTTACACCAACACACCTACACACCAACCAAGATGGCATCGAAGAAGAACAATACTAAGAGGACCACTACGACCACCACCGCACCGTCCAATGGCCAGAAAAGAGTCCCAGCGACAGTGGTACACTCTGCTACCATAGCGCCTGCTGCTGCACAGACACCAAAGACAACGGGAGGGTGGGCCGCCATCGCAGCTTCGAAGTCGTCGTCTACTAGTGCTTCATCAACCCCTGGAATGACAAATGCTACACCAAGCACAGCAACAACAACAACAACACAACAGCAACAATTAAATCCATCGCCGGCACCAGGGAAGAAAGTGACACCAAAGGAGGCCCAGCAGCAACAGCAGCAACCTGAATTGTTGAAAAAAGGTGATGTCTTGGTGTCATCTTCATCACGATCCAAGAAGTCTCCATCGCCCAATAGAGATACCAGGGCCAGGAACAACAAGTCCAAGCAGCAAGAACCGGTCAACGGGTTCAACAGGGACCAAGTGTACGAGTTCTTGACACAAAGAATGAGAACGTTCGATAAGGCGGAGAAGTATCAAGAATCAGGCTCCGATTGGGCAACAAAGTCCACTAATACAAAGAAAACCGGGGCACAGATGGAGAAACGCCTTCATGATGACGTTGTCATTGGTGCTCTTTCCAAGCTAACCAGACGCTAAGAAAACCTATAGCTTATTATTATTATTACCCCAAAATGGTTTGCATCTGTATAAATCCAGTATAGCTTTTGTTGGTACGTATGATCTTTGTAGTTAGAGCAGAGAATTTATCCGGCATTTCTCCGGGGCCCGGCACATTGTGCAGCCATCCCGGGAAAACTATACATATATATATATATATATGCCATATATACACTCAATTGGTATGTTGAATGATGTATACGGGACTCCGAGAGCTAGCAGGAATATTTAAATCTGGATGAACATCTAGTTGATGTGTTCGCCCATATAAATCTTAGAATCCGGTGATGTTTCTCGGCGTGTGAAGACATTACAAACCTTAGGAATTTGCCATGCCCACACCTTCTGTAAGACACAGATCGGATATTTCCATAGTTCTTTCGACTTGAAGTACGTACACCTAACTCTACCGCATACGACCAACCGTGTAATGCCCAATTTATATATAATTGAGCCCATTGATGGTTTTCAACAACCGATTTTGTGTACACAATCTCTCGTATCATGACATGAATCCGTTACAACCTTGGCAGCTCAATTGAGTCTGAAGGGTCTGACTGTTGAGTGAATGAGCTATGACATATACAAGCCAGTAGTACTTCCACACATTAAGAGGGTAGCCGAAGATCTTTATATATATATATATGCCAAACGATGCTGTTACCCCCAGAGATTCAAGCTTCAGTCCGCCCGCCGCCGCACCAGCCGGGATGTGCTTACCTCTCTCCGGATCCTCGCTGTGAACTTTCGAAGTGCTGATCCCCGGGATGACTTTCTCCCCCTCCTCCCCCCCGGGATGGCCATATGTCCATTGGGCGCATGGGCGGCAGGCAGTACGCCAAAAAGACGACCCCGGAGCTTTCCGCGTTTATGTAACCGTGCGGGCGAGAAACCCCACAGCTTGCCCGAACAATTTAGTTCGGGTGGGTTCTGCAACGTTAAATCCCCCATTTTGCTCTCCTTTTGTAAAGTTGCGAAACCCTCCCACCCGGTGAATGTATAAAAGGCTGGTCGTTCCCACCAATTTACTCCAAATTGTTCACCACCTTGGTCCAATGTCATCGTATGCTATCACCACTGGCACCAAAAGAAGATTATTGAGTACAATGTCACACAAGGCATCCGAAGAGCACAACGTGGACACCGACGTGATCACACTGTCGAGATTCATCTTAACATCACAAAAGCAAGTGGCCCAGGACGCCACAGGTGAATTGACTCTGTTGTTAAATTCTCTTCAATTCGCTTTCAAATTCATCGCACACAACATCCGTAAGGCCGAGCTCATCAACCTCATCGGTCTTGCTGGCGCCTCGAACTCTACGGGGGACCAACAGAAGAAACTCGATGTCATTGGTGATGAGATCTTCATTAACGCCATGAAGGCATCGGGCAACGTGAAAGTGCTTGTCTCCGAGGAGCAGGAGGACCTCATCGTCTTTGACGGGCCAGGGAACTACGCCGTGGTGTGTGACCCAATTGACGGTTCTTCCAACTTGGACGCCGGTGTCTCTGTGGGTACTATCTTTGGTGTGTACAAGCTTCTCCCAGGGTCCAAGGGCTCGATCAAGGACGTGCTGAGACCGGGAACTGAGATGGTGGCTGCCGGCTACACAATGTACGGTGCATCTGCACATTTGATGCTCACCACAGGGCAGGGTGTCAACGGGTTCACGCTCGACACCTCGCTAGGTGAGTTCATCCTTACACAGCCTAACCTCAAGATCCAGAACGAGAGATCGATCTACTCGGTGAACGAGGGTAACACCACCTACTGGCCGGAGAACGTGCAGCAGTTCTTTGCCGACTTGAAGAAGCCACAGGAGAACGGCAAGCCGTACAGTGCCAGATACATTGGTTCGATGGTGGCCGATGTCCACAGAACGCTGCTTTACGGTGGCCTCTTTGCATACCCAGCGGACGCCAAGTCCAAGACAGGAAAGCTCAGAATCCTGTACGAGTGTTTCCCAATGGCCCTCCTGATGGAGCAGGCTGGTGGTAAGGCCGTCAATGATAAAGGTGAGCGTATCTTGGAGATGACGCCAAAGGCCATCCATGACAGATCGGGCATCTGGCTCGGAAGCACCGGCGAGGTGGACAAGTTCCTCGAGGCCACGGGGAAGTAGAAGGGTCATAAACAGCACTATACACGACGGTCACGATTGACTCTTGAATTGTAGTAGGTAGGACTTTTTTGAAGTATTAGCAGTTCAAGCAAAAAAAAAATAGAAGCAAGAAACGGCCCAAAGGGGAGAAACTGCCTAAAATATCTGAAGTGGTTCGCGCACTTTGTGACTGATCCGTGAGGTGAAAGTCCGTCCGATTTAAAAGGTCAAGAAAGATTACCATAAATTCAGATTCATCCACCACCATAAGAGACCAAAAAGGGGCAACAAGAGATGGCACTTTCGAGCCTCGAGACAAATCTCACAAAGCATGTGCGTGCGGTGCTCGAGCAGTATCCCACTGACCAGCTAAAACTCTTCACTTTCACAATCTCGTTGATATCGTGTCTCTCTGCCGGTTCTGTGTTATTGTTCCCACTTTTCACTCCAGTTTTGCATTCCCAGTTCGGGTACACACAGTTCGAGATCAATGTCGTGGGAAGCCTGACTTCTTTGGGGCTGTACTTGTTCCTCCCGGTGCTGGGATATCTTGCCGATTGCCATGGTCCAGCATTGTTGAGTGTGATATCTGTGATCTTCTTTGCCCCAGGGTATACAGTGGCTGCTCTGGCGATCCACCAGCGTTGGAGCTACTGGGTGCTTGCGACGAGTTTCGGGTTTGTCGGATGCGCAACGTCGGCGTTCTACTTTGCTTGCTTGTTGAGCTGTGCAAAGATCTATCCAAAGAACAAAGGGCTTACGATCTCAGCACCAGTGACTTGTTATGGATTATCCTCTCTCATTGGCGCACAACTCTTGAAGTCACAGTTTTTGAAGAATGCCGATGGCGAATTGGACTTGTTCATCACTTTTAGATTCCTCAGTGTATTGTACTTGTTCTTGGGCATCTTTAACTTTGTCAGTTCGTGTGTTGTCACTATCGAGAGAGACGTTCTGCTACGGAAGGCGGTTGATGAGTTCAGAGAAAGCTCTCCATTACTTCCCGGTGAGGCAGATGAAACTGTGGACTTGGTGAAGAACCACAAGTCCAAGTTCAAACACTTTCTTTCAGATCCATCGGCATATATCTTACTTGTGTGCTTTTTTTTCACTGTGGGCCCTTCAGAGATGTACATCACCAATATGGGATCCATCGTTGATACAATCAGCCCCGGGTCCTCTATTTCAAACCAGGTGTCCATACACGCAGTCTTCTCCACGCTTGCGAGACTGTCATTGGGTGCATTATCAGACGTGTTGATGAACAAGTATCAAATCTCCAGAGTATGGTTGTTTTTGATGATCGTCGTGTTTGGTGGGCTTACCCAGTTGTTCATTGCCACCGGTCACTTGGCTGGGTCGTACTACATTATATCAGCGCTTTCTGGGTTCACATATGGTGGGATTTTCACCATCTTCCCCACGATTGTACTTTCCATTTGGGGTGCTGAACTCTTTGGCTCAGCGTACGGGTTCTATATGCTCTCTCCTGCCGTGGGGTCCTCGAGTTTCGGCATGCTCTACGGTGTCATCTTTGACAGCAGCTGCAATGCTCTTGACCCATTGGCTACTTGCATCAGTACAGTGTTTTGGATCACCTGTGGTGGGTTTGTACTCAGTGCAGTGGCATTGGTGTTGGCCTGGAGGTGTATCTGGTACTATAGCAAACCGGAGAGCGTGTGATTTTGAAATAATTTCTCTGAAAAATGCCACATCTATGCATTCATATATGAATTGTCTAAGCAGCAAATCATTTAAAGCAATATTTATACCCAAAAATAAAAAATATATAGCATCTATGCATTATCGTATATATATATACAATTAGTATATGACACCCGGACACCAGATAAGAAATGGTTAGAGCCACACTAGGAACAAAAAGGTGTCAAAAAATCGATCCCCACATGCGTACTTGGAAAAAAAAACAAAGCAATCTGCACTTGTACTTCTAAGAGTGCCTATAAATATTTAAAGCCGGGGATAAGAAAGAGCCATATCATAAAATTAGGGCTCACAATTGACACAATTTCGGACACAAGAGACTTGCGGAGGCCCACACATCACTTTGTTGCGCCGCTGTACTTCCATTCCCCGTTCAGCCAGGGCGGCGATGCACAGAGGACTTTCAAGAACATGGCTATGAAGACAGCCAAAAGTACGGCGGTAAGAGACAAATGTACGGCGGTTAAGAAGGAGAATGAGGAGGAGGAGGATAAACAGATGACGGAAATGGAGAGTATGCGGTTCAACAGCTTAGCCGAGCTCGATAAGTGGCATGAGACCAGAGATGGCGAGGTTTTAGACAAGGTGAGAATCCCCAGGGAGAAGCTGCACAAGTATGCCAGGCATAGGGACAGCACAGGGATGACAGAGATGAAAGTGATGGTGTGCCATGATTTCATGGGCGGGTATAACAGTGGGGAAGACAACTCACCCCTTGGGTATTTTCCTCATGACAATGGCGTTCATTACTTTTTGCAGTACCCTTCCCTGGTAGATATGTTCATCTACTTTTCACATCACAGAATCACCGTGCCACCTGTTGGGTGGATAAACATGCTGCACAGACACGGGATTGCATCATTGGGCACCGTGATGCTAGAAGGGACGGACAACAGAGATTTGGACAGGATTGTGGAGAGAGACGCTTATGGCGAGTTTGTATATGTGCAACGGCTTGTGCAATTGGCTGTTCACTATGGCTTTGAAGGGTGGTTGATCAACGTGGAGACGACGTTTACGAGACCTGCTTTGGGTGATGATCTTGTGTTGTTTACGCAGGTGCTTCGCTCAGAGATGAGTAAGAGAATGGCAGATGCTAAAGTTGTGTGGTACGATGCCTTCATCTCAAGTAAGAACAGAGTGTTTTATCAGAACGGTGTAAACCAGTTGAACTACGATCACTTTGATTCGTCGGACCTTTTCTTTACAAACTATTGGTGGGATGAGACCCTTCTTAAGAACAACATCTTGAATGTTGGATTGCAGGGAGTGAAGAAGAAATTGTTCGTGGGAATCGATGTTTGGGGTCGAGGAACTAAAGTTGGCAAAGGCGGGTTTGACACCGGATTGGCCATGAATTTCTTGAGAGTGTATTCTGCCAATTGTGCCCTGTTTGCACCGGCATGGACGTATGAGAACTTTGAAAAAAGCCAATTCTTGGAGAAGGACCGGAAGTTCTGGACTGGTGAGATAAGTGACGAGTATCCAGGTGGCAGTGTAGCCTCATATATCCCACATATGACGGCTCCTGTGTTTGTAAAGGACAATGGTGCCGGTCTGACTTTTTACACAAACTTCTCCCAAGGCCAAGGTGATATGTTCAGGGTGATGGGCCGAACCGTGTACTCAGACCATTGGGTCAATGCTTCATTGCAGATGGCTACTCCTCCGGGGCTTGACGGGCAGACGCTTTCTATCACAAAGCTCGATTGTTTTAATGGTGGTGCATCACTCAGAGTGAGACAAAAGTGTTCAAAGACACCTGAGCCTCTTTTGACGAGCGGTATTGAATTGTTCAAACTTCACAATGATATCAATGCTAAACAGCTTCACATTGCAGTGAGCTTCAAGCAGATATCGGATCCACTTCCTGACCACTTCTTCCAGCTGGAAATGGAGTACTACATTGAACGCCGTTACAGAAATGTTACAAAAGTGAGAGATGGCGTCTTTCGAGTTCCTTTGACATCCAATGGTAAGCAGTGGAAGCAAGTGGAGACCAGTGTCCAGGTCCCGAGATTGCAACCACGTGAACATTTTGTGCTATCCGGTGTGAGCCTCAAATGGACAAATTCCATGGATAGTTCATATGATCCTGAACAGTCTTGGATTATGATACAGAATGATATCTCGGATGCAGGGCATGAAATCCTCATTGGTGACTTGTTGATTGAAACTGGTGATGATAAGATTACTAATAATGGAACGTTGCTGCCCATTCGCAACGTCCAAAAGATTTGTTTATCCAATGAGCAGGTATTCATACAGTGGAAGGATAACGAAGATCAAATACTCATGTGGTTGGTTTATGTGAATGCCAAATTCCAAAGACCATTGACTACGCCTTGTTACATCGCACGTCGCACCGATAGAATACGTATCGATTGCATTACGAGATCAGGGAAGCTCATCACTGGGATTTGTGTGTTTGTATAACGTCTACATTTGCTTATAACAACTGTGAATATTCAAAATTTCAAGGTATATAGATAGTAATAACTCTTCACTTTCTGGTATACGTATTGGCCGGCTGTTCCGGAGCCTGGTAATTTAGAGTACTGGATCCGTTGTAGTATTGGTCAGAGCCTGGTGGAGGACCTGAAGGTCTCTGATATGCGTCTTCTCCATAAGCCGGTGGATTGATGTTGTCATCCGGCTTGTTCTCGTAGTATGGCTGCTGGTAGTATGGCTGCTGTTGCTGCTGCTGTTGCTGGTTGTTGTTGCTGTTGCCGAATTGGTACGTCGTCCAGCCCGTGTATGGCATAGGCTGCATCCCCTGTTGTCTTCTAGCGTTGTTTCTTCTTCTACAACACAGCAACAGGAAGAAGATCAAAGGGAAGATGAGAAGGAAGAGCAACCACCATGGGGCTGTACTGTTCAAACAGTTGCCGTAGGCATCGTAACGTGTGCAGTATCTCTTACCGATGTGGGCAGTCGCTTTTTCTGGTAGTGCCGGCATTTGTGTTCTTAGTACTTGAAGGTGAAGAAATATTTGTATGTCAAAAAGGTTAAATACCTTGAGGTTTATCAATTTCGGTGGCGATGAAATAATTGTGCCAAGCAACAATAGGGCGCGTGCAGTTATTACTATTCAGCTGCTGTGGGCTGTGGGCTGTGGGGGGGGCAGGGGTCGATATCACGTGACATATGTTGATACGGGGTACTTGATAGTTAAAAATATAATATGACGGGTTCGAACCTCGCAAGGGTCACTTCTTTATCGAGATTCGATTCCCCCGAGGGCTGAGGGCCAAAATTCAATGACGCCAGCGGCGAGAGAGCCCCCGGCGGGCGGATATGTGGGTTTAGGTATTGTTAGGTATCCATAAATCCAATGCCTCGCGTCCCACCGTTCCAGATTCCATATTGAACGCGGAGAGTGCCAAGTGGTCGCTTGAGCCAGGTATATATATATATATATACTGTTAAGTATATGTCAATTGCTTCATATACACGCTGTTATATATATATATATATATATACAGTACAGTATACAGTATTTCTCACAGTGTGTTTGACAATGACTGTCCAAAACTTTAAGCCATATATGAGTTCCGGAAATACGGTATGTACTTATGAACCCTGGACCATATCAACCTGCCGGTTGCAGCCCATACATATACTGAAGAAGCGGAGTATATCTATATACCCAATAAGATGGTAGGCTGAGCGTATATGTACGTGTTTGCGGAGTAGAAGGGCGAGGGGCACATTTTAGAGTTTACGACGTCTTCCGGTGTATAGCCCCCCTTATGGATGGAACATATATTAGGTCTACTCAGCTTACATGTATACATACTTATCATGACTATAGTCTGGTTTATGGTCCTAAGTCCGGACGGTGGCGCCCGTGTTTTGAAATCTAGAGATGAAATCTCACCTGATCGCATGTTTGAACAAGGTATTTTCAAGAGCTTGAGAAGTTCTTGTAGATCTTGTACTTGAAAGAAATCAAGAACAAACTCAGATGGCGAGAAATAGCGGAAATGGTGGAGAAGGACCAGGACCAGGGTCCAGTGACCAGTGCTCAGGCCCAGGTCTAGGCCCCGCTTCTGACAGTGCAGTGATTATACATGTCTTATATGCTATGCCACTCGCAATCTTGCAAAGGGTTTTCCTTGTATGTGCGTGCATGTTGTGGGAAATTTGTATATATAGGGGGGTGGGGGAAGAAAAAATGGGCTTTGCACTTGCATGAATATGTGGAAGTGTGACAATCTTTGTAGAAGTTTATACGGGTGCAGCTTTGAGGTTGGCCTGTAACAAGCTTTGATAGATAGATATATATCGATCTGGTATATACCATATAACGTGAATTATAAACGTACGTTTAGCGATTACTGTAATATATGAATCCAATTATGTGTTCATGTATCAACTGTTACTTGCATTGCATTGTACTAAACTTAAAAGTCGATCCATCTTTATATGGGGGCATCATCGAGCCATGAGAGTTTGTGAATATTTTGACCGCAGCTGATAAGAGTAAATAGCGGTTCGCAGACGGGACGAATTCCATATATCTAACTTAACTTCCAGACCAAAGCTGATTACTGTGAGCTCATGATGGTCACAACTTATCCGTCCACAAAGATGGCTTATCGTGGCCAAAAAAAAAGCGGAGGGAGGATGTACTACTTGCATCGCAAGCGCATAACGCAAAGCTTAAATTTTGTATGGAAGTGTGTTTAGCCATAGACATCTATGGTGCGTATATGCAATTACCACAGGTAGAGTTTCATTATATATGACATTAAGTCGATATATAAAGATATGATGCTTATCTTATTTTGCGGAACTTGGAAAATTGTTCCCATGAACCTCCGCGGTTCCAACTTGCAGCTGATTGAAAATTAGCTGTGTGTTCAGATCTATCGATCGGATCGACGGGCAAAGATTGCAATTTTGCTATATATGTTGACGTATTCTTACGCGCCCCCTCCCGGGGGCGATCGATATATGTGATATGCATCCATGTTTCTGATTGCAAACCACTAGCTGTGGGTTAGTTAGTATAAGCCCAGGCCCAGTGACCAGTGCCTTCTACTGGAGTCTCTGGAATGAGCGATAGGACAGCTACAACAGCACTGCCATATAACCATGGGACGTACCATAATACAGCGGAGGAGACCAATTTAAGCTTCGATCAACCGCAGAAACAACAGCAGGTACAACTTACAAGTACCCTTTCTTCCCCTCTACAGAACTATTTACAGTCATCTCCATTATCTTAGAGGCTGAAGATATATATTGGATGGGGCCAAAGAAAAAAAAAAAAGAGGCCCGGCCCCTCCCCTTGGGCCTGCAAGGGAAGGGGAGTGGGTTTTGGTGCGCGAATGGCGGCGGTAGTGGCCCGGCCGGTTACAAGCGAGGCGACAGCTGCACACCGTCGGTGTGGCTGCTGGCTGCTGCTGACTGCGGCCTGGGTGACAAGTTTGTTATATAAAGAGTGTCAACTTCGCCGCTGTAATTGGATCGATCGGGGACGCTTCTTCGAAGAGAACAAGGGCAGCCATCAGAAGGACGGGGAGGAATGCAGACCAACAAGTCGAGCATCAACTTCTTACTGGCGGACAGGGAGCTCCACGCAGCATCAGCATCAGCAGCAAGCCCGCGACAGGAAGAGAAGCAAGAATCCCAACAACGGCAGGATACACATGAACAGGATGAACAGAAGGACGCTGAGGACGACCTGGTGATGGTTGTGCCCCGGACGCTGACGTCTGCGACGGCGAAGAATATGAAGCGGTACATCAAGAGACCGAAGAACCCGAGATTGGGGCTCGAGATCATTCAGCAGCCCAAGAACGCCAAAGTGTCGACACGGGCATCGGGGAGGGCATTCCCACCTTTCAGTGAGCATAGACCGATCCACCCACCGCCGGTTCTTCAGCTGAAAGTGGAGGGCTTCTTGCCCAAGCAGGAAGGAGCGTTGACGGATGATCTCATTGGGCATGTGCGGATGTCACATGGGAACAAAGTAAACGAGCGGGTACAAGAACTTGAAGTGATCAAGAAGATGCGGGAGAATCGCGTGCCTCCCTGGGCACATTACTCGACGTTCTTTGTGACTGCCCGGTTGTGCTGTGCAGAGAACCAATCGGAGAAGCTGCTGTTCCACAATCAAAACGTGCCGGCAGACAACGTTGAAGATTTGTTGATCGGGACAAATGTGGCATCTGGTATGCCATTGTCCCTGAAAATCACCGCATCGTCCTCGGGCAAGCAGCTGAGCCATCTGTTGCCAGCAGAGCAGGTGAAGGCCCACAATTATGGCATTGTGTTTGTGTTCCCGGACTTGTCTGTGCGCAAAGTGGGTATTTTCAACCTCAAGTTTGATTTGTTTGAAGTAACCAACGGTAAAGTGTATTGGCGCAACGTTGTCTATTCGGATGATATCCAGATTTTCACACCGAAGAAGTTCCCCGGGTCCACGCCGTCATCGCCACTTACGTCCTTTCTACACAGACGTGGTGCCAGAATCAGACAGAGGAAGACCACGACGTCATCCAAGCGATTGCACGACGAAGATGACGACGAGTACGACGATGAGAATGAGAACGAGAACGAAATGACGTCGCATTCGCCACGGTCTCGGCATCAGTCCATCACCGAGCAACAGCAACAACAACAACAACAACAACAACAACAACATGCGATGAAGTTGCCACGGATTGAGGCAATGCCACCACAGCAACAGGGTTCCGTGTCGTCAGTGTCATCGACGTCATCCGTGCCGGCACCACCGCACCAACGGGATGTCCACAGACTGCACGGCCATCAGCACATTCCACACTACCAGGCGATGCCTGCACCTTTGTACTCACACCAGTACAACTCATTGCAGCCTGGAATGCAGCACCATCCTCAATTTGTTGCGTTGTACCCACCACCACCACCGCATCAGCAGCAACAACAGCACCAACATCATCCCCACACCACGCTACCGCCGCCTCCGCAGATGCATCGCCCATCGCCGTATCAGCAACCCACAATGGTGTATGCGTCGGCTCCACCACAGTATCAGTACGGCTACCCACCACCACCACCTCCGCCGCCACCGCTGCCGCAATCACAACCTGCTGGTCAGTACCACTTCCCTCCAATAATGCTTCCACAGCCAGGAGTGTACCCTCACAGCGAGAACAAGGCCCGAAAGTGAGCCCCCCTCCTCCCCTCCCCCCGTGTGTTATATATGTATGTCTAACGAATAATATGTCTAATGTCTCATGCCTCTACGGTTTGTTACAAATTAGAGATTCGTATATACTCGTCAGATGATCTCGTGGACGAGATCGGATAAGATAGATGAGGAGACACCGTCTCCGA
This sequence comes from Petasospora taoyuanica, assembly GCA_030567055.1. NCBI lineage: Eukaryota > Fungi > Ascomycota > Saccharomycetes > Phaffomycetales > Wickerhamomycetaceae > Petasospora > Petasospora taoyuanica. Next base: position 26,549 of record JAKUBZ010000039.1, read on the forward strand.
TGCTGTAATTGACAACATCCATATGCTGCTTCTCATGGATCTTACAGTTCTTTTGCGATTTCATAGATGCTCTCTCGGTACCATATGAGATCTTATAACAATGGCGAAGTCCCTTACTGAGCTTGTGTAATGTAAGCAATACCCCAGAGAGTACACCAATCTTGTCAACATCTATAGCCTGAGGGTGAGGCTGCAAGGTTTGAATGGCAAGTTTCATGGCGTTGTCATGCGATTGTAACAACAGTTCAACGCCTTCCAATAAGATAAATACCTCGTCATAGGTAGTAAATTCGCACTCCAAAATACTCGGACACAAAAAGTTCACATACTCCTGTAAAAACAAAGCATCGTCAAGGCTAATAGTCTCTGCATTGAAGATGAAAGACTTAACAACCTGTGTCAACAATCTCTTACGGGAAGTCTTGGACTCTTCCATCAACCCAAAGAGCTTACCAAAAAATGCAAGATTCACAGATCTTAGATCTTCAGAGAACTTCAACCGGTACTTCACAGCTTCTTTCAACCCATAGATATAACTCGAATCAATCAAACTCTCGTGACGCTCATGTAGCTCCTTGTGTAACTCAAGGCCAACCATTCTGATATATGGAACATGCGAGACCTGCAATGCGATAACAGTTGGGATACAAACACGAGGATTAGCGAAACCCAAGTTCACAATGAATCTCAAATATTTTACTGCCAAGCATGACTTCTCATTATCACTGTCAAGACACAAGTCAAGTACTGGGTCCATATATCTCTGTACAAGCGAGGCACATATACCATCGTTCTCAAAAGTCTTGGAATCCCCATGGAAGGCCTTGGCGTCAACGCTAGAGGATTCTTTCTTTATGCGCGTCTTTCTCTGTATCTCCTTTTCCTCTTTCTCTAGAAAATCCAATAACCCCTGGATCATAATAGCCTTGAATTCGATTTGCTCACCGGCAAATTCACTATCCATAACTCTAAGAAGAGGATCACTCATGAACAACTTTGAGTGTGTAGTGGCAACATGGATCATGTTTCTCACTGCAACCCTTCTGATCTGCTTGTGCACTTTAGCCTTGGTGAATATCAAAATCGTTTTCATCAACAGACTGAGAATGGTCTCATTTCCCTTCAACTTCAACTTCTTCTGCTTCATAAAAACATCCCTGTTTCTTTCCAAGTCACAGTATCTGCCAAAGCTGCCAATCAAGTACAACAACCTCAAGATCTTAGGGTCGGATTCGGTCAAGTTGTCCTGTAATGCCTTGTCGAGATACGATCTGATCAATAACAAGCAAGATGCAGCGGCATTGGCAACTTTAGAAGTGTCATCTCTCATCTGCGATAATGTCCAAACAGAAGGCATGGCCTGGTCCAATTCCTTGGTGTTGAATTTGGTCAATCTCTTCAATAAGGACGACTGAGTATCGATGAGGAACTTCTCTCTCAAAGACTTGGTGTGTGCCAACGTATTTCTCAAGATCATCAAGGAATAGAGAGTTGTAGAGTTCCCACTGGCATCAGATGTCAAATATGGTTGAAGAGACAGAAGCTGTTCTTGACTGACAAAAGGTATTTCAGACTTACTGAAGATAGATAACAATCCCAAACTATCCTCAGCAACGACCTTATTATTGGAATCAGAGTCAATGAATGTGATGACAAGAGTGAAGAGGATATCCACCATCTTTTGACATACAGCCAAGATCGTATGGTGCACACTTTTGTTGTCATCTGTGACTCTTATAATATGATCAAAGAGAAAAGCCTCAAAGAGCTCACGGTTCTTTGAGGATTTACCAGAGAGCTTAAGGAGGATACCACACAAGCCAGAAACACTCTTCACACTCTGAGCTTCTTGTGGATTGTAGTAGTTGGGATCAACCACAAACATATTAAGTAATATACTCCTTGTGAGCTCCAGCACAGACTCTTCATCATCCTCAAGCCTTCTCAAGATCTTTTCAAGAGCGTAGACCTGAATGTCTGTGTTAGCGGTCTGCTCCATGATGCATTTAGCAATGCCGATAGACTCCTTTCTCACAGATAAAGCCTTATCTCCAGTCAAGATGATGGTCTGGTAGAAGTCTGGGATGGTGCATGGCTTCTTTTTGATACACTGTTGGAAGATTTCAAGCACAGCGAGTCTGACAAGAGCAGATGGATCAGTCATGCGGTTTGACAATGCGGTCTTCACCTGAGGAACATTGATAAATCTGTCCTCTTGAGCAATAATGAGACACAAGTTCTTCAAGGCTCTTGCCCTGGATTTGATCTTCTGATGCTCCACAGAGTTCAAGAGATGGTTCAAGAAGTTGTGATAAAGCGAGATAAAGTTAGAGTACAAGAGATGCTGCTTGTAAAGTTGCTTCACAGTGGAAGGCGAAGACCTGTCATCAATAGACCTGAACGTTGGCGATTCTTTGCCATCGAAGAAGAAGACAAGCATCTGGTTAAGCACATCCATAGTTTGCTCATCCATAAAGGTCTCTGTGGAATTGCCATCGACAACAAGCGAGTCCACCCATTTGGCAAAGAAGAGGCGATTGGAGCGCTTCGACAAGATATCAGAGTGATGTGTCATTGCTTTGTAAACAGCAGCCAAACCGGTGGTTCTCTGAAGTGTAGACTGTACTGGCGGATCATCTGGACCTCTGATTTCAAGCATCTTGGACCCTATACGGCCGAACATTTCAATCAAATATGTCTCCACGGCAGCAGATTGATTCTCCGAGTTATAGATCAAGTACTTGGTGATCTCAAAGAGCAAGGACTCAGAAGCAGAGAACTCCGGGAGTGTCACCACTTGAAGTAAATCTTGTATAAACATCTCAAATGTGGCCTTCGAAGGAGTCGTGTAATTGTTGATAATCTTTGTGATGAGAGAAGATGCTACTCTAGCACACATCTGTTCTCTGTCTTTCTTCACTTGTTGGGCACAATCAAGAAATCTCTTGTCTTCTTTCATTCTCTCAGCTTTTTCATGGGCATGCATGCCCTTCTCTGGAGCTAGGAGAACATTCGTGTATGTAATGGTTTGCAAGTTGTAGCAATTGATAAGATTCATCATCAGCACAGAAAAGAGCTGCACTGTAACGCCGTCCTGCAACGTCACTTGGCGAGACAACACCTTGTGTGTCGAGAGTTTGTCCATATTAGCGATAAGCTCATCCACGATGAAAAATCTCTGATCATGATTATAATCAAAAATTGTAATGAGGAGATTCATGATAGACCACTTCAAAGGCAAGAGTTGCTTGTCAGACTCATGGAAGAAGATAATCACAGACAAGTATTCCAATTTGGTGATAATCGTCTCATTTGTTTGGTTACCCGTGAGATAGGTGCAAAGGTGGTCAATGATACGATTGATAATCATGACTGAGTTCACAGCCTTGAGCGCCACTGGAGTGTTTGCGTTGTTGAGGTATTCTTCAACAAACTTGCAGAAGAATGTCATTGCTTCTGCAAGGTACTCTTCAACGTACAACTTCTGTTCCTTTCTCTGCAAGTTGAAGATAGCAAGGAGTGTAGAGATAGCTTTCAAAACACTGATGCTTACTTGGAAAGAGGGATCTGTGGGTGCCATCTGAAGATCCTCTTCAGGAGCATTACGAATGGTTCTCATCATTAAATGTTGAACTCTTTCGAGCACTTCATATGGAAGAGATTCAACGAGTGATGTACCATGTATCTTGGTGAGGAGTGAGTTAATATCAGTGACGATGCTGTCTGTGAGTATGTGATCCGTGTTGGGGAGTTCCATCCATACATCTCCTGATTCAAACTCTACTTCTTCATCAGTGAGTCCGATCCTCTTACACACGAGATCACTCAACGCCTGCAGTGAAGCATTCTCCAATTCCAAGTGTTGTACAGTAAGCCCGGATTTGCGCTTCTTGATGGAGACTTCTTGTCTTGTAGGCGGCTCTGTCGATCTCTTCTCTGATGTCGGCTGCAATGGAATCTCAGACAGCTGCGATGATGGATGTGGTGGATGTAGTGAGGACATCGTACTTGACTGAGACTCTGGTCGTGAATTCGAAGGGACCACTATCCGTTGTGTTTCCATGGACTTCAGTGTTGTGACAGTAGAGTTTGCAGTCGCTGAATCCTGTTCCTGTGCACACGAGAGTAACTCCGTTTCATGAACCAGTGGAACTTGCCGTACGATCTGTGCCGCGAGGCCTGTCAGGCCTTCAAAGAGAGATATCTGAGTATCTGAGTCTTCTGTAGTACCTAATGGCTGCTGTAATGTACCAAATTGAACATCCATCTCCACCATCGCCTGTTGGATTCCAAGTGAGTCGATGAGCTCTCTCTGTGCCGATTCGTCACCCAATTGCGCCCAAAGCTCATCAAGATCACACTCGTCCTCTTCACCAGCGGTGTCAATACTGAGCCCCACGGGCTGAACGTGTTTTGCTACTGGGGGGATCTCATTGTTAGTCTTGCCCTTTTTCAGCCATAGATATTGGTAATATAAACTCACGGATCTGTGTGGGCACGAGGTACGTCAGTGGCGTTCCAGCGAGCGCTTCCGTCAAATTTTGCGGCAGAACGGGTCTCTGGTTCTGTGTCATTGTTGTGTACCAGGTATCGAGACTAGCCGCTCGTCAGTGGTGTGTATTAGAAAGCTGTTGATCTGATGTCGTTTACAAAATGACGATGCTTAGCAAGAGAATCCCGTCCCCACCAGATCGATCGCGTCGCGTTTTGGCGTCTCACATTAATGCGCATGATGGGGGAAGAGAATTTTGAAATGATGACTAGTAGAGGCTGCAAAAAAACAGAGATGCTAGCAAGTTTATCCTCTAAATGGTTGGCATGTACTTATCGAGGTAGCTTGGTGCGACGCGGGATCTCCCATGACTCTGATTCTTCCGGGCTCTCTCAGTTTGGTGATGCTCTCCAACTGGTACTTGACACACCAAAGTTCATGATCATCAACAAGAACTCTGGATGGGGGATCCAGGACGATTCTAAGGACAAGCCAATGTGGAAACCCGGGATAGGCACCATGCTCAAGTCAGTGAATCCACATATTAGAGGAGTGCACCGCCTAGACAAGAACGTCACTGGAGGAGTTGTCTTTGCCAAAGACGGACAGACGGCCAAGCTCATCTCAAGGAATCTGAGAGAAGGAGGGAACAAAGGGTACAGATTTGTACGGCGATACGTTGGCTTGGTACGAGGAACTGTTAGAGATGGCGAAATAACTACAGAGGGTGCAAAGGGTGCCATAGAGGAGACGAGGATCCTTAAATCTGATGTTACACACAATGGACTAACAGTAGCGGTGATACAACTCCATACAGGTAAGAAACATCAGATCCGGAGACATTTTGCTGAAATTTTGCAGAATCCCCTCGTGAATGACTTCAGGTATGGTGGGGAATTATTGAGAGAGCCCTATGATACAGTTGGACTTCACTCGGCTTTTATATCGTTAAGGATTGGCATGAAGAAGTTTGATACGCTGATTCCAGTATACTATGCCAGTGGAATGTGGTCTGGGTTTGTGGATGGCCAGGGTCACTTTGTACCGGAGCTGAAAGACCTCTTGCTAAACTTCGATGAGCGATTCAAAGAGAGATATCTACAAGCTTGATGATCACAATAGTTCCTATTCGACACGCGTAGTCTCACTCAATTCTGGCAACAGCCTTAAGACAATGAGATCCAACAGTTTGAAGACCAGATGCTCATTGACTCTCGGGTGCTCGAAACTTGTGAGGAAATCATCAATGACGTCTTCCAGTTCGTTCTTCTTTGTCGCCAGCAGGAAGTATGACATGAGATGGAGCTTCTTACATACTTTCAGCATGTAGTCCTTTGTCGTTTGCCTGATCTGTTCAAACTCTTCCATATCCGGCTCAATACGTGGTGGACCCATGTCTTCGTCCGTAGGGAAGAGATTGTTTCTGGTTGCCTTTAGAATAGTAGCAATGAGCTCCTCTGAGCGTAATGCATTGATCACCTTGTTCTGTATGAGGTTGGAAATGGCATGGTTGATCTTATCTTGTTTCAACAACAGTGAGAGAGACTTGAATAGCGCTGCAAGCACCGGCTTGTGCGAATCAATTGAAAACAAGTTGTTGAGGAAAGTGAAGATGTGTAGTGATGGGATGCTCTTAACGGGGCTCCCATTCTGTGTGCTTGTGGTATCACCGATAAAGTGTGATATTGCTGAAATCACCTTGGCAATGGCACTTGTGTTGTCCTTTATGTCTGATGCGTGATCTTCTTTCCGCTTGTATTCGTCATCACCCACAAGCAACTTACAGATAAGTGTGATAATCTCAAAGATTTGGTACGGTTGCGAGATCTTATTAACAACAATCTTCAGTAGCATATCACCAATGAGAACTCCAGTGAACTTAGTAACGAGATCGGACTTTAGCTCTGTAGGTGGAAGTAGTCTCTCTATGATGCTGTTCCCCAATAGCTTTAGATACAAATCTCTGTCTTCTGGAGACTTTGTCAGAGCCCTATGATTCCCCAAGTAGTCAAATGCCGAGTCAATGGTATCGTATGGGAGATAAGACGATCCAAGCTCTCTCATCACTCGACGATACGACAGAAGGTGTTCGTCCAAGACGTAGGGGATGTCATCCAATAGAAGATCCATCACATCTAATTGGCATAGCCGGGATTCCATCTCTTTTGTGATATGCGATATCACAGTAATCAAATCATTAGAGAAATCTTGATCATCTGTGATTCTTTTGTACCACTTGTGAATGAAGTTTCTGAAAAGAAGCCCTATTAGGGCGTATAGCTGTGTGTCAACTTTATCTGAAGATGTCAGACTGCACAGTGTGCTCTTATCACCGGGCGGGAACTGCCTGCTTATCAGATCTTGGAGATACTCTGGTGAATCCTTAGCCCATTCCACCTTGTTGATCTCTGGAATGATGATCGGTGTTGAAGCCATAGGCGTACGTAGCGGCGACCGTCTGCTGGTGCCCTTGGCATTGTAACTCTTCAGCTTCACAATCCGCTGGCGTGGATTCCGTGTCCTGTCTGTGCTCATCTTTTCTTTTCTCTTGTGTGTTTCTGGGGCCCGGCTTCTTTTTTTTGCACCCTGCCCTGCCCTTCCCTTTTTCCCCCCGCAAATCGTTCTATCGTAGGTTTTTATCGTTTGTTTACCTTTTCAGGGTTTTGGCAGCGCGATGGTCATAGCATGGCACATTTTTCAACCTTTTCTTCCTTCCACTAAGATATCACCATAGAAACACATCAATTACACACACAACAAAATAGCACAAAAACGTACACACACACACAATGAGCGCTGTGGAGACTGTGATATCACAACTAGAAGACTCATCTGTGTTCGGGTTCAACGAGCTCAGACTGGCGAAGGACGCGCGTGCTGAGTTTGAAGAGAACCCACAATTGAAGAACACCGTCGAGTTGTTCTGCTTTGGTGATTACGTCCATTACACGCAGCACAGGGAGATGTTTTTGGGGCTTACCCCGAAATGCGTGCTGAAGCTGAAGCAATTGACGCTGGCGTCGGAGGCATTAAAGAGCAATGTAAGTCACTCGCCCCCTCCCTTATCATCATCATCATCAAAGTGCCTACTAACACCAAATGACAGCGATTGGGGTATGCTTATCTCCAACAGAAGCTCGATATACCTACAAAGCTTGAGCTTGAGATCTTCCTTGCCGAGGCAATTGTATTGGGTATTATCGATGCTGTGCTATTGGGCCAGGAAGAGCTTGTCAAGGTTAAGCATTCCCGGGGTCGTGATGTGGTACTGAACGAAGAGCCAGAGAGGGAAAGACTTGTGGATCAGTACCAGGCGAAGGACATCAGAGCGTTGGTGGAACAGCTGAAGCGATTCAGGGACAGAATCGATCAGAGTTTTGAGTATATTGCCCAGATATCCGGTGAAGTTCAATTAGGGGAGGCCGCATCGTCATTGACAAACATCAACAAGTCTTCAAACAAGAAGATGACACCGAGCCAGAGTGATGAAAGTGAGGACGAAGTGTCTGAGATAGACTCGGATAGGATCCCAGAGACACCCGCGGAGGAGATACCAGATGTTCAGAAGGAATCTAGGGAGGACGAAATGGATGTACCATCGTCATCCCGCAAACGCAAGATGGAAATCAAGTAGGCTCTACTCTACATATATATATATTGAAAAACATAGAGAACCTTAACCGAATTAAATAGAGAGGCTTGATGGTGTCCAGTGTGGTGATTACAGCTGAAGCTGAGTCATAAGTGACTCTCTTCAGGTAAACACCGGGTCAGACGCTCCTCCAGAGCCATGCAAGTGTTTGTGTGTTTGTGTGTGTGTGTATACGTATGTATGTTGTGGTTGTCAGCAGTTAGTCCTTCTTGGCTTCTGGCTTGGTCCACAACTTGGAAAGAATCCCCGTCAAACCAACGTCCTTGGACTCAATCAAGTAGATACCGTATGCGGCAACTGCAGTGCCGAGAGAAAGCAAGTACATGGCGTAGTTGTGCTGGGCACCGTAGATTCTCTTTGGAATGTAGTCAATGATACACGCTTGGAAGCCGACCCAAGAATGAGCCAATATAAGCGAGGCAAAAGTGGCATCAAGCACAGGAGCCAAAGACCCGGTGATGAATGGGATGGTGGCTAATGGCACGAGACCAATGGCAACGACTCTTTCGGAGGTCCAGTGAAGAGACCCGTGCGTTCTGGAAGAGTGTGGAGGCACGTAGGCGTCATTGACAGTGCCCACGATATAACCTGGTGGCTGTGGGATTTGCTTCAAGAATGGGATATCAAACTTGTTAACACAAGAGTTGTGGAAGGCAGCAGTAGCATTAAGACTTTGTAAAGCGGTCTTTTGCGATAGGGCCTTTCTGGTAGTCTGAATGCCGACTCTTGTGAGGGAGAACATCTTGCCGTTTGTGTATATTCTATTCCTCTTGCCAAATGCATAAAAGAAATGATGAGTGGGAAAAATATATATCAAAAATCTGGAGAAATATTGGATGGATTGTTTTCGACCCGGCGCTGATTGGTAGCATGACCGGGTCCACTCTCGGCCCGGGAATCGGGAAAGCTGGAAAGACCTGTAGTGGGATGGATGACCGACCTGCAAAATTGAGACGCGCACGACTGAGTCGCGATCAGGGCCAAAAAAAAAGCTCCGGGGTCTATCCTTTTTTTTTGTGGTTGCTACGGTGACACATAAATTCTTTTTTTTTGAACAAAGTGATTTATTCCATAGATTCATCGTTAATAGCAGTCTCGAGTGTCCAGTTGACCAAGCGATAAACCGATGGTGGCAGTACAAGGTCCTTCAGCACGCCGTTGTACTGCACAGTGACCTCGAAGAATGCATTCATGGACAGCTCATGAAGTAGAGTTATCAAGTTGTCCTCATCGGTATCAACGAGTCCTTGTGGTGGATGTTGTACAAATTTCCCACAAGTGGATACTGATTTTTCGAGGATCTCCAAGATATCTGTGATTGTAGATGATACTGTTCCCTTCTTATCCTCATCATATGCATGTGTACCCAAAAGTGAGATTGCAATTATAGCATTACCCACAATCACAGGTGTTGGACAGAGAAATTCAGATTCACGTTGTGCAGTATGTCTAAATGGCATACCAAACCCGGATTGAACAAACTTGAAGTAGTAAGACTTGGCCAATGCGATTGCCTCTTTAACATTCGATACTATTAATGGAATGATGTTCGCATCAAGGAAAGTCTGTGATTCAGTACTTGACAGTGGTATGCTCTTGAATAGATCATCATCTTTTCTACCAGTATCACTAGTGTAGTACTCACGACCAAAGATTTGTTGATCTTTGCCATCTGTCTTGGTTTTTTGCTCCACAGGCAGCATCAATGGTTGTGCATTAACCAAAGATCTCATCACATTGGTGTTATTAGCTTTAATGACTCTTTCACATTCTTGTAAGATTTCACCCCATGCAAACTCTCGTCTGTTGTTTCTGTTATAGATGGCCATTCTGCGTTCACTATCGTCGATCTTGGCAATGAATGCCAACTCTTGGAATGCGGTGAGTTTGGTGAACAACTTGTCAGACTTTAAGCCTGTAAGCAACGTGCCCAATGGATCAGTAGACAATTCCGAGAGCGTATGGCCACGATGTAAACAGCCAATTGACATATATGCGTTGAATGAGGTATTAACAAGCTCCCAACAAAAGATCAACAATGAAGAAACAGATGAAATTTTGATCCATAAGAACAAGTTAACGTTGAAAGAAGGATGGTTTTGATTCAACGAGCAAAAAAGACCAAGAATGCACAACACAACGTCATAGAGCGTATGACGCACGAGAAAGTACACAAAGAAGCCACTGGTGACACTCAACATACTCAGTAGAACCGTAGAGGAGACCATACTCGGAATCTTACCCAAAATAGCGTGCTTTGGGTGCTTATGGAAGGAACCATAAGTGAAGGCCAATCTGTCCTTGTCAAACACAACGTGTTGAAAGGAGTAAAACACAGCAAGATAAAGTGAAGCGTAGTAATAGAACACAAACTGATCACTCAGTGGTGGGTACTGATGCTTTTTAGCTACTGCTGTTAATGAAATCCCCAGCTGAGTGTGTAGTAAGTAGAAGAAGATCAATGATGAGACCATATAGAATGCAATGGTCATCGGTAGCTTCTTGTTCAGTAGTTGCCCTGCCAATTGTCCCGAAAGAGTCTTATATCCCAAGAAATCCACATGTAGATTGTTTTTCCGTAGACATGCGAGTAAGAAAAACCCGATAAAGTTTGGGATTGACCATATTGGCAATACTGTACTCCACCATGACCTTCCGGATCGTAGTGATGTACAGAGTGTTAATGTCCATGACACGATGACAAGAAGACGAGCCAGTTTGCCGAAGCGCGTCGCACAGATATCGCCGAAGATCGCATGGTAGTGATATGCCGAGTCCGATGCTGTGGATGTTCTCATTTTGTATGAGCTCATCTTGTTTTATTGTTTATTGTTTGTGTTGGATCTGATGTCTGCGGGATGTATATGTGTATGTGTGTGATGGATGAATAAATGAATGGATGATATTTTGATTTTTGTGCAATTTCAAGGACAAAATCAGCCCCTTTAGAAGAAAACCGATGAAATGAGAAGCAGAAAATACGAAAAAAACACAAACACTCAAAGCTTATGAAACTTCTTCACCAATTTAAAACTCTTTGTTTACCTCCCAAAAATTTTGGGCCCTCAATTTTGGTGGAGTTTGGTGATTCGCGCCAGACGCCAGAGAGACAGTTTCGGCACGGGGCAACACCACAGTATGAAGTTGGAAAAATTGGTCAACCATTTTTGATGAAAGCCCTGGGATGTAATTTCTTCAGACACAGCAGGGGGAAGAAAAGATGCTCGGTAGAAGATTCACAACGACGTTACAAAGAGCGTTGTATTCCACAAAGGCCGTGCCGCAGCCTACAAGGGACATCCCAGACGTTAAGGCGTTCCTTACCAAGATTGGACGTAATTGCACAGAACATGAAGACAAATTCACAGAATGGAAAGATTTGTTTGAATCAGATGGTAAAAACTTAAAACAAAAGGGAATCGATACCACTGCTAGAAGATATATCCTATCACAAGTGGAAAAGTTCAGACAGGGCGAGCCAATTAAAGAGTACAAACAGGGGAAGAAATCATACTATGGTGGTGAGCGTCAGAGAGAGGAAAGAGTTGCCAAGTTGGAAGCTGAGAAGCGTGCTGAGAGATTTGCCCATGAGGATGCTAACTAAGTATTGAGGCTGTATGGTACAGGAGTTTGTATATATATATATATTTTAATAATGCCAGTCACGAAAGCACGAGTGTATTGATCTAGAGTCTTAGAGCTTTCTTTTCTCTTTAGTAGATTCTACACATCCAGGATCGAGTTTAGAACGACTGCTCTTCTCCAGAGAACTTGGTGTACTCAGCCTTCAGCCAAAGAGCCTCCTGATGCATCTCCTGTGGGGTACGTGGATATCTATCTGAATCCGGCTTGATGACATATTTTTGTTCTTTCTTCATCTCTTTTCTAATATAGAAATCTTTCAAGCTCTGCTCAACATCAAACTCCGCAGAGTCCAGCAGCTCATAGATCTTGTCACCCATATTGTTCTCCTTATATCTCGGAATGATATGAGTATGGAGATGTGGTATCGATTGACCTGCTTCTGGACCATCCTGAATCGCAATGTTCAACGAGTCTGCTTTATAGATCTTCTCAATGAACTTGTTAACCTTCTGAATCGACATCATATAATCAATGCTCTCTTCATCCGTGAGGTCTTTGAGTCTTTCGACATTTCTTAGAGGAACCACTAGCACCTTTTCCCCCCCGGAGGAGTTAGTAGGTAAAACAAATATATGATACTGAGATTGAACAACACTCACATGACCGGCAACAATCGGTTTCAAGTTTACCAATGCATACGTGAACTTGGATTTCTAGTGAAGTTAGCAAACAGATTTTTGTGAGCCTATTTAATTCTGTTCAACTCACGTAGAATACCTTATAAGCTATTAGTACTCGTCCATAAATATGAACTCTCCCAAAAACAAAAAAACATGATTACACCGGCGCTCACCTGTTCATTCACAACGAATTTCGAAAACTTTATCATCTGCTGTGCCATTCGGCTCATTGCTTCTTGAAAAGTCTTTTAGCTCTTTTAGAAAAGGCATCTTTATGAGAGAGAAAGAGTTCCCAGTTAAGAGGTACGAAGTAAAGTTGTTACCATGGTTACAAAGAATTTCGCGATCCCCCCCCCCTCCCTCCCTCCCAAACAGGTGTGTTGTTGTACCACTAACTTTTGTATTCTGCATCTGTCGAAATATCCCCGATATGGAAACTGCTGTAATAGGGAATGCGTCGGAGCGTCCCGTCCCAAAGTGGAAAATTTAGCGTATCAGCTTAGGCCCGTTGCCACAGGCGTTGCCATAGGTGTTGCGAAATTTTCCACAGGGGCGGCGGTTGATGTTTGATATCCTCAATTTGTACCATAATCTACAAAACAATTGTCGTGAAAAAGAAGAAAGTTTATTTCAGAGGCAGCCAGCAGACCATCAAGGCCTCAACTGACGTTGTATATATATCTGTATGCGGTGTATAGTAAAACATCTATATGAGGGAACTGAGAAGACCTTAGTTAGCCTTACCGAAGTACTCCTTAGAGGCCTCAACCTCTGGCTTAATAGTCAAAGCACCTGGAGTCCAGTTACATGGCAAGACCTCACCGTGCTCCTCGGTCCACTGGAAGGCCTCGAGCAATCTGTAGGTCTCCTCAACGTTTCTACCAACTGGCAAGTCGTTGATGGTAGACTGTCTGACGTTACCCTTAGGGTCGATGAGGAAGATACCTCTGAGGGCAATGCCCTCCTCCTCAATCAAGACACCGTAGTCTCTGGACAAGGAGTGGTTGGTGTCTGCAACGAGTGGGATATCGACTGGGCCAAGACCACCATCCTTTCTAGCAACGTTGGTCCAGGCAAGGAGGGAGTACTCGGAGTCAGTGGAGGCAAACAAGACCTGGGCACCCTTCTCGGAGAACTTCTTGGCGGCCTCGGAGTAGGCAATGATCTCAGTTGGGCAGACAAAAGTGAAGGCCAATGGGATGAAGGCCAACACAACCCACTTACCTTGGGCAAGATAAGCATCGAGGGAAACCTCCTCGAACAAACCGTCAACGACGGCGGTCTTGGTGAACTTTGGAGCTTGCTTAGTGACCTGGGCGACCATTGTGTATATATATATATGTATGTGTAATCCTCTTCCAACATGAAATGATCGGGAAACGTGGATTCAGGGGGGTTCGCTTGGCTTTTTATAGGTATGTCGCGAATCAGTGGGTTGGTGTGTCTATGAGGGTCTGGACGGAGCTGAGCTGACAAAAAGCGGAGGGCCCTCGGATTAAACGACCGATTGGTTCATTTTAAGTCCTATATATAAGATTTTGTCAAGTGGACCCCAAAACCAATAAGACTTACGTGACAACTCTAAACGATCTGTCGTCTCACTTGGTTTGTAAGCGTGGTTTCGGCAATTTGATCGGTATGCCAAGTTGTGTTGTTCATCGCTCCTCGAGTCGGTATATATATATATTTACCTCCACCTTGGAAGCTGGAAACGAGGTGGCGTTTCCACGATTATATAATCTGCACTAGTCGGATTTCACATGTAGACCTTTGTGGTTATCTAGTAGAGGGACTCTGATCTGTTCGCTATGCAGTTGAACTCTGTATACCCATTAGAGTCTTAGCACCTCAATAGACGCGTTAGATCGATGGCGCAGGTTCTCTTCAACGTGTGCCCCGTCGTAAAAATGCGATGGACCACAGCGCCATATACATGATTAACCAAATTTTTAAGGCTAAAATATGCAATTAATATGCGAATGTATTATAATATAGTGCCATAGACAACTCTATGTGGCCATCGTATGAGAAATAATACCAAATGTTGGCGGTCTCATCATTACGTTCTCCTTATTACTGTCCGAGCTGATAATCTCTTGGACTAACTGATCAATCATCAACACGTCAGTATTTTTCATTTGTTTAACAAACTTGACAATTTCAGAGTAGTTATCGTACTGAACATTACCAGCAGATAAGACTTTCAACAATTTGAACAAGTCGACTTGGATAACAAGCTCAGATTTCATCTTGCCAATCTTATCAAACACATTGGCTATTACTTCCTCGTTGTTAAATAATACCAATCTGATTTGATTGATTCTCATGGACTTTTGATACAATCCCAAGAATCTCACAACACGGCTGATGAACAACTCATAGTTCAAGCTATTCTCTATCAATAACCCACGAATCAAGAACTGGCAGTTGTTAGACAACAATAGCATGGGGATCTTTTCTCCACCCACATAGTCATGGAGCGTGACCAATGAGTCCATTGCATTGGCTTGCCACACTGGATTAATCAATAGCTCCAAGTAGTTCTCCAATACACCAACTCTAGATTTCATAAGTTGTGAAGTCAAGTTCTCGTTGAAGGATAATCCACATAACAATGGGATAACAAACTCAGTGCATGACAAAGAAGAATTCATCAACTTTTGTAACGTGTGCAATCCACCATGCTTCACCAATTCCATCTGTCTCTTGGAGTTTAAATGGCAGATGTTGAACAACAACGCGGATGTGATATTCAAAATGTCATTACAACTCTGCTTCGTATCCAATTCTCTCTTTAATGTCTTCACCAGGAAGTTCACAATATGAGCTTCATCCGGTATATCGTTCGTATTGAGGGATTTGATGAATTTCAAAAGTCTGAACTGTTGTTTCTTGTTGAGTTTCTCATGTATCTTAAAAAGGGAGCTCAACAGAATAGGCTTTGGTTTCAACAATGCGGAACCCCTAGTATAACAGATGATACCAACGCACATGTCAACATACAAGGCCTCGTCAACATTGGCGAAATGCAGAAGGTGAACAGCCACCCAGTCCATAAAGTTAGAGTTGGATAGTGTAATCACTTGAAGAATCACCAATGGTACTGCTTTCTTCTTGAAACACTGGTGTATGGTATGGATGATAAACCTGACAACTTCGGGCTCCTGCTTAGGGTCTTCCTCCAACAATTTCAAGCAGTTTTTGAGTCCACCAAATTGCACAAACGAAGTCAAGTAGTTAACATCGGATTTCAAAATATTATCGAGACACTTGGTAGATATGTTTCTCGTAGAGGATGGTAGATCTGCATGCATGAGCTCGATGAGCTGCGGGAGGCCTCCAAGGTCAACAAGACTTTCAATCAGAGTAGGAGAGTTTAACAAAATGGTGTTAAGAAGCTCTAACAACAAGACATTGGCTTTTACTTCCAAGCTCTGCATCAAAACGGATAAGAACATCGGATCAAATACCGTCACTGACTTGCTGTTCAGTTTGAGAATGGCCACGGCAGACTTGATGAGATCCTTATCTTCTGGGTTCTCCATGAGCGCATCTTTGATCTGGCCAATCTTTGAAGCTGAGGTATTTGGGATAATTGGTTCAAAGACATTGGTACTGTATGCCATTTCGTTGCTCTTCAAGTCCAATCCACCGAAATCGTCAGCCAATTCATTGTCAATCATATCGTTGACATTTGTATTGGTGTGCTTGAAGGCGGTGACCTCCATAGGAAGGAACCTCCTTGTATTGTGTCTCTTGATCGAGTTGAAGTCGATACTGCCCTGACTCTTTGTCTTCTTATGACGAAGCATGATGGAATCAACAATGGGGAATCCCCTGATCGGAGATGAGCTCATATTCTTCAACCACGGGTGCTCTCGTAGCTGCTTAGCAGTTGTTCTATTCTGTGGCTGCTTCTCAAAGCACTTGAACAAGAAGTCACGACATGACTCCGAGATAAATTGTGGGATAGGTGGGTAGTCATCTGTGACAATGGCATGAAGTGCAGCCATCTCGTTCAAATGTGCGTAGAGTGGCTCACCAGCGAGAAGCTCTGCCACTGTAGCACCAAGAGACCAAATATCAGATGCAGTAGAAGTGCCATCCATGGAAATGATCTCGGGAGCCATCCAATTCGGTGTTCCAGCAATAGAATACGTCTTGATGGTCTTGCTTGTGATTTTTGTGGAAACACCAAAATCTGTGAGCTTAATTTCACCCTTTTCGGTCAAGAGAATATTCGCAGCTTTCACATCTCTGTGCACAACACCTTGCTCATGGAGGTATATCAAACCTTGAAGCACCTCATTCATATACCTAGCCACTTGCTCCTCTGGTAACGGACCGGCACTCTTGTATAAGTTTCGAAGCGAGCCTCCGGAGCAGTATTCAAGGAAAATATAGAGCTTCTTGTCATTTCGAAGGAAGCCATGGTACTTCACAATGTTCTTGTGCTTCAATACTTTCAACAAGTCGATTTCCGACATCAATTCCAAGATATCATCGTCATCCTCAATCACGATTTCCTTGATAGCCACTTGAATCCCTGTCTGCTTGTTGATGGCTCTGTAGACATTAGCGAACGCACCGCGGCCCACGGTCTCCTTAAAGTCATACTGGGAGAGGATATCATTCGTGCTGAGCATTCTCCCTGGTCTTTTTTCTAACCGCTGTGCTGGCGTGAGTGATACTCTCATCTCTTTGTTATGCTGCTTTGTAGGTGACGGTGGTAGGAATCTCGGGGTCTGTGCCCTGCCATTGTGCGACTGCAGCGGGTGTTGTTTCGGAGTCTTAGGCTTTGTTGGAGTCCTCAGTAAGGGGTTGCTTCTCTTGTACTCGAGCTTGGGTATCACATCAAACAAACTGCTGCTGTTGTTGTTGTTGTTGTTGTTCTTGTTACTGCTCTCCGTGCTGCTGTTGTTTGACGACTTTGACGGTGATGACGACCCTGAGCGCGGCGGTGATGTTGATTGCAGTCTCTTGAAGCGTGGTGACTGCAGAAGCTCCGATTCTTCTATCCTTGATAGCTCTTCAAAATCGTCTTCTTCTTCTCTGAAGCGCCCCAACAGCTCCGTCTTTGAGTTAATTGGGTCCACCATTTTCCGTGTGAGGTCTCCCTGTATACGGGCGGCACCGGCTGTTCTTTGTTAAGCTCGAGCAGAGAGAACCCGGATGCTCTTCTTAGTGAATCAGAGTATGGAAACTGTCTACCGCTGTGTTTATTTTCAACTTCTGAGAGGCAAAGGTGCCGTTTCGGAGATGCGCTCGAAACCAAAACAAACAATACAATACAATACACGTCGCGAACGGTGAAATTACGTTTACGCGTATATCTGGCATGATGAATGGCGTACGAGAGTCATACATATATGCCTAATAGGAGTCTCATAACCATTCTGGCCTGATGGCCCTATATAATATACATATTGCCTTTAGCAGCTTCACTGGAGCATATGATCCTTTTCCCTGTTCCAACTGAGTCTCGATACGTCTCCGAGCTTTCTAGGCACAACCAGGTGAATGATGAGGAAAGCGAGACCGATTAGCAGACACACTCCGCCAACGACGATCCAGGATATACCTAAAAAGGGGTTTCTGCCACCGATAACGGATCTGGTGGACAGGTAAATGGCCTTTTGCCCGTTAAACTCGAGCACTGGCCAGTGAAGTCCCACTGTGATCTGATATGTCCCAGCTTCTAATGCATCGTCATCGTTTCTACTAACGAGTTTACTGAAAGTAGGCAACCCAGGAGCTTGCATCCAGTTTTGGAACTCCGACCATGTGGAGATGTCCGGAATGTTGTCGTCTGTGTAGCCATCTGGGAACCTTTTGATCCAGTTTGGCGGTGGAGCAATCTCTGAAGCCTCATACTTTGTCTTTTTGAATCTGTTCTTATTTGTAGACCATGCAATACCCGTGGTGGTCATATCATAGTCACTAGAGGATCCGTTGACCGCTGATAGTGAAGTAAACGTGTCGTTGAAAAGGGAGTTGGCAATAAGACCACATGGGTAGTATCTAAGGCCATCTTCATTCTGTGATAATGGCTCACAGTTCTGACCCACAGTGTCCTTAATGGTCTTTAACGAGGCAGCCTTACCCTGAATCTGGTCCTCACTGTACGATCTTGCGAAACGACGGTGGTTTGCATAAAAGTTGTGGATCTGGTACATCAAATACACTGCTGGGCCAATGTCATTTGGTGTTGTGAATTGAATCTCACAGAGTCCCTGTTCGTCTTCATCAGTTTCAGTTTCATTGATGGAATACTTCCACTTTGGCACCACTGTCATGTCCTCCTTGAAGTTGAAGTCGTAGTATTCGCTTGGAATATCAGAGAAATAATCTTGGTTAGCCAAGTTCTGACACTGCTCATAGAAGATGGTCAAATCTTGGACACGGTATGATCCATAGAGCATCGCAGAACCCACTGGAATCAAGATCACCGCCAGAAGCAAGAATAGCGGAATCACGTACTTGGGCGTGATGATCGGATGCACTGCTTTCAATTTCTGCTGTGTAAACGCGTTCTCCTTGGGTCTTCTGTTCTTCTCCTTTGGAGCTTCGGATTCATCCTCACTCATCGAGTCGGACTCGTACTGTTGTTGCTGCTGGTCTTCCGGCTGGACATTGCGCTTGAACGGGTTGCGAGGTTTGAGCGCCATTCTCTGTTCTCCTGCTGCTATGAATTTGAATCAAAGGAGATAAAGAAGAAAACAATGTCAGTGCTGTTTGATTGATTTGACCATACGCCCCGGCTCTCCCTGTCTCATCCGCGAGCCGGCCCGATTAAGCTAGCACTGATATTTACGCCTGCACTCCGTATCGGGGGCCATTTTCCACGCGTAGTTCTCAGCACTAAGAAAAAAAAATTTGAGAGACGGGACAAGGAATGAAAAACCCAACCATCGAGAAAGAGAGCGCAGGGAACGACGACAGCAAACACCTCGATCCATAGATATCAACCCCTCCATTTCTCTTTCAGGCACAGCCCTCACCACCCACAATGGACCAGCAACAACAGGACGAGGCACAGAAGAACATCGAGATCTGGAAGATCAAGAAGCTCGTCAAGGCCCTTGAGCAGGCCAGAGGTAATGGTACCTCGATGATTTCCCTCATCATGCCACCAAAGTCGCAGATCTCCTTCTACCAGAAGATGCTTACAGACGAGTACGGTACTGCCTCGAACATCAAGTCGCGTGTGAACAGACTGTCCGTGCTATCCGCCATCACATCCACACAGCAGAGACTCAAGCTGTACAACAAGGTGCCACCGAATGGTCTTGTCATCTACTGTGGTGAAGTCATCACAGATGAAGGTAAGGAGAAGAAGCTCAACATCGACTTTGAGCCGTTCAAGCCTATCAACACAAAGCTGTACTTGTGTGACAACAAGTTCCACACAGAGGCGCTTTCGGAACTGCTCGAGGCAGATGACAACTACGGCTTCATCATCATGGACGGTGCTGGTTCTCTGTTCGGTTTGCTCTCCGGTAACACCAGAACGGTCATCACCAAGTTCACCGTCGACCTGCCAAAGAAGCATGGAAGAGGTGGTCAGTCCGCACTGCGTTTCGCCAGATTGAGAGACGAGAAGAGACACAACTACATCCGTAAGGTTGCCGAAGTGGCGGTGCAATGTTTCATCACCAATGACAAGGTGAACGTCAACGGGCTCGTGCTGGGTGGTTCTGCCGACTTCAAGACGGAGCTGTCCAAGTCCGACCTGTTCGACCTCAGATTGCAGCAGAAGGTGGTGAAGATTGTGGATATCTCGTACGGTGGTGAGAATGGTTTCAACCAGGCCATTGAACTCTCTGCTGAGGCGTTGGCGAACGTCAAGTTCATCCAGGAGAAGAAGCTCATCACACAGTTCTTTGACGAGATCTCGCAGGACACAGGGAAGTTCTGTTATGGTCTGTCGGACACGCTCAAGGCCTTGGAGGCCGGTTCGTGTGAGACTGTGATTGTGTACGAGAACTTGGAATTCACCCGTTACGTGTACAAGGACTCCGAGGACAGAGAGGTTGTGCTGTTCCTGGAGGCGGGCAAGGAGGACAAGACGCTCTCGTTGGACAAGGACACCGGTGCAGAGATGGAGCTTCTTTCGGAGATGGCATTACTCGAGTGGCTTGCTGAGAACTACAAGAACTATGGTTCCAACTTGGAGTTTGTCACCGACAGATCCTCCGAAGGTGCACAGTTCGTCACCGGGTTTGGTGGTATCGGTGCCATCTTGCGTTACCCATTGAACTTTGAGCAGCTTACCGATGGCTCTGATGACGAATACTATGACGACAGTGATGAAGACGCCTTTATCTAAGCTATAAAGGAGGAGGGGAGAAAATGGACATATAGGGTTATGGTTATGACTTAGAGTTGAATGAATTATATCATGTCCAAGTTTTGCGACATTCCCATAGTTGATTCTCGTTGCATACGGTTTCTATTAATTATAAGCTATATATATATATATATATATGTATAGCCCTTATACGCCTCCTTCGTCCCTGCTGTTTCTCTGTGATGATGGGTCGATGTCCAATAGCACAGGCTTTAAGATTTTGTCGTCCAGATATTGGAACCACTTGACTCTGTCATCTATTTGGAGAATATCCTGTACGATACCCGTACTTGATGTGGCTGCTTGCCCAGGTGCCAATGGAGGGATATCGTTAATCTCTGGTACGTCATCATCTCTGAACAGATCCTGCTGAAGGTCGATGTTTGGACTCTGGCGAGATCTCGATCCGGAACTGTCGGAGTATCTATGTTGTTGTTGTCTTCTGCTTGATAAGATGTTGTTTGTAGATACGGCCTTTGGAGCCTCAATGTCAAATTCGTCATCAGACTCATCCTCAACAACACATCCTGTCTTGATATTCAACACCTCGAGCATACCAGCCGTGGTTCCACCAAACAAAATGACCGTAAGCACAACAACCACAAGCACAGTGGCCAACAGCGTGGATCTGAACTCACCTTGAATACCCATAGCCAATGCGACACCAACGGCACCTCTAAGCCCAGCCCAAAAGATCATCATTTGGTACTGATATGGGATTTCATCCGGTACGCTTTGGTTTCTCTGACGACGAGCATTTGTCCAGTTAAGCAGCCTAGAGAGTGGGAACACTGCGGCCCAACGTGCCAAGCAGATGGATATTGTGGTAACGATGATAAGCATTGGTTTGTAAACCAATTCGACCTCTGTGAACAAGGCGAGTCCCAGATATACAAAGATGAAATTTTCTGAGAGTCTTGCCAGTAGCTGGAAGATATACTTTGTGGAGATCTGCGTTCTTCTGGACATGTTGTAGTACGCGTAATGTTTAAGTGTGATGCCACAGAACAAAAGAGACACAATACCGGACATATGACATCCATTGGAGAAGAAGTAGGATTCATAAGCAATCAACAGTACAAGACAACTCTCAATCTGTGGGTATCTTCTCACATGTGTATGCTTAAGAATCAGCGCAACGATGATACCAATAGCAACACCGATAAGAAGAGAAATGGTGAACGTCATGAGAAACAAGCCAATACCTTCAAAGAACGAACCAATGTGTGCCTCTCTGTCGTGGAACTGCTGACAAGTCTCGAACATCACGATGGAAATGGCGTCATTCAACAGGGACTCACCAAAGATGATAGTATATAGCTTCGGGTCAACTTTATAGGCGTTGAAAATGGATAGAATTGTCACTGGGTCCGTGGCGGATAGTGTGGCACCGACAGATAGTGCATCCACAAAGGAGATGTTGATACTCTCCAAGCCCAACGCGGTCCAGATGTATAAAATGACACCAAGAACACATGCACTGATGAAAGTACCTGGAATGGCGAAGATCAAAATGGTGCCAATGTTTCGGAAGAAGTTTGTTTGATGTAGTTCATATCCACTATTCAAGATGATGGGCGGAAGCAACACGTTAAAGAAGTATGATGAGTTGAAAGTCACAGTATCTTGGATGTAATGACCGGGGGAGATTCGGATGATCAACCCTACAATCATACCGTAAAAGATTGAAAGAACCGTTTCGTGTACGGCTTGGATTCTCTTTTGCTGAAGGTAATACGATGACCATAGCGCCATGATCAGCAGCAGCATGAGGATGAACAGCGCCCATGAAGAGAAGATCTCCTCTGTCACTGGGTTTGATCCTTCAAGGTCACCATCATCAGGCATTGTAACGTCTGGTGCGTCATCATCAACGTCTGTGATGGCCCTCTTGAGTAGGTATGTGCCGGCGTACTTGCCCGCAGTGAGCAACAACGACGCCATTGTAAGGGATCCCTTTTGTATGGTGGATTCTCAATTGATTCAGAAAAAAAATAATACACAAGGAGAGAGCTTTAAGTGGCCCTGTTTTTGCTTTTCTATGTGCTGTCAACTACTGCAGCTTTATAATTTGGGTAGCGCCAGCATTGATATTCTCATCGATCTTTAAGCCCCTGGGATGGGAAAATGGGAATATGAGAAAATGGGAAAATGGGAAAAACAATTGTGAGGGGCACTACGAGAATGGATATAGTAGTAAGTGGTAGTATGGAATTCTGAGGATAGGGAAGAAGAAAAAGAGAGAGATTGAAAAGAGGCCTCTGATCATAGCATAGTGTAGTTTAAATCATAGTGTAATGAAGCAAGAATCACTCTGGCATTTTGCAGTAATTGATTGTCCCATCAGATGGCCACGATATCTCACATATACACTGGAACAGGCTCCTCCTCTGCCATTGTGAGGATTCCTTTGAAATAAACACATCAAAGAGACCAATGACATCTCTTCAAACACCTGGATCATTCTATATAGTAAAGGTAAACATACGACCGGGCGGAATGTATTTGAGAGGGGGAGGAGTGTTATTCCTCCCACAGTGTTATATACAAAAGCCAGTCGGAGATAGAGCGAACACTGAGAACACAATTGTTGATCGCCTAGGCAGGATATCAATGTATCTGTGTATGTGTCCATCCCCATTGAAGAAATAATCCAAACAATGTCTCGTATCCATTCATGATATGTGACAGTGCACGACTGACTGCTTTAAATCGAATGCCCAAGAAGTGTTGGGTCAATCAGCTGGGAACGGAGGGAACCAAGGGTGATATTTATACTTTTTTGCCCCCACTGGAAGGGGTGAGGGGAAAGAGTTGACAAGATAAAGTAAACAAACATAAACTTCTTAACTTCCGGGTATAACCTTAATCGGACTGTCATTTAGTTTATAAAGAACCGCGCACACAGTTGGAATATATCGCTACAAATTATAAACCATCAGACCAGAATGATAATAATTTATTACATTTTTTTTCAAATTTCAAATGTCAATCCAAGTGGTGGATCTGTGCACCCGTAGCGATCCCATCTGTCTCATCCACTGGTATATCGAATCTTTCCAAAACTTCACGATGTAACCGTTCAACTTCAGCAGCTTCTTCTTCTTCCTTAATCTCACGTATCACAGCAGTGACCATATCGTGCAGACTCGGAACCATGCTGATAAAGAACAGTAGGATATCAACCACCAGCCCACGAACAGCTCTGCTTGCTGGATGTACGTTACGTCTTCTAGTGCCAAACTCAACAACTGTCTTCGCTATATGACGGGCTGTGGTCACTAGATTCAAATGTGTCAACCCAACAGTTCTGCTGAGGTAGTTATCAGCTCTGTGTAGGAGAGTGGTGAGCATATTACCACTCAAATGGTAACCAAGGGCAAAGAGTATTAACCCAATCACTGCAGCTGTGTGGTAATAACCCGATAGTGTAGGTTGAATACACACAAAGTATACGGTCAAATACCTGGCTATGATGAAAACAAAATGCGCAATCTGCTCAATACCAATGTTACCAATATCCAATCTCATCTCCCAGCGAATCACCTCTTGCACGCCCTCTTGTAAGATAACATCGTTATTATTATTCTGATGTTGATGATCCCCTACTTGTGCTAGTCTAATAGCTGGTTCTGGTATCTCAAAGCCCGTCGGTGTAGGTACAGGTCTCATCTTTTGAGTCTCTGGTGGTGCCACTTCCACTCCAAGGTCTAATAATTTGGCATACCCTGAGTAATTTATCATCATATATGGCTTACCAGGGATCGTGTCGTTAATCATCACCTGAGAGGACGATAACACAACTTCTCTTGGCCCATTGACTGTTTGCACTGTGACCTTATAGACAACTTCATTTCCTTGAGTTTGGTTCATCAGGTATTGTCTTCCATTTTGTTCGATAACGTCGTATGAAACACCTGTTCTATATGCACCTTCGGGTAATCTGTGCTGTCTAAGGAATTCTTCCAAGATCTGGCGTTCTTCAACTGGTAAGTTGTGTCTTGGTCCTTGTGGTACTTCTGGTATCGGATCCTGAGCTCCAGTGTCAGGTAATTCTTCCTCCATTACCTGAACTGCTTCTGGCTCATTCTCCAGTGGCTCTGCAAACACCTGGGCTTCTTCCAACTCAATAAGATTCTCCGCTTGTGCTTCCTCTACTTGTTCAACCTCCATTCGATTAGACTGTGAGTTCGAACGTGTCGGAACGTAATCTGTGACAAAAATTCCATCCGAGTTTTCACTTGTCGTTGGCTCATATGGTGTACCATTCTCTCTAGATTGGAATCTTAATCTCTCAATTCTCTGTGATTCAATTGCAAAATATGGATTTGGTTCCTTTGGGTAGAACTCAAATAATCTCCCATTACGCAGGTCATTCCAAAGCCCACTAGGTCCGTTCAAATCGGTATCATGTTCGGTGAGTGAGAAATGCAACACAATCGTAGAATTGGCCAATGATGGAGACATGATGTTTCTTATACGTACATCTTCTTCTAAGATACGCCCAAAATAGATCACTTTTATGTCCTGGGTATCAACATTTGGGTTTCTCCCAGAGTATTGGTCCAGGATGTACTTCTTCACTGTGAATATTGTAGTATCCAGGTTCACACTCATGAATGACGTTTTTAACAGGTTTTCATTAGGACATGATAATCTCACTCTAAGATCGGACTCCAATGTAGCAAACATGTTCAATTCTCCAAATGGTACTGTATCGAGCTGCAAAAGCTCTCCAATGGTCATTTCACGGTTCACAGAAGCATCAATTCCACCATTATACTCGAGTCTAGTGATTGTGCTGTTGCTGTTGTTGCCTCCCATTGTGTGCAAATGATCTACAAGCTTGAAGATCAGCTGTTGCACTGTGGTATTGATGGACTGACTGAGTCTGAGGTTCTTACCACTGCTGAGCCTGAGATTCACCTGTAACAACGACTCTTTGATCCTCCGAGAATGCAACTTGTGCTTATCAAACTCCACTCTGAGTCTCATTGGTTCTTGTGAAATGTGCTGTAGTTCATTCTCAAAGACCGTTGCTAATGGGTCGGCATTACGCAGCTCTCCAAATCTGCAGAACAGCTTGAGCGACGCTGGATTAATCTGACCTCCTTCTTCAAAAGATCTCTGTGATATCACCTCTTTCAAGTCCTGTACTGTATTGTCCAATGTTGTACGAATAAGTTTATTGACCACGGTGTATATTGGGTCTGAGCTCCACGTCGCCACAGTGAGGCGTTTATCCTCCAAATCGAGCGTAAGATCCCTCGAACGCATTGCCGCCATCTCTGCCCGCCCAACTGCTCTATTGACTTAGACCACTTTTGACTAGTGATCAACCTCCTGATGAAAGATATAACTATAGTTCAAAAAAAAGAGGTTGGGTGAATTTGCCCCACCAAAATATTATCGCGTTAACCATAACAATTCACACCCAAACACCTCTAATCTTGGAGATTGCAGACACTTCACCAAATGGCAGACACATAGATAAATAAATAAATGAAATAAATAAATAAATAAAAAAAATAAAAGAAAAAATTAAAAAAAAAAACCCTCCATATGCCAAACACGGAGGTTTATCCCCATTAAAGCCGCCGGATAGCGATGGATGCGCATTTAAGCGGAGCATTCGGGGGAAGAACCTGGAAATCTGAGTTAAGAAAAAAGAGAAGGGCTAATTGATGGATGGGGAACAAACAGTTTCGTGATCGGTGGAACTAACCCAATTCTCTTTTTTGTTTTTTTTTGCCACCCTTTATGTTTTTATATTGGTGTTTGTGATATATATATTGTGTGCTTTTTATAGCTTGTATGGAAGACAAGACGTCAAACGAGCCATTTAAAAAAGTCGATATGTCTCACCATACAAACTCATCGCCGGATGATGTGACGCCACCGTCTTCCTCCACGTCTCATAGTAGTGTTGATACTCAAGAAGACCTAAGGAACAAAAAAACGCGTTATAGGGTGCCCACTGTTTGTACTGTGTGTCGTCGTCGTAAGATCAAGTGTGATAAACAGCGGCCGCATTGTGTGTCATGTGTGAAGAACCGTACAACGCACCTGTGCCACTATGAAGAACAACCATGGGCATCTGATAGCGAAGTACAGAGACTTAAAGAGCAGATGTTTCAATTGCAACAGCAGAATAACGAGTTGAAAACATTGTTAAACAAAAGGCAGGGCTCCTTCTCCAACAAGACTGTTCCATCGAGTGTGATACTACCCGAGGATACGGGGAACGATCCTGTGCTTGAATTGACAAAGAGCTTTGATTTACTGATGCTTAAGGAAAACAAGATGTCACATTACGGAAGTTCGAGTTATATGGCGGTGGTATCGCAGGACCCGGTGCTAAGAAACGTATTCAACAAGTTCCTCAACTCGCAGGCATGGGGGGTCAACTTGGAGAAGTTCTTTCTTTATGACCAGGGGATTTTACCCCTTGCTGACCATGGTTGTGGTGCGATGGCTCCTTCAACGCCCGGGTCTGTGTTTGAATGCGACTTGGATAAGAATCATGAGTCACTCGTGGCGAAGATCAACGAGGTGCTGCCCGATAAGGACGTGCTGATGGCGCTGGTGGATCACTTCTTCTCCGAGGCGTACGCATTCATCCCGTATCTACACGAGGACGCCTTCCGCAAGAACTTGGAGTCATTGGTGTCAGTAACTCCCTCGGGGAGGGCAGCGCTTGTTGTCAGTTCTGTGGCACAACTCGTCACCTTGGCGACGATGCTTACTGTGCTAAGATTCGCCTACTTGTGTTTACCAATGAAGAAGATGAAGCCACAAGGTACAACAACACATAACTACGTGGTGACGAAGATCCTCGAATCAAACGTGCAGATCCCACCGCATTATATCGAATTGGCAAAGGCATGCTTGGCCAATGCATCTGCACTGAGAAAGCCCACGTTGAAGCATATCCAAGCATTGTTACTCTTGAGACTTTACAGGATGTATGCCCCCGAGGACGGTGATGAGAGCACAGATTCGACGATCTTCCTGGCGTTGATCGTCCAGATGGCCAGAATGCACGGAATGCATAGAGACCCGTCGAGGTTCAGTGCAGTGCAGGACCACGCGACTGCCAACATCTGGAGAAAGATGTGGGTACAGTTAATGTACTTGGATGCTTACCAGTCGTTGATGTTTGGATGCCCACTGCTGATTGACGACGAGTACGATACCGAGCTTCCAGTGCCACATGCCTCTGATTCGCCGATGGAGAAGAACTGCTTTGAGTACCTGGCGAAGATGAAAGAGGTGACACTACTCACTAGGGCATTGCTGAAGTCGGCGAACAAGATCAACGAGCACCCAAAGAGATCGGAGATTGAGACGTCATTGAGAGAGGTGGAGTTTGCATTGATGAAGTATCGCTCGCTGGCAGAGCTTACCAACATGTATAGCCCCTCGGAGACGTTCCTCTCACGGGTAAGCAAGATCAACGAGCTGTCGATGAAGCTGGCGCTTTATAACATCCACTCGGTGTTCTACTACATCCTGATGCTTACGAGCGATACGAGCGAGCTGTTTGCACAACAAAAGTACACCACGTACTCTGCAGAGTCCGCGCTGATCATGTTTAGGCTGTGTCATGACTACTCCAAGTCTCCACAGATGTATACGAATGGGCTCAATTGTGAACCGTTCTTATCTGCCATCGTGTTTGAGTTCTCCAAACGGTGTATTCAACAGATGACCTCGCTGTGCTTTAGAGATCTCAGTGGGATGTTTAACTTGCAAAAAATTGTGGATGGATTCAGGTTACCGGATTCACAGGGGATCAGTGGATGGCTCACTCCATTTGACGATAGCCTAACTATTGCAGACCAAGGTATCATTCGGATTCAGGAGTATGTGCTGAACTGCTCCCGCATGGCTAGCAGGTACTTTGTCTGTTGGAGACTCGTTTTCATCAACAAGGTATTTGAAGAATATATCGAGACGCAATACCCGGGCAAGTTTGAAGAGTTACATCAAAAGATTGAGGCACATAACGCGATGGATTCGACAAACCCTGTGGCTTTGGATATCTTTGCAGTGTCAGCTGTGACAAATGAGGCATCCAATGCAAATTCACAAGCTAATGAAGTGTTTGCACAGATGGTTGATTCTGGAAATCAATCCAAGTTTGACTACCTCGTGCCTGATCTTGGCAAATACAGCGTGTTGGGAGATCCCTTCTTTGACAACATGCCCGATATGCCTGCAGATTATCCTTCAATGCTGGACTACAATGCTAATGGGCCATTTGCCTTTGGTAGTTTCTCCACCGATCGTGGGGCCTCTACGTCGGATGACGTCTCACCAAAGACAGACTCCAGCGATGGGGCATCTTTGAAGAATCCTTCGGACCCAATGAACTCAGAAAAGCCGTACACCTCCGGGGTATTCACCGAGATGATGACGGAGCAGGAATTGGCGATGCAAGTTGCACATTCGATGTTTGGCGGCTCTTCCAATACCGATTTTTACGGCTCAAGCTCACATATGTAAATATTTCACTTCTTGTCTGTCTTGTTTTTTTTTTTTTGTTAGTTCTACTTCATACACATATATGATGACGATACCTAACGTAATAATAACTAGCGACCACCACAGATCAAGCAGTCGTTCTTGCGCATATACGAGAATGCATATGTGAACACGGAGATCTCTCCAGAGTACATCATGAAGTTGTCGAGCACCGGCACAGAACTTGTGACGATCTTGAAGGCTTCGTTGCAGCACGAAGCGGCGATGATGGCATTGGTTGCAGCAATCGCAGGGATGATATTCTTGACGACGCCCAGGACAAGGCTCCTATTCACACCTTGGATGTTAAACTCACGCGCACGCTCCATACTGCGCTCCGTCAACCAGGCAACGTGTTCTGGGTCATCCATGTCGGGCTTCTCTTCACTCCTCTGCTGTTTCCATAGTACTTGCGATGCGTATTCAATACAATGCTCTGGTAATCTCGGGTTGTTGGCGATGGTGCACATCGGGTACGTCGTCTGCCCTGATATGGTATCGATCGAGCATTCATAGCACGCTGTGAACGTCGGGAATATCACTTTGCACTGGCCCTTAAACCCCTCTGTGCCACCGTCAATTAGTGGCTTCACAGAATCAAAGTCATCCGCATCCACCAGCTGCACGAGCTTGTTGTTTATCCATCTTCTGGCTTCGATGGAGTCCAGCCCGGAAATCACAAGGGAAAACTGTCTATAGTAATCCTCGTCCTTATCCTGAAGCTTCCCAAAATATGGCGTGATGCTCACACCTTTGAATCGCTTCATCACAAACTCAGCAGCCACCACAGCCTTAGGTTTACCAACGTCATCAGGCCTGAAAAGAAACTGTCTGTTCAGATTCGACACGTCAATGGTGTCCATGTCAATCACGTGGATGTCTGTAAACCCCGTGCACGCGAGGTTCTTCAAGATCTCACAGCCGAGCCCGCCAGCACCCAGAACGAGGATCCTGGCTTGGCGTACGAGTTCTAGTTGATCCTCTCCTGGAACGAACTCATCATCTGCAAACTGTGACTTGGTGGTGAGATACGGCCTTATCGATACTTCTCTGCGGTGTTGTTGTTAGCCCCCCATTGTCGTTTTTTCTATACGTTCTCCTTCTTGCAACTCACGCTCGTGACATCTTGATTTTTTTGTGCTCTATGATTGCCTAATCAGATGAGTAAGTAGTAAAGATTGAAGTGATGTTAATTTCTGCGGGGGGTGACAATATTATTATACACACACACACTATCGCGCGCTTACCCAAATATCCTTAAACCCAATTAGCCTAGACTCCCTTATATATGCAATTTTTCTTTTTTTTTGCTCTCCTCTCCCACCCCCTCATACAGCAATAATCAATGGAGCAGAATCATTTCATCGTCGTCATCTTCATCCCTGAAGAACGGCATCGAGAGAACTTGGGCAGCGTCACCTCTCTCCTTCGGATCAAGCTTTAAACACAACTCCAAGACATCAAAGCATGCGATATGGTCGAGCTTGTTCTTTCTCAGACTCTCCGTGTCATCCTCTTTCAAACGGATCTTCCCATCAGTGTCAAACACGGATAACGTATCGTAACAAACAGAATCTGATGGTAATGTATCCTTCTCAGCTTCAAGTTTCAATGACAGATATACAATTGCTGGAAGCTTTCTGCGAGGGACCAATGTTGAAATTGTAGTCTCAAGTCCAAGACCATGCAAGAGTGCGGCCTTCTTCATCTCATTGAGACCGAAGATAGTAGCCAACTCAACCAAGGCATCAGTGTCATCCCTGGAGTTGAAGAATGGGAATCTTCTAGCCATAAACGTCAAGAGAATGATACCAGCAGACCAGATGTCAATCTTCATGGTCTGATGAGGACACTTGAACAAGACCTCAGGGGCACGGAACCCCCTTGTACCTGCTCTATTAGCACGTCTTCCAGATCTCGTATCGTTCTTTCGTGTACCGTTCTTTTGTACAGTTGGCGCCAATCCGAATCTTTTGCCTGACTTACATGGACATACAGCAGCAGAATCTGAAGGCTCTCTGTCGGATTCTTTCAAGCCTTCAGCAAGACCAAAATCAACTAATACACCACGTTTCTTGAACGGGTCATAGAGGAAGTTTGTGGGCTTGATATCTCTATGTATCACTTTTCTCGCATGCACATAGTTCAATGCCTCCAATAGTTCCAACATGTATGCCCTGATTCCCGCAAGTGGTAAGTCACGATAAAACTCCCGGAAGTCAATATGTTCGTAGTATGGTAACACCGCGATGATCTGATCATCCTGACGGATGGCATCGAGTAATGGTGCGATATGCGAGGACCCAGAGAGCATATAGAGTAAGTTCAACTCGTTCAAGATTCTCTGTGGTGATGATGTGACGTAAATACGTTTCAATGCAACGTAATGCTTCTTTGGTGTCTTGCGTGCCTTCTTGTTTATGTTATCCGGTGAGCTATAAATATTCTCGCCCATCAGGTAAAAGGACTCATCGGATAATGGCACTGCCTTGTACACAGTGGAGAATGTACCCTCACCAATCCGATCCAAGATTCGATACTTGCAGCTCAACAATGGGAAGGCGTCTTCAATGTTCCTAATCTCTTCACGCACTTCTGGTGGGAGCTCAGGGTCTGAGAGTTGTTCTGGCTGTAAGGCCTGCTGGTCCTCAAGCGCCGGGAGCTGTACCTGCTCTTTCTTGCTCCCATTTGGTGTAGTGATGAGTGGTCTAATGGCATCTCTCATCTCCATGTCATGTTCATGTTGTTGTTGTTTGGATGATGATGATGATGATGACGACTCTCCCTTGAGCTCTTGGTTATCGTCATACTGACCCTGTGCAGATAACAGCTTCGCCCGTGCCTTGGAAGCACTTGCAGATGATACCACTGAGTTATTGTCGCCCATACGGTCTTTCATGAAAAGCGCTTCCATCTTTTGCCTCTTCCTCATTGCCGCCGAGGTCTCATCGTCACTATCCAGAAACGGGCTTGGCCCGTGCGACGGCCTCATGGACCCGTGAATCGGCATGTTTTGTATCTCCTGGAGTACGCTCTTGCCGCTTGTGGAGTCTCCCAATCTCGAGGAATGACGGGTTGATGAGAACACCGCGTTCTTTGTAGTCTTCTGCTTTGCCTCCCCGTTCTCGGTCCGATGCAGAAGATCCATGCCTTGCCGGTGTCTGTCTTGAAGTTTGAGCCTTGTTTAAACACCTTTCCCAAGCTTTTAAATATTGCGGAACTCGTGCGAACCGCCGTTTAGTTTCCTCTACGGAGGGTTTAAAAATCAACAATAGAAGAAAGTGAAAGACGAATCAATCGTTATTTTCTTTGTTTACCTTTCCCGCGACGCGTTTGGATGCCTTGGGATGGGGGGGCCTTGAAGTCGGTTTTTTTTATGTTATTGCATTACCAAAAATTGGACCCCCTCATTCACTTCTAGAAAACTCTTAGTCGGCTATATGAGCCTATTAAATAAAATTTATCCCCCCTAATATGCCATCATATATAAAGATCCGGCCAAATCTGGCTGCCTACCTAATTAGGCCATTTGATAGGTTTTTTTTCTTTCTATTTTTGTGTGCTTTTACGTGTCGCGCGCGTACGTACGTATTGTACGTATGTACTCAGCCAAAGCTTCCGACTTGAACTGATAGGAATCAAGTTTGAAAGGAGATCCAAAGCTGACACATAACATAATAAGAAATAACACAGAAAATGCTCCAACAGGGACTCGCATTGCTCGTGTACTTCACATTAACGTTGTGCTCCACCGTCACATTCGAACTCAAGCCAGATGAACTGGCATGCTACTATGTGTTCACAGAGACACCAAAGCAGTCGATTGGATACTACTTTGCAGTGCAGTCCGGAGGCGCATTCGATATTGACTACACGATAAAGGGGCCTGGCGGTAAGATCATTGCCAAAGAGCAAAAGCAGAGACAAGGAGAATGGCGTTTTATTGCCGAAAATGTTGGTGAATATGAGTTCTGTTTCTCCAATGAGATGTCCACTTTTGCCGAGAAGGTTGTTGACTTTGAGATTTCACTGGACAACGAGTTCAGTGCGTCGTTGCCAGTGGGTGAAACCAACCAATTCAAAGTTGATGGCATGGTCAACAGTGTGGAGAAGATTGACGGCCACTTGAACGGCATCTTGAAATCGTTGCAGTACTATAGAACAAGAAACAACAGAAACCAGGCCACTGTCAAGTCCACAGAGTCCAGAATCTTGTACTTCTCCTTCTATGAGGTGCTCTTGTGTGTAGGAATGGCCGCTCTCCAGGTGACGGTGGTACACATCTACTTCAAGAACTCAAGAAAACAGTTGGTCTAGTACGGTTTGTAATTGAATTTAATGGCACATATTCTCTTTACATTCTAGCTCATTGCGTAGGTTCATTATATATGTATATATGTATCTGTATATAGCGGAGTCTTTTCGTAACGTACTTTCATTCGGCAAGCTGTGCAATCTTGCCTCTCTTCTCTATCAGAGCTTTACCCATGGCGATCTCAGAGTGGCCCTTGTCGTATGCAAAGACGGAAATTCCTCTAAGGATGGTCTCCACAACTCTACCTTGGAGTTCCATACCGTCGTAGGCTGTGAGTTTGTTCTTGAAGAACACAGAGGCGTTCTCCACGGTTTGTTTTGAACATGGGTCAAAGATCACAATATCAGCGTCCAACCCAGCGTGCAAGTCTCCCTTTCTATGTTGCAAACCGGTCTGCTTAGCGGTATTCTTTGATGTCCAACCCACGATATCCACAAGTGAAACTGGTGGATCCAACTTAAGACCTTCCGTGTAGAGCACCGGTAACCCAAGACCGACAGATGCAATACCACCCCAAGCGGCAAAGAAGTCGCCCTTGGCGAGGCCCTTGAGTTCAGGAGTGCATGGCGAATGATCTGACACCACAGTGGTGATGATGTTCTCTCTTAGGGCGCCCCAAAGTGCCAAACGGTTCTTTTCTGTGCGGATAGGTGGACAGCACTTATAAAAAGTAGAACAGTTTGGAATCTTCTCTGCAGCGAGTGACAAGTAGTGGAAACATGTCTCTGCAGTGATCTTGAGTCCGTCTTTCTGCGCCTGATAGAGCAATGGGATTGCATCCTGGGAGGCCAAGTGGACAATGTGCAATGGCACAGATGGCGTCTTCTTAGCACAGGCAATGAGCGTACGGATAGCAGTGACTTCGAACGAGTCTGGACGAGAGGCCAAGTACGACGAGTAGGCGGTTGGGTCCACCGAAGCCAAGTCCTCGTTCTTCTTGGATGCCTCGATCAGCGGTGAGCTGAGATGATGGTTGTGATGGACCAAGTCTGATGGCACACCTGTTCTTGGGTCCACTGGTGCCAACGTTGGCGATAGTGCCAGTGCGTGGGCTTGATTGATCGTCAGGCTTTCACTGATCAGCTGCTTGGAAGTCTTAAGAGGGCCCGCAAGGTTGTGCGATGCCTGTGGTGAGAGCGTGGCAGCGGAGAAGCCCATGTTGAGTTCTTCGATATCGTCCTCAGGCCAGAAGTCCGGCTCAACGTGTGCGCCGGACTCATGTCCATGACCGTGGTCTGCTGGTTGCATCTCAGCATGGAACATCACCAGTGTGTCGTGGCCCTCAACTACTTTCAAAGCGGTGTCGATGTACTTCTGGTCGATCGCAGGGAACTCATCAACACCGGAATCAATCATGAACCCTTTGAAGCCTCTGACACCGGCGTTGATCAATGGCACCAAGTCGTTTAGGTTATCTGGGACCAAGCCACCCCAAAAGGCTACATCCGTCCAGCACTGGCCCTTTGCAGCGTCAAGCTTGATGTTGAAGTTCTTCACCGTCGTCGTTGGTGGGATGGCGTTTAATGGCATGTCCACCACCGTGGTGACACCTCCAGCAGCTGCCGCTTTGGTACCAGTTTCAAACCCTTCCCAATGTGTTCTTCCCGGCTCGTTCAGATGAACATGGGCATCGACAAGGCCTGGCATGATCACCAGCGGTGTGACATTACGGTAGTCCTCAGGGTGGACGTCGTAGAGCTGAAGCAGCGGATCGGCCTCTGACAGAACCTCTTGGACCACCTCCAAGATGCGCCCGGACTCCACTGAAAAGATAATCGTGGCAGGGCCGATGGTATCGCCCAGGACCACCTGTGTAGAAGAAAGCGCTCTTGACATGATAAAACTTGTTCCTTAAACTCTCTTAGCTATAGCGGATCAGCAAGAGTAGAAAGAGCGGAGATGAGGGTTACAAACTTTTGAAATATTGATCGAGTGCCTCTCCCTCCCCCTCTGATAACGGACATCGGCGCTCCCTCGCTCGGAGATGACTTTAACGGGTAACGGCGAGATTCCGCGGAGAACGCCGAGATGGGGGTCAAGTCTCTAGTCTCTAGGCTTTTTTTTCTTTGGCCTTTGCTGCCCGCACCACGGACTACAGAGCGGTGTAAACTTTCTATGCATTTTTGATTCCGGACCATTTCTATTCTATGAACATTTTATTTATCCGATCAGAGACCGTACTTCTGTACCAGCTCGGACCCTCCGCTTACTTTATTGAGGAGCGGTGCCCACTGGTCTCCCAATAGCTCTTGGAACCCCTTGAGTACCTTGTGGAACGTCTCTGCAAGCTCCTGTCCCGGCGTAGCGTACATCGAGATCACATCGAGAAACAAGACCAACACCATGCCGTCTCCAGCACGTAGTAGCGCATGAGGATCGCTCATGACCACGTTGAACATACCCTGGCACGCGGTCTCTTTCTCCTCGTTCTCCTCCAGGTACGTTACGTTAGCGGCCCATTGGAACGCAAACTCTGCAAAGTGTGGAGCAATGAACTCTGGCCATCTCAGACCGAGACGGCCCAGTGCCACTGCAGCATTCTCTAATACAGTGTCAATGACGCCCTGTGTGTTTAACAGGTCGATGACCACTGGCACTGTTTGTTCACAGTATGGAGACATGTCCAGTCGTAGTGCCATCTCACCAAGGGCCCAACAGGCGTTGTTGCACGAGGAGAACGAACTGAAAGTACGCGTCACAATCTCCTGTAGAATAGCACGTACAATGTTCTCCAACTGTGGTGCCAGCTTCTCTGGGACGTAGATAGCAAGGTCGCCGAGCAGGGCAAACGCACTCTGACGGACGTCATCACTCGTGTCCTTGAAAGTCTCCAGCACTAGCACCACCGCGGTGTCATCGATCAACTCACCACTGTGCTCGGCCAAACCCTGACACAGCCCATCAAGCAAGTCCAATGCGGTGATCATAAAGTCCTTCTCCCTCGTATGAATCGACGGGTCTGTCACAGCTCTTCTATCCAGCTCAATACAGTCAGCAAGCACACGAGTCGCACGCTGATACACCTGGAGGGCAAATGGTGCAAACCTCTCCCCCATCACCGCAGCCACAGAGGAGAAACACTCCATCAGTGACCACAGCTCAGCGTCGTCATCCGTGAGAGACTCCCATTTGTGCACGAGCATGGGCAGCAGCTGTGTGATCTGCTCATCGGTGAGCTCAACACGCTCAACGAGTGTCTGAATGGCGTCGTAGAGCACTACCATGTTCTTCTTCTTGTACATGAGGAAGCAGTGGTTGAATGCCTCAATCAGCTGTGTAGCCACCGGTTGGATCAGCTCAGCATCAGCGTTATCAGTGAACTGGGCCACTGCTGAGCAGGCGCTCTGTTGTACTGTTTTTTTTCTATCAATACAGCACTGCAAAATAGCACCAAAAGTCGGCACAAAATAGCCAGCGTATGAACCCCCGGTGTGGGCCTCGGAGCAGATCCATGATGAGTATCGACTCAGCGTCCAACATGTGATACTTCGCACTGCAGATTCAGTATCGGTGAGTCTGTCAACGAGGAATGGGACCAACTCTGGCAATTGTTGAGCAGCGTACTCGATACCACCTTCGGCGACGGCACCAAATGCCAGGATTGCGGCTTCTCTCAATGGCCAGAGTTCAGA
The DNA here is from genome assembly GCA_030567055.1 of Petasospora taoyuanica. Lineage (NCBI taxonomy): Eukaryota > Fungi > Ascomycota > Saccharomycetes > Phaffomycetales > Wickerhamomycetaceae > Petasospora > Petasospora taoyuanica. The sequence goes on from JAKUBZ010000039.1 coordinate 63,781, forward strand.
TGTGATCTTCTTCTTGAGCACTGGGAGTGCAATCGGCATCACCTGTGCTGGAAGCGTTGTGGTGAGCATGTCCAATGTAGCTGCGGCGCACTTCCTCAAGGACCAATCAGTGCCGTACCCATCGCCGTCCTCATCCTCGTCTTCATCATCATCATCATCGTCGTCCTCGTCATCCTCGTCTCCGTTATCATTCGCAGTCTTGTTGCTCTTTGAGGCGTGTGCAGCTTTGCCCTTTGCATTACTAGGACGGATATCCTCCTCACGATCCTCCTCATCGGCATCGTCACCTGTATCCAGAAGAAGAAGCTCCATCTCAGAGTACACCATCGACTGCAGCAGCACTGGGATGATCGCTGGCAAGTGTGCTTCAATGACACCGGATGGCACTTCGTTGCTACTTGCCAAAGTGAACAGGAACTCACATGCCTCCAATTGCACCTGCTCATCGGACTCATTGGTGATGGAGTGGATCACGTATTGGATCACCCCTTGCAGATGTGGCATCAGCGTGTCTGGTCTCACCTCAAGCACGGCAATGAAGGCAGCACAGACGTTACGGTGTACGGACTTGTCCTGGTCGGAGGCAAGCACGAACAAACGCTGCAAGAATGTCTCAATGTGGACAAAGAAGCTCTGCGATCTGAGCTCCACAATGTGGTTCAATGCATTGAGCGAGTTCGCCCTGACCTTGGCACTCTCTGGGTTTCCCAAGAACTCCAGCAGCTTTGGTACCATGGCATCCAATGGACAAGAACAAGGTCCACTATACTGAGCGTTAAGAATGTGGCCCGAGTCCTCACAGATCTTGGCCAGTGCACCAGTAGCACCTTCCTTAGCGACCTGGGACCCAGATTCCGCCAGTGATAGGAGATCTGCCGTCACTGCAGGCCACCCCTTGACACCAAGCTGGGCAAATAGCGTGGTGATGACGGTACCAGTGATGTTACGTACCAATGTGTTGTTGGATAAAAGACCATGCAGAATCGTGGCAAGAAGGTATGTGTTCGACCCGATATTGAAGTCTCTGTGGATGCTGTTCTTCAGTGTAATTCCCGAGAGTGCCCTTGCCTGTTCGCTCGTTGGGTGGTCATCTGACACAAGTAAGTACACCAAGTAGTTGTTGAAGTCTGGTTGTGCCTTGGCGTTTTGGAGAGCCTCCGTCGCTTGCTGGCGCACAGAGGCCGTCACAGACAACGTGGCGCCCAAAATCTGCTCGAGCTGTGATAAAGCAGCGCCATCCGGGCTCCACGACATCTTCCTGTCTTTTCAATTCTTTCCAATTGTGTGTGAAGGCCGAAGCTTTAAGATATTTTTTTTTTTGGCTAATAGCTGTCAAAGGCAACAACAACAACAAATTTAAAAAAAAAAAACTTTTTTTTTTGCTGCGCGATGAGATGGTTTGGCCACTACATTGTGCTGATTTGTGCGCAGTGCTCTGACTATCCACGATTGGCATCATTCTTTGTCTGATTGGAGATGTATTGGAAGGAGCCATATATCAATGAGTGAGATCATACACAAGCCCTCCAAGTGCCATGGCCTTCTCCTCCTCATAGCGCTGGCAAATTACCTGGATCGTGACGGGCATCCCATCTGTAAGTAATGGGTCGTACATACTCTGGAGCTGGTTATCAGCTTCGTCATAGCCTTCGAAGTCCTCCACTGGTAGATCCACTGTCTTATCCACGGTGGTGATAGGAACAACAACAGCAGTGAGGTTTAGATAGTTTACAGAGTACGTGTAACTGCTGATCTTGTCATAGTGTGGGTTGCCCACTGGTACAGAAGTGGTTTCCCACACAGGTGTTAACCAGGCATCCACGGGTCTACCCGTGGAAGTAACCTTCTCTGTATCCATCCAGTACTTGAAATACTTCTGCTGTGTTTCATATTGCGTCTTAGCCTGGTCCCAGTGCTGCGTTACACTCAGCTCACCCTTGAGTCCCCAAGCTTCCACCAATTGTGGAATCTTAGGCTCACCGGTCTTTGCGCATTCTCTGGTGATCTCGTTGTAGTTTTCAGCAACGAATATCTCTCTCAGTCTCTCTTTCATGAACTTGTGTGAAACCGGTGGGTCCCACTCAAGTACCTCGTGGCCTGCATCTAATAGCTTCTGCTTTACAACTTCCATCGCACGCATCACTGGCGGATGTGGGTGAGTGACCTTATTGACCTTGTAGAACCCAAACACCAGCTTTGGAGGAGCTTCATATGGTCTCCATGGGATTGGAAGCACCTTAGGATCTCTGTACCAAGGCTGCGTATCGATAATGGTCTTCACAAAATATACCATATCCCTGAAATAACGTGCAGAAGGGCCAATAACGGAAGGTGCTATCGGCTGGTTAGCCATAGAATTCTCTACCTTACAATATGGCAGTCTGTTCCATGATGGTCTGAGTGCAAATAGGCCTTCAAACGCAGCTGGAATTCTGATGCTGCCACCAAGATCAGTGGATAATCCAATGAGTGATCCCTTAGCGGCGATCAATGCCGACTCTCCACCACTTGAACCACCGGGTGACATTTTTCTATTCCATGCGTTATAAGTTTGGCCATAGATGTTAGAAAAAGTCTCGCCGGCCATCATTGCCATTGGTGTGGTGGTCTTCACATAGAATACAGCACCTGCTTCATACAGTATTTGGGCAATGACAGACTCTTCACGCTTGGTCTTTGGGTGGTTCACCTTCGAACAGAACCCAATGGCAGAGTCGACTCCCTCCAAGTTCACCTGGTCTTTGAGAGATACCGGAATGCCGTGCAATGGGCCAATTAACTTTCCAGTTCTCTTAAAATACTCGTCAAGCTCATTTGCTCTTTGATAAGCCCTGTCAAAGAAGATCTCGGAACAACAGTTGATGATCTGATGAGCCAACGCAGCTCTGTGGCAGAAAGCCCTGATGACCTCAATTGCCTTCAATTCGCCCTTCCCCATCTTCTCCAAAAGCTCTAGCACAGAAAATTCAACTATGGTGTTCTCCTCAGCTGGTAATATCTCATCTAAATATGCCCTAGCATTGGGTGCCTCATCCCAGCTTGGAACCTCGATGACCCAGTCTTCAGGAATCTGTGCCAACACGGCTTCTCTCTTGGCCTTAGCGATGTCTTCCCAGGCCATTGTATCGATTTACAGCATCGAATCGCCTGATCAAGGCATATATGAGCTATACTCTTGGAGAATTCGACCTCTCTATATATGGGCGTACCAGCTGGAGATTGCAGATCATCAGATAAAGAACACAGCGGCTTCCTAGAGAGGACAACGACGATCCATGCCGGGCTTAATTTGGCATCCTTATAATATACAGCTCAGAAAATCGAACCGGCTAATCTCTCGAGGAGTCAGCTGACTTAGCTGTAAGGTGCTAGCAGAATACCAGTTCGGTTCACTACCACAGAATCCTTCCCATCCTCCAGATTCCAGAATGCGTATAACGGCAGAGCCACAAGACATCCAGACACCGCGGTGGTGAGGTCGTGTTGGTATGGTACGCTCAGAAAAAATTCACCGATCGCGGGCTCATCACATCAACAATTAGAATTACAACAGAATTGGTAACGCAGACTTCAACGGTGCTCAACCGGATCCGTTTCACTTTTTTTGGGGTATTTCTCACACAGCACTCAGCGGTCCCCACCAAGCAGTGCCTATTATGGACCCACTCTTCCTCCACCAATGCTTTGCCGCCACGCTCAGCGTGGACCAGAACACCAGGCATCAGGCCGAAGTGCAGCTTCGCCAGGCAGAGCGCTCCGTCGGCTTCCTGGGCGCCTGTCTCGACATCTTGTCCAGCAGCGAGGTCCAGCCGGGCGTGAAGACTGCTGCGGCGGTCTTCTTCAAGAACCGCATAGTGCGCCATTGGGAGCCCTACGGTGATGACGAATCGCCAGTGGACAACGACGAAAAGCCAATCATCAGAGATCGTCTTCTCCCGGCATTGGTCAATGCAGACCATCACTTGAGAAAGCAGTTGCTCCCAGTGCTCGCCACGATCATCAGAGCCGACTACCCTTCCAAGTGGGGGAACTTGCTCGATAACGCACTGCAACTTCTCTACGCTCAGAGCTTGGACTCGGCCTACACTGGTCTCCAGTGCTTTGCCCAGGTGTGTTCCTCTTACAGATGGCTGGCCAACGAGGAGAGACAGCCATTGGACCCAATCATCAGCACGTACTTTCCGACGTTGCTCCAAGTAGCTGACTCCCTGTTGAACGAAGAGTCTCCAGAGGCAGGTGAAATGACAGTCTTGCTGTTAAAGTGTTACAAATACGTCACATATCACGACTTGCCAATCCCTCTCCAGTCGCCCGAGAACGTTACGAACTGGGGTAAGCTGCATGTTCAGGTGATTCAAAAGGCCCTTCCAGCCTATGTTATGGAGCTCGACGAGAGCGAAAGAAGATTGCATCCATGGGTCAAGGCCAAGAAGTGGGCTTACGCTAATCTCTATAGACTCTTCAGCAGATACGCATCCCAGACATTGTCGAGAAAGTTCGAGTACACCCAGTTCCTCAACTTCTTCAGTGAGAACTTCATCCCACAGTTGCTGCATTTGTACCTCCAACAAGTTGACCAATGGTGTTCCAAACAGTTGTGGATCTCTGACGAGTGTTTGTTCCATCTCATTAATTTCCTAGATAACTGTGTTACTCAGAAGCTCACATGGCCACTGATTAAACCTCACTTTGAGCTGCTTGTCTCGCACTTCATCTTCCCATTGCTCTGCCCTACCGATGCTACGTTGGAACAGTTTGAAGATGATCCTGAAGATTACATCCACACAAAGCTTGACATCTATGATGACAACAACGCTCCAGATCTTGCAGCTATCGGCTTGCTTATGACGTTGACCAGCAAGAAGAAAAAAACCACATTGGACCCAATCTCACAGTTCACACTCAGCATCCTCAGTCAATACACAAACCCATCGTCTTTGTCATTGGAAGACGCCAAGAAGCTTGAAGGTGCCATGCGTCTCATTGGCTCGTTGTTCGGTCACTACACAAACACAAAGTCTCCATACTATCCCCAGATGGAGACCTGCTTAGCACAGTTTATTTTGCCACACTTTGACTCCCAATTCGCATTCATAAAGGCGAGAGCCTGTGAAATTGCATCAAAGTTCTCCGATATCCCTATACAGAACGAAACTAATATTGGGTCGTTATACCGTGGTATCTTGTCCTGCTTTGAAGATTCTCATTTGCCCGTTCAGTTGGAAGCCGCATTGGCACTTCAATCCTTCGTAAAGGTGCCACAGTTCCAGGAAGCATTGAGCTCCGTTGTCGTTCCAACCATGCAGAAATTATTGGCATTGTCTAACACCATTGACGCTGAGGCTGTCTCTGCAGTGATGCAAGAGCTTGTTGAGGTGTACAGTGAACAATTGCAGCCGTTCGGTGTTGACTTGATGAGTAACTTGGTTCAGCAATTCATGAAGCTGGCCAAGGAATTGTATGATGCCTCCAACGCCGACATCGATGACATCGACGGTGACGTTGATGATCTCACAGATAAGCAGATGGCCGCATTGGGGTTGTTGAACACGATGATCACTGTGTTGCTATCCTTTGAGAGCTCTGCTGACATTGTATACAAGTTAGAAGAGTGTTTCGCTCCTGTGGTGGAATACGTGTTTGCTCATGATATGGAGGACTTCTTCCGTGAAGTCGGTGAATTGATTGAAAACTCTTCGTTTTTGGTCAGACATATCTCTCCAACTTCCTGGAGATTGTTTGGTCTGATGTCCCAGGCATTGACTAGAGGCCAGGGTATTGCTATCTTGTACTTAGAAGACCTCATGCCTGCCTTGAACAACTACTTGGTCTATGGTTACGAAGACATCAAGGCCAGCCCAGAACTCGCATCTGCATTCATCGCACTGTTCGAACATGTGTTCTCCTCTGAAGATGCTACTAACGAGGAGTACATCCAGGGTGCTGAGATTGGTCAGAAGTTGATTCTAGCATTGGGATCTTCTTCCGGATCAGTTATTGAGAAAATGTTGGCTATTGTCATAAACACTCTTGTCAACGCTAATGAATTCTCCACTGCATTCTCCATCAGCATGTTAAATGTCATCATTGCTGGTATAGTATACCAGACTAGGGCTACCATCCAGACTTTGGGCAATGGTAACTTTATCCTCCCATTCTTCAACTTGTGGTTCACTCATGTGCCAAAGATGACCAGAGTCTATGATTTGAAGTTGTCTGCTCTTGGTTTGTTCAGTCTTGTGAACTTGTCTTCTTCTGATTTGAACTCCCTCCAGGTCACCACGTTGTGCGCACAGTTTGGTACCAATATCGCCAAGGTCATGGACAAGCTTCCTACTGCCATTCAGCAACTGGAAAAGCGTAGAAAAGAATATGACGCTGTGGCTGAAGATGGTGAAGGTGATGATGATGACTTTGAAGGCGCCGCCACTTGGACTGATGATGAAGAAGGCGGTGCTGATGAAACCGATGACTACTTGGAGTTCCTCAACAAAGAGGCCGAGAAGCTCAAACAGGGTGGCTTCTATGATGAAGCCGACGATGAGGAATTGCAGGAGGACCCTCTGGCTAACACTATACTTGATGGTGTCAATGTGTTTGCCATGTGCAAGGAGGTCGTGGTGCTATGCCAAAACTCCGACGCACAGAAGTACCAGTCCATCTTCGCCGGCTTGACAGAGGATGAGCAGACCACTCTCCGTGACATCCTAGAGCTGTAACTGGATTAAAATGTTTTTTTTTGGATGATCATCTAATGATCCATGGTGTACACATAGAAAAGCTATATATACATTTTATTCCACTCTGCCTTTTTTTTTTGTATCAGAGGTTATTAGTGTGTGTCCCGTACCACCTCATCGCGCTTTTGCAATCGCACTCGAAAATTTTCGAATCCCTATATGTCTTCTCGAAGGGTAGTAAAAAGAGTTGAGAAGGGTGTTGTTTTACCAGGAAGCTCACTAGCAAATAAATCGAAAGAGCAGCCATGACAACAATCGTGGGTAAATTCGATCCCAGCGGCACATTCTACGCCTGTGTTGTGGAGAGACCGGGGAAGATAGAGCTCCAGATCCACCCACTACGCAGGAACAATGAAGAGGAGATTTCTGTATCTCTCAGCTTGAGCTCGACTTTTGAACTTGAAACCGAGTCCCCGCTGGTGTCCTTGGAATGGGTGCAGAAGGAAGAAGTGGACAATGGTAGCAAGAGATCCAAAAGACGTTCGCTTAATGGCGGTGCGAAGAACACGGCGAGTGCACAACTGAGGTATGTGTCATGTGCTTTCAAGAATGGCACCGTAAAGACCTTCTCGCCCTTCCAGAAGGATGTTGCCGTCCACGAGACCAAGACATCGCTAAGCATACGCTCGGTTTCTTCTGGGAGAGGGAATCTGTGGGTCTCTGGCGCCACTGAGGTGTTGGAGTTTGATGTGAACGACTCCAACAGTAAAACAAAAGTGAAATATCCAAAGGACCTGAAGAACGTCACGCACACAGACTTTGCCAGTGTTCAAGGAAAGGACTACGTTGTCTCTGTGGGAAACAAAATCGTCGTCCAGGAGTGCGCCAGTGGGAACGTTGTCGGTTCGTTGTCGATTGACAACACCATTGAGAACACAGTATGCATTGACGGTGCTCTGTTCACCTCAAAGGGCGAACAGGTGCGTGTTTACACACTGCCCGAGCTAAAGCAGATTCACATGATCCACTCCAAGGGTCCAGTGAGTGCAATGTACCCTGCTTCTGCCACGAGTGCTTGCGCCGTGTTGGCGACTGGTCAGATCCAGATCTTCAAAAACATCTTTGACAAGCTGAGAGTGCTGACGCTACGCCCAAACACCAAGGAGGTCAAGTTTGCCACTGTCACTGCTAATGAAACTGAGGCTGTGGTATGTTGGGTCGACGTGGAGCCAAGATTCCAATGCGTTAGCATCGACACCGAGGAGAAGAGTATTAAAGTCGAGGTGAAGCATCAAACCAAGGTGGCTGCTAAGAAGACTGTAAGAACACTGGAGCAAGCCCCTCAGGCATTGGAGCCAAAGAGCACATATTCTGTGCGAGACGTGGAGCTTGCCGGTCTCATTGGTGTGAAGTCTGATGACAAGACAACGGAGTTGTTGACAGTGTTGGTGTCCAACCCGGAGGAGGAGAAGATGAAGATTGCATCGTCGCAGCTGGACAACGAAGTCGCAGTGAAGGTTTACAGAGCACTGCAGACACGCATCTGCACAGACGTCACAGAGTCGAGTGTGCTCAACAGTTGGCTCAAATGGGTTGTGATCTCGCACCCGGCTGCCATTCAAGAACTCAACAGCTTTAAGCCATTGAAGCAGACCATTAAGAAGTCTTTGAAGCAGTTGCCGGATCTACTGGCACTCCAGGGAAGACTCGAGCTTTTGCAATCTCAATTGACTCTGAGAACACAGATCACCTCCGAGGAAGTGAATGACGAAGATGAGATTGACTTTGCCGTTGCTAAGGCTGAAGAGAGTATTGTGTACGTCAACGGCGAGAACGATGAGGAGAGTGCGCTCAATGGGGACAATGATAGCGATGTCGATCTCATTTCTCAGGAGCAGATCGAGGACGACGAATAATTGACCTTTTTATACAAAGATCTCGATAAACAATTGCATTAGTAACTAACTGCCTGGTAGTATGGTGTCAATCCCCAAGCGGGGCTCATAACCTGGCCGAATGCGGAACGGGCAGCTCATCGGTAAGTGCCACACCACGGCGTTTTGCAGAAGAAGAAGAAGGTTGAAAAAAAAAAATGGTGACACTTTCCAAAGGTCAAAAAAAAAAAAAGAAACAAGATTCTTTTGAGGTTTCAAGCTGCTTGTTTTCTATTGTTGATTCTTGATCTCCCAATCTTTGCCCCCACCTTCTCTTCCAAGTTTTGGATCCCACTAAGCACACATCGCAATGTCTGAGCCAGTCAAAAAGCTTTACTTCTCCTACAACCACATCCACAAGCTCTGTAAAGAGCAGGCTGAGAGGATCAAGGAGTTCAATGCCGACATCATTGTCTCCATTGGTGGTGGTGGCAACATCCCCTCGAGAATCCTCAGAACCTTTTTGAAGCAGAAGGGCCACAAGAACATTCCCATCCAGGTCATTGGTCTGTCCCTTTACGAATCCCTTGGTGGTGAGAATGATGACACTCAGATCGGTAAAGAAGTCGTGCGTACACAATGGCTGGACTTTGGTGCCCTCAGTGAGCACTTTGACTCTCTCATTGGCAAGAACGTGTTGATTGTCGATGAGGTTGATGATACAAGAACGACATTGCACTATGCCGTCTCGGAGTTGGAGAAAGATGTCAAGCAGCAGGCTGAGAAATTGGGTAGAACCGGTGAGGTCACAAAGTTCGGCATCTTTGTGCTTCACAACAAGGACAAGCCAAAGAAAGCTGAGCTTCCTGCTGATATCATTGAGGACCGTTACTACGCTGCTAGAACGCTTCCTGACAACTGGTTCTGCTACCCATGGGACGCTGAAGACATTGAGGACCACACCGAGAGAGCCATTGCCCAGGGCTATAACTGAATTCGTTTTTTCTAACGAGCTGAAAAGAGCTATTTAATTGAGCATGATGCATATGATTTAGATAATACTTGACATACTAGTAGACCTTTTTAGGTAAGGCAAAAAAAATACAAAATAGCCTAAACGGGTAATTTGCAGCATCTTGTATGGTACGGCCACTCTTGGCACACCCAGACATTTCTCCACCCGATCGCGATCATGGAAACGATTCCACCAAAACAGGTACCAGGGAGAGGCAAACGCCACCAACAAGAAGAGTTGCAATTGTACAGAACCAAGCCAATTGGCCTAAGCTTTCAGTGTCACTTATACAAAAGGTTGCGCTCCATGGAAGAACTCGGAATCAAACCTACGGCTGTCCCGGTGGTGGACAAGGCGAAGCTGGAATCGCTGTTTGTGTCGACAACGTCGACAACGTCACAGCAGTCGAGCGATATATATCTCAAACTGAAGAAGCTGGAGAAGGAGTACGAGTTGCTGACGCTACAGGAGGACTACATCAAGGATGAGCAGCGCTACCTCAAGCGCGAGCTCGTGAGGGCGCAAGAAGAGGTGAAAAGAATTCAGTCTGTGCCGTTGGTGATTGGACAGTTCTTGGAGCCGATTGACCAAAACGTTGGTATCGTCTCGTCAACCACAGGGTCGAACTACGTTGTCAGAATCTTGTCGACGCTTGACAGAGAACTGCTGAAGGCTTCCGCCTCTGTGGCGCTGCACCGCCACTCCAATGCACTCGTGGACATTCTGCCGCCAGAGGCTGACTCGAGCATTGCCATTCTCGGTGACGGTGAGAAGCCAGACGTGACATATGCCGATGTCGGTGGTCTGGACATGCAGAAGCAGGAGATCAGAGAGGCCGTGGAGCTGCCATTGACACAGGCCGATTTGTACAAGCAGATTGGTATTGACCCACCAAGAGGTGTATTGCTCTATGGTCCACCGGGTACAGGGAAGACGATGCTTGTCAAAGCGGTGGCTAACCACTCGACGGCGTCGTTCATCAGAGTCAACGGCTCGGAGTTTGTGCAAAAGTATTTGGGTGAAGGCCCGCGCATGGTGCGTGATGTGTTCAGATTGGCCAGAGAGAACTCGCCATCGATCATCTTCATCGATGAGATCGATGCCATTGCCACGAAGCGTTTCGACGCTCAGACCGGTGCTGATCGTGAAGTGCAGCGTATCTTGCTTGAACTTCTGAATCAGATGGACGGCTTTGACCAGACGTCGAGCGTCAAGGTCATCATGGCCACGAACAGAGCCGACACATTGGACCCTGCGCTTTTAAGACCTGGTCGTTTGGACAGAAAGATTGAGTTCCCATCGCTGAGAGACAGAAGAGAACGTCGTCTCATTTTCACCACTATTGCATCTAAGATGTCTCTCTCGCCAGAAGTTGACCTGGATTCGCTCATCATCAGAAACGATCCGCTTTCGGGTGCCATTATTGCCGCCATCATGCAAGAAGCGGGCCTCAGGGCAGTCAGAAAGAACAGATATGTCATCTTACAGAGCGACTTGGAGGAGGCTTACAGCGCACAGGTGAAGACCGGCTCCGAGGTGGACAAGTTCGAATTCTACAAGTGAATTGTGTGTATCCCTTTCTCTCCTGATGGTAATAACTTCTTATAGTAGAGACGTAGCTCTGTATATAGCGATGCCAGGCTTGAAAGTTCTCAGATCACTGAGATCGAAGTGGTCAAAGTCCAAGTGCCATTGGAAGCTCCATTCCAAGTCTAATGACATCGTAGTACCGTTGAGATGCTCAAGCAATGGAATAGAAGACATTGGAGTGATCAGTAATGTAGATCCCAGCTTTCGAACGGATTTTGATAGGGTATCCGCATCAGCTCCCATGAGATCCAACACAAGATTTGTGGGCACTTCTTCAGGGACACTTGTGCTTATCGTCAATTCGTCATAGCCAAGCATCCACGTTGGTGGAGAATATGTTTTCCACCAGATCTGTGCACCTTGGTAGTTTGTATGGTATAAGTGATCCATTGCTTCCAAGACCCCTCTTTGGTGTCCACTGCCCATAACAACACCCAGCACAACATTGAAGCCACACCAGAGCTTTAACATACGCTCCACAGAGTCTGGACTAGTGTAATTAGCAAAGTCAATGCAGATGCAGAACAATGGGACCAGTGGTGTAAGGAACCTAAGTTCTTGGTGTGGTACAATAGAGAGGCAAACCAGCCCAGAGAATATGGACAAGTATGCCATGCTCGACTTGTAATGGTTCCTGAAGAAGAAAGGGATTATGGCTGGTCCGATGAGCTGTGGTAAGTTAACGAGGAGATGTGTATACCTTGGATGGATTCCATGTTTGGCCAAATTCTCAGTTGATGAGTTATAGATGAGATTGTTCCATGGGGCAATGACGTACTTAGTGGAATTGAACAGAAGTGTATCATAGTGGATGAAGATACAAGAAGTCAGTACGAATGCAGTTATGAAAGAAATCAACGACAATGGAGCCCTAAGGAACTTTTTCATCACAGTTACTGCAGGGAATACCAAGAACGCAACAAATGAGATTCTGTTAAAAATGCCAATGCTGATCAATATACCCAATAAGCCAGATATCTCCACCGAGGGCTTTGAAATTTTGGAATTTCTCAGTAAATGCATCAATGCCAGTACCATCAATAGGAGTTGTGTCTCTATGGAATTGGAGAAAGTATGGGATTGATACGTCCATGTGACATACGACGTATAGAGAAAGAACTTGGTCTTTGAGAGCTCCTGTTTGGTATCACAAAGCACCGACAGGCAAGCCTTGGACACTAAGTAGTACGAGGCAGCCAACTGAAGCCTTATGAGATACATCAATGCCAGAGATTTCAACTGGAAAGTATGCTTGTTAAGCCATAGAAGAGGGCCATAGACGAGGTACAGAAGCGCATAGCTTCGACTCGGTGTGCCTTCCTGGAACTCCCATGGAACATTGACAGAATACCCATACATTTTGCCTATAACAAACAACTGTTAGTATTCCGCCACCTCATCTTTCCATTTAATGGAGGAGCTATGAAAGACTTACCGGTCATCACCTCCAGGCTCTGGAAGTGCTCATCCGGGTGGAGGTACGACGGCTCGAGGGCAAAGAAGAACGCAGCCGCATAGCTCAGCATGTGCACGAGCCTCCACGACTGTCCCTGCATCTTGGTTCTGCCAAGTTGCGTGGTTAACTGTTTACTCCTAATTCATGTAGACATATATAGATATATATATACATATATATATGATATTAGAGCGATGTGGCTCTTATGGTAGTGCCCCTACCACCAGCAAAAAAGCTGGCCGCGAGAGAAAACCGAAAACAAAACAAAGAGGAAGGCTGCCCGGAATCTTTTTTAAAGACAAAGAACTCATCCCAAGAAAGGAGGAAGCACAAAAAAAAAAAGGCAATGGAGAGGCAAATCATCCTCAATGCGCTGGCGGGGACGCTCGACCCGAACCCGCAGCTCAGAAAGCAAGCCGAGCAGCAACTCGCGGAGTTTGAGAAGCAGCCCGGGTTCACCGTTTACTGCTTAGAGGTGTGTGTCGATGGCAGCGTGCCAACATCACAAAGAAGCAGTGCCGCCGTCTTCTTCAAAAACAGGGTCTATACGTTCTGGAGCGATGCTGGCGAGCGCGGGATTAAGCAGGACGAGCAGCAGCAGATCAGGACGAAGCTCATTGAGGCGCTCGTCAAGTCGTACAACGACAGTCATATCAGGCCGCAGCTTACCGTGGCGGTAAAGAACATTTTGAACCACGGGCCCTGGGACCTGAACGGGCCTGTATACCATCTGCTAACCAACACTTCTGATCCGGCGTACGTATACACCGGGCTTGTGCTGCTGCTGGAAGCCGTGAAGTCGCTGAGATACAAGCACAACGAACAGGATAGAGTGCCGTTGAACCAGTACGTTGACCAGACTTTCCCACGGCTGGAGAAATGCGCCTCTGAGTTGATGCAGCAAGTGGATTACAAGTCTGGCGAGATGATGTACTACATTTTGAAGATTTTCAAGTACGCTACGCTCGTGGGGCTGCCACACTATTTCCATCAGGTGTCCAACTTGGAGACGTGGATTTCGTTACACCTGGCCAATACGCAGAAGCCTCTACCACACGAGCTGCTGGAGCTCGACCCGGCCGATAGGGTGCTTGACAAGCGTGTCAAGTGCCAGAAGTGGGGGTTTGGCAACCTGCAGAGGTTCTATCAGAGATACTGCTCGCCGAACAACTCCAAGAATACCAGTGTGGAGTTTGTCGACTTCTTCAACAAGACTTATGTGCCACGCATCCTCCAGACGTTTTTCGCCACCGTGGAGCAGTGGGGCAATGGCACTTGGCTCAGTGACTCGTCTCTTTACCATTTGATTTCGTTCTTTGAGAAGTGTACAATGACTGAGGCATGGGAGCTGATCCAGCCACACTTCAACGCTATCCTCAGACATCTCATCTTCCCATCGCTCTGCCAGAAGGACCTCGAGCTTTTTGAAGACGATCCGGAGGAGTACATCAGACGCTACTTTGATATCAATAGGGAAACGAGCACTGCGGACATTGCTGCCGTCGATTTGCTATTCGTCACTGCGCATCATAGATTCGACCAGATGTCGTTGCTCTTGGCACTGTTGGATGAAGTCTTCACTTCATTCAGAAATAATTCAAACTTGGAAAATGCTTTGAAAGCAGAAGGTGGTTTGAGAATGCTCAGTTCGGTATCGTTTACCTTGTTCAAACAAAGCTCTCCAGTGCATTCCCAAGCTGAAAAGATGATCGACTCGTACGTCGTACCGTTCCTCACTAGTCAGTACGAGTTTTTGAGGGCAAGATCGTGTGAAACCATTTCAATTGTGTCACACACCTATGAGGATAAAGAAGTGCTCTCAAGAATCTACCAAGGTGTCTATGAGAACTTTAACAACGACAACAACATGCCGATCCAGATCGAGGCTGCTGATGCCTTGAAAGTGCTTATTTCCGATCAGTTAGTCATTGACGCCATTAGACCAAACGTTCCATACGTTATGCAGAAACTCTTACAACTGTCTAAGGTGTTTGAGCTCGATATGCTTTCTGAGATCATGGAGTCATTCGTTGAGACGTTTGCAGAGGAGCTGGAACCATTTGCCATTGACATGGGTAGAAACCTTTGTGAACAGTTCATCCGTACTGCAAGTGAAATGATTGAGATGCAATCCAGCTCTAACTCTGGAGACTCTGCAGCGGACAAAGAATACCAGGCCATTGGTCTGATGAACACAATGACAACAATGACAATGTCCATGACTAAAGTGGACATGGAGGAGGTGTTCATCCCAGCTGTGGAGTTTGTTGTGCAAAATGCTGCTATTGCATTTATTGTTGAGGCTATGGAACTCGCTGAGAGTATGATCACCATTTCGAGAAAAGTATCACCAAAGAGTTGGGACCTTTACAATATGGTAGTTGATTCGTTCCAAACATACGCTGCAGAGTTCTTTGAGTCTTATATACCATTCTTTGAAGCTGTCGTTATCTTTGGATTCAAATCGCTCTCGCCAGATTCTACACCTGTGCAAAATTTGAAACAGGTTCTTCATGAGCTCATTGAGTCTCCAGTGGACTATGATAACATCGGTGCCTTTGAGCTGGTTGAGTATATGGAATTGACCTTTGGGCAGTTCTCTGATGACTTACCATTGATCTTGAGCAAGTTCAAGGATGAAGGCGTATCACCTCACTCTGTCATTAGAGTCTTGTTATCTTCCATGTACGTTGACCCAGTGCGTACTGTACAGGTTACTGAGAGTATGCAAGACACCGTGAGACTTTTGGAAGTTTGGTACAACTTATCTACCGCTTTTGAGACGGTATATGGCTTGAAATTACAAGTGCTTGCTCTTTTGAGTTTGTTATCGATGCCTTCTTTCCCCGAGGTGCTTAATGGGTTTGTACCACAGTTGGCACTGAAGTTGGCTGTATGTATGGAACACCTACCAGTTGCCATTCAGAAGAGACAGGAACAGATGAAGGCCGAGTATATTGCACCAAGCTACGATGAAGAATCAGACGAGTACGAAGCTGAGGAGGACGTATTCAAGAGCACACCATTGGACGAGGTCAATGTGTTCCTGGGTTTCAGCAATAAGATCAAGCACTTGGAATCCACAATGCCAGAGAGATACCAGCAAGTCATGGGCTCGCTGCCTGCCGACAAGGCCGCCGTTGTGCAGAGCGTCATCCAGTACGTGCAGACGCAACAGTAAAAAGCGCTCTATATATATATATATGGTCTACCACATATAGAAAAGCATATGAATCATTACCCATATATAAATACAAGCCATTATGCCCTCCATAAAAAAAAATAAAAAAAAAAAGAAGAAAAAAAAACAATGCAGATATTACAAAAGGGTCCCACTAGTGTACAATGTGTTTCGTCGTGTCATCTCGTTAATGCTTGAAGCGGTTTCAAGTTATAGTTACTCCTCGGCTTTCACCTTGGAGTCCTCCGAAGCCTGGTTTTGAAGTCTTGATCTGGACTGGCGGAAGAGTTCCTCCTGCTGTCTCAATAGCTCCTCCTCAGTGAACCCGGAGTTCTGGAACTTGTTGCTCTTCTTCTCCCTGCCCTTCTGGAGCTCCTTGTGCTCGAGCACAACTTTTTCGATGGGCTCGACGTAGTCGGAGAATCCAAGTTCTTGTAGTGCCTTTATGACATGATCTGACGCGATGGTCTTCTTGGCTTCTTGCTCCGCAATCTCGTTCGACTGGTCTGATAGAATCATAATGAACTCAATGCAGCACTCGATCACAACGTCTCTGGCTTCTTTGGAGAACGTAAGTTCGTTCGGTAACACTTCGGAGATGATCTTTTGCACTGTGGCTGGCCCGTGATAGTTAGTACTCTGTTCTCTTTTGCAAAAGCAGTATACAAAGATAAGGGGACTCACCTTTAGGCAACGTCAGATCTTCGCCCCCCGGTCCTAAGTGGTCTGACATGGCGTGTAATTCAGGCGTATGCGTGTGTGCTTTCTTTTAAATAAAAAAGTCTCAACTGTGCTCCTTTGTTTACCTTCATGTTCGATCCCCCCCCCCTCAGTCCCCCTCAGTCAGGGGGGAGGAAAAACAGCCGCCTTTTATACACCAGGGGTAAAAAGGGAAAAAAAAAATCTAGGCCCAAGGCCTCAGGCCTTAATCCGGGTAACCTCATCGCTTACATAAGCCAGATGATGCGCGAAGTATGGTACGCGCACTCCCTCACTTTCTTGGGCAAAAACTTTTTTTGGCTTATAGATGCAGAGCAAATTCCGGTAGGTAGTTGGGTGCCTTTATATTACGAAGTAGTTGTGCTGCTTCTGCCGTTATAAACTCCTTTGTTGTACCGCATTTTGCATTTAGAAGTGGGACTGCTTGAGAATACAATGTCGCTGCTTGCAACCTCCCAGTTTGACCCATCGGGCCAGTATTATGCCTCTGCGGTGACTGCACTCGATACGCACAAGATCAGAGTTCAATCCACCACGTCTACCACTGCTTTAGCCAATGCGTTTTCCCTCGAGAGGGGCACAAAGCTCACGTGCATGTCGTGGGGAAGAGCCGTGACAACAAGCACCCAGGGCAAGAACAAGAAGAGGAGACTGTCGAACAGCTCCAACATTGAGAACCAACTGATATCCATTGGTCTTAACAAGGGCTCTGTGTTGTTGTATTCGCCATTGGCCAACGAAGTCGTGGCGAAGCTTGAGAATCCGAACTCATCATCGATAACGGACTTCCACTTCTCGACACTGACGAACTCCGGATGGTCCGTTGATGTCTCCAACAACATCATTGAATGGGATCTCATCT
Source organism: Petasospora taoyuanica (assembly GCA_030567055.1). Classification (NCBI taxonomy): domain Eukaryota; kingdom Fungi; phylum Ascomycota; class Saccharomycetes; order Phaffomycetales; family Wickerhamomycetaceae; genus Petasospora; species Petasospora taoyuanica. The sequence continues at coordinate 81,159 of JAKUBZ010000039.1, forward strand.
TGCATAAACCAAAAGTACAATTCAAGGCATCGGAGAACGTCAGTTGTATCAGAACCGTGGAGCTCGAAGGGAAACCGCATTTGTTGTTGGCATCGCACACAGTGGAGATTCTCGACATCTCAACAAGGGAAGTTGTGAAGACGTTCCCCGGTCACATCTCGCCGATCCACAGCGTGTTATCTCTCAACAAGGATACATTTATCACTAGTGCTCAGGGCGACAGATTCATCAACGTTTACTCGCTCAGCGGGACTTCACAAGTTCTGGTGACACAGAGCGGTGTGCTTTCCGTTGCCGTTGACCTTGATGGGCAGACCGTCACTGCGCTAACAGAAGACGGCGTCATCGAAGTGTTCCACGACGCTCTGCGCAAGGTGGTGACGAAGAAGAAGGGCAACCAGTCCAAGCAGTGTGACACCACGATCAAGCTGCAACGCCCGGACACCGCCACACAGCTCAAGATCGAAGACTCCTTCGTCGGCCATGGTGTGGTGACGATAACGTGGCTCGAAGCAGGCAGTGTGCCATACTTTGAGAGAGTTCAGGTGGGGGACATCCAGGGCAAAGAGCACATTGTGAACAAAACAAAACCTGCACTTGCCGCCAAAGATCACAGTCTGCTCGGTAAGGACGTTGCTGCTGCAAAGGCCTACAACGAGAACCACACCACTGTGACGAGTGGTGACAACCTACGCTTCTTGGACAACGCTGAGGAACAACCAGAAGAGGAGTCTGATGATGAAGACGCGCCAACTTTTGCAGAGAGGTTTGAGGCTCTCAATGTGGAGACCTCAGCTGCGCCGAAGAGGAAATCCGGCAAGGCCACCACCGGGTCCCTGGCAGTGGTGTTGACACAGGCTCTGAGATCCAACGACCACTCGCTTTTAGAGACTGTGCTTTCCAACAGAGACGAGAGGGTCACCAAGGCCACTGTAGAGCGTCTTGACACTACTTTGGCCGTCACGCTGTTGGAGCGTCTTGCTGAGCGCATTGCCCGCCACACCAACAGACAGGGCCAGTTGAACGTTTGGGTCAAATGGGTGATGGTTGTGCATGGTGGGTACCTGATCAACGTGCCGAACTTGTCGCAATCCCTTGCATCGTTGCACTCCACGTTGGCTCGAAGAGCTTCGACGCTACCAAGGCTGTTGGAGCTGCAGGGTAGATTGGATGTTGTTTATTCGCAGCAGGCTCTCAACAGGACCAAGAAGGAGCAAGTGGAGGATGAGCATAATGACGAAGACGACTCTGATGTTGAGTACGTCGAGGAACTGGACGATGACGAAGGCCTGTTTGACGGTGCCGAAGTGGACTATGACGAATCGATGGATGACGGATTCATGAGCGTTGACGATGACGAAGAAGAAGAAGAAGAGGAAGATCAAAAGCCTGACCAGTTGGAAGAGCAAGAAGTGGATAACGAAGGAGGATACAGTGATGAAGAAGTCAATGGCGCTTTGTCAGAGAGCGAAGAGGAGGACGAGCAAGCGGAATTACAAAAAAGAATTGAGATGCTCCAAGCCAAGCAACGGACTCGCAAAGGGACATAATTAGTACCATAAAAGATATTGCATATATATATATATATATATATATATATATATGTATGAATTCACTCTCCGTCAACCAAGATGGTAGGCTCGATGGCAGAGAAGTTCTCGTAAAAGGACTGGAATAGCTTGATGGCCTTCTCAATATCCTGCGAGGAGCCCGTCTCCCTAATAGAGTGCATACTCAAGATTGGGTTACCCAAGTCGAGAGTTCTAATACCCGTCTTGGAAGCAAGGATAGGACCAATGGTGGAGCCACATGGCGAGCCATTGGCAACAACAAACAACTGCAGCGGCACATCGGCACGCTTAGCGCACTCCTTGAGCAGCACAATACCTGGGGAGTTGGTCATATAGCGCTGGTTGGCGTTGACTTTGATCACTGGGCCTTCGCCAAGCTTGGGTTTGTGGTTAGCATCGTACTTATTGGCATAGTTGGGGTGAATTCCATGTGCAACGTCCGAGGACAAAAAGAACGACTTTGCAGAGGACTCCAGGATTCTCGAAGCATGGACAGACAGCTTGGAATCCTCCTCTGGCACCCCGGTGAGTCCTGTAAGTCTGTCGAGGATGTTTGGGAGGAAGTTGGAGTCTGCACCTTGAGCTGATGACGAACCAATCTCTTCGTGATCAAAGCACGAGATGAGACGGATCCCGGACTCCTCAGCCAGTGACTCTTCAGTGGCTGAGTTGATCAAACCTTCAACACCGGTGAAGCAAGAGGTCAGGTTGTCCAAACGAGCACTAAAGATGAACTCATCGTGCAACCCACCAATGCAAGACTCCTTGTGGTCGTACAACAACAGCTCAAAGTCCTCAATGTGCTCTGAGGAAACACCAGCTTCCGTCGCAATCAGGTCAACGAGTTCCTTGTTATGTCTCTGAATCACCGAGGTGAGCGATTGGAACTCCTGTGTGGTAAGCTTGGAATCCTCACCACCACAACACCCGCCCGATGACTTCGGCACGGCGTTCTCAAGCCCAGCAATCGGCAGCAGCTGCGTCTCCTTGTTGAACTCGAACTTGGCGTTGACGTCTCTGTCGAGATGGATCGCCAACGTTGGGATCTTTAGCAACGGTCTGTGGATGTTCACAAGCTTCGAGACATACTTCTCGCCCTGTTTCACCATCACACGTCCGGCAAGTGCCAAATCGGAATCGAACCACGCATGCCAGATACCGCCTCCGTAGAGCTCGACACCGACTTGGATGAATCCCTCAGCAGACTTTTTGGAGATCGGCTTGATCTTAAGGCATGGCGAGTCTGTATGTGCGCCCACAATGGAGATACCGTTTCCCGCGGTCCACTTGCCACCTACAGCAAAGGCGATCAGCGACGAGCTGTTTCTCGTGACAAAGTATTTCTCTCCTTGGGAGACCTTTCCAGCCCAATTCACTCTCTCAGAGAGCTCTTTGAATCCGTGCTTAACAAGACGCTTCTTAAGGGAGTCCACCGCATGGTACGGAGTAGGAGAGGCGTTCAAAAACGACACGAAATCGTTGGCGTACTGCATTGCCTTGGAAGTCATACTGGATTTCTGAGATGTTTCTTTCCTTTTGAGAGACAAATTCATCCCTTGGAGGCACTCAATTGAGCTCGAAAGGAAGTGGGCGGGGGGGAGGAGGAGGAGGAAAGGCAGAAAGGGCGGTACTTTTGAAAGTCCGCTCGCTGACGACCGTCGGACCACAGCCCGCGAATTATTATATTGAGACTCTCAATGAGAGATGCGCCCAGGCCGGGCCGGGAGAGGAAGGAAAGTGACCGGATCTGAAGAGCCATACATAGATTTTTACAAATTTATAAGAACAATTCCATACACACGACGATTTAGGGTGAGAAAGATTGTAACTTTATTTAGTATTTGCTATTGGATGGATCTCCAATACTGTGTGTTTGGTTTGTTTTTTTTCATTAGGCAAGTCAATTAAGGGATTAGCAGCATATAACTTCGTCTCCAATACCCACAATGGACCCCAGTTGTCACATTTATATAAAGTGCATGACACAAAATTGAAAAGAATTCTTTCATTAATTTATCCTAATGGTGAAGATCAATCCACAAAATTAAAGCTATGTTAATGCATCATGTTATAATTTATTTTATACTTTTGTGTCACAATCTGAAATGCAATTTATAATATTGTATTAAGACGTCGGTTGGGTATATCCAATTTTGTTCATGAGTATAACCATACAACGGGTCGAGTGTGTGTGTCCGTAGATTCCATAAGACACCAAACATTACTGTCTTCGCTCCATCGTTAAGCCCGTATTTTTCTCCAATTTATTTATTTGGCAACCACAAACGTATTGTCTATATCAAACCATATCTTCTCTTTGTGTCAACACTCTACGGTGTTTTTGTGGCATCTCCAACTTTCCTCCCCCATAGGTATAAATCTCACACGGTTTCCCCCAGCAACTTTTTCTTCTTTTACCATCACATTGTTTCCATAGCATCTTTTTCTGACATGACACAATGAGGGACTACCGCAGGGTTTCTATGGTATTGAGGAGCTAAGGGGGAGTCGACCCTGATGTGCTGCTGCTGTGTGCTAACTGTGCTTGTGTTCCCCGTACCTGTGGTCCTATGAAGTACCTGAGATTCTGCTCCCTTGTTGGTCTTTTCTTGCTTTTGTGACATCCTACTACTTTTCTGACTACTTTTTCTTATGGTCTCACAATGATCTGTTTGTGTGTGCGTCTTGGGGGAGTTCCCTCGTGTTGTGTGTGCTTGTGCTTGTGCTTCCCGTACCTGAGTTTTCACACACTTCAGTCTTGGGGATCT
>JAKUBZ010000040.1:0-85234 GCA_030567055.1 Petasospora taoyuanica
CCACCTTTAAACTCTTTGACAAGGTAAGCAACAAGTATATATAAGTATATATAAGTAGATATAAGTAAATATAAGAAGCTATAAGAACCCAAGAATGTCCAAGTTTGTCGTCGCCAACGCCATCAAGGAGATCAGATTCCACCTGTCACAGGCTGGTGAGTCCTCAAGTGCGCTGAGGTAAGTGTCTCTTTCTCTTTCTTTCTCTCTCTCGTCGTCTCCAAATGAAACATCAAGAACTTAGAGACTAATAATATAGATCCTTCATTCTTAGCTCCTACCCGGTGCTTGTCAAACATAACCCTGAGCTGCCCATTCTGATCCGTGAGGCCTCTGTGGCAAAGCCTACAGTGTTTGTCCGGTTCGAGAAGGGACACGAAGTGAAGAAGAATTTGGAAGGACTGGACAAGACTCAAATTGAGCAGACATTGAAAGGGTTAATCTTTTAAGGGGACAAACTCCAAAAATATTTATTTATTTATTCTTATTCTTATTTATTCTTATATAGCACACTACAACCACTTGTACACACCCCAACCCAGAGATATAGTTTCGCCAGCATATAACTGCGTTCCAGGACCATCAGAGAGTCCACAGGCCACTACCAATGGCAAGAAATGTTCCAGAGTCGGATGTGCCCTTTTAAGCAATGTCTTATGAGTGGTTTTGAGATCTTCCAATGCCGTCATTCTTTCATCGCCTTGTAATTCAACGATGTCTTTCACCAATGAATTGAATGGTACGACATAGGGCATAACTCCTGGCCCGGCACCAAGGTCTCTAAGATTATGAACAGACATTCCAGAGCATACAATGATTCCCTTGGCTCTAAAGTGTGATAACGCCTGGCCAAGCTGTCTGTGGACGTTGAAATCATCCGTGTTGGGCAATGAGACTTGAACTAATGGTACATCAAGGTCCCAATGTTCGTTCACTGGTTTATTTGTGGAAAAAGCCACTTTAAAGGGTACCCATACACCATGATCAAATCCTCTATTAGTGGTCTTTGATGTAATGTTGTTCAATTGTAACTGCTTGACAATCTCTTTGGAAAGTTGAGTTGAACCAGGTGAATGGAAAGTTTCTTTATACATGTGACTGGGGAACCCATAAAAATCGTAGATCAACTCATTCTCTGATTTGGTTGTTGTACTTACTTCCACAACGTCTCCTTGCCAATGAGCACTCAATACAATGATAAACTCCGGCTTGAGAGCCTTGATCTCCCTACCAAGAGACGAAACAGCAGCGTAGGCCCCATGATTACCAAATGGATCATCAGGGTACATAAAACTCGGTCCACCATGAGAAACAAAATAAACAGGATTCATCTTTTGTACGGGCTTTAGAAAATACAAAGCCATCAACAATGGAATCACCCAAAAGATCATTGTCCTTTGAAGAACTTTTATCAAAAAATAATCATTCCAGTCTCTTATAAGAGGAATCCGGCACTACTTATACCTCCGGGACAGATTACTAAGGCTTACTAAGGCGCTGACGCATCCGCTTATATATACACACACAAACGTCTGTCTCTATTATTATTATTATTATATACATACAGGCAAAGCTGTCAACGCTTCCACCAGCTTTTCACCTCTTCTCTTTGTCTCTCCACTTGTTCCGGTTCCACCAGCTTACTCATCATCGGTCTTTCCTTACTGGCCACTGTTTCCCTCGCTCTTTGAGCAAACTGCTGTTCTTTACGTCTGTGCGACCGACACTGCTCCCATGCGACAGTGGAGCCCAGTAGGAAGCCACCAACGCCCCAGTTGGCTGCCTTAGAGGGCGATTTCTGTGCTATGAACACCGCGGCGCCTAGTACTCCCAATGCGGAGAGCCCCGTTAGTGCTGCATCTCTGAAGCATGGGATCTTGACGAGGTTTGCAAACCTGAAGTTGTCCAGCGAGATGAGTCCGACGGCTTCTTTAATGGGCAGTTCGGGCGTTACAGGCCCGTTGTTGAACCGTGGCTCTGTGTCTTCTAATAAAAGCGGTGTCTCATCTGCCTTCTTGGTGAGGGGAATTGTGGCTGTCGCAGTAGTAGTAGCACCTTCAGCAGTGCTTCTCACACGCTCAGATGAGCGTTTGGAGCGCACCGTCTGGTCTTCCGTTGATCCGAACCAGCCCATACTGAGTTGTTGTTGTTATTTGCCTTTTTGTCCTTTCCCAGTTGGTTGGATTAATTCAATGGATCCTTTGATTTTCTTTCCCAAGACGCGCTCGATTTTCCCACAGCTTGGTGAGGGAGTGGCCGTACCAGCTCATCGCGAAAAGAAAAAAAACCCAGGAGAAAAATTGTAATAGCTTTGTGTTTTCGCAATGCCTTATAAATTTTTCACAGGCTCTTACGAAGTTATATTAAGGACTTAGACACATACCAAGAAGCAAAACGATGGGGAAACTATCCAAGAGCACGAAGAAGTTCCAGAGCAAGCACCTCAAGCACACGCTCGATCACCGCAAGGAGCTCAAGAAGCACAGACAGATGCTTGCGAAGCACAAGTCGGGTAAGAAGGGCGGTGAGAGAGCGCAGTACAACGGTGAAGAAGAGAAGAAGAAGCAAGAGGCCTCAAAGGATCAGATCTTTGACGATATGAACGTGGAGGAATTCTTTGAGAAGGGGTTTGAGGCTCCAAAGGAACAAAAGGGCAAGAAGAACCTACAGGAAGAGGACGAGTCATCCGAAGAGGAAGAAGTCCTTGAGCATCAGCACAATTTGGAAGAGCTCAAGGAGAAAGACCCAGAGTTTTACAAGTATTTGCAGGAGAACGACAAGGGCTTGCTTGACTTTGACCCAGTGAACCCAATGGACGCTATCAGTGATGATGACGATGATGAGGATGAAGAGGAGGAAGAGAAAGAGCACAAAGGAGAGAAGGAAGAGCTCAATGACGACAAAGTTGAAGTCACACAGAAATTGGTCAAGGAGTGGACTAAGAAGCTTGAGCAGCCACAGCTCAAGCTCGTGAAAAACATCGTAATGGCATTCAAGGCCGCAGTGAACGTCAACAAGGACACCGAACAGTATAAGTACGCTGTCACAGACCCAAAGGCATTCCAACAGTTGATTCTCTTGGGTCTTAAGCAACTGCCAGTGGCTGTGCAGAAGATTGTCCCATACAAATTGGTCAAGGGTACGAGAACTGTGCCGAACAACACCAAGGTGAAGCAGTTGAACACCGTCTTGAAAAGTCATGCTGGCTCGTTGCTGACTTTGCTCAATGACATCACCAACACAGAGACCGCTGTATTGGTGTTATCGTCTGTCCAGGAGCTTTTGCCGTACTTTATTTCTTTCAGAAGACTTTTGAAGCAGATAATCACTTCCATTGTCACCGTATGGTCCACAACTCCAGAAGTGGAGACCCAAATTGCATCTTTTGCATTTTTGAACAACGCCTCTAGAGAATTCTCTAAATCATGTCTTGAGACTATTTTGAAACAGACGTATTCAACTTTTATCAAGAACTGCCGTCAGACAAATGTCCACACAATGCCAATGATTAACTTCCAAAAGAATTCTGCAGCTGAGCTCTTTGGAGTTGATCAGACATTGGCATACCAAATTGGGTTTGACTACGTGCGTCAGCTTGCAATCCACCTCAGAAACTCTATCAATAATACCAAGGATGGATACAAGACAATTTACAACTGGCAGTACACACATTCTTTGGATTTCTGGTCGCGTGTGTTGGCATTGCACTGTAACTCTGAAAAAGAGGGTAAGAAAGAGTCTCCATTGAGACAACTAATCTATCCATTGGTACAGGTCACATTGGGTGCCGCACGCCTGATCCCAACGGCACAGTACTTCCCACTCAGATTTTACCTCATCAGATCGCTCTTGCGTTTGTCTCAAACAACAGGTGTCTTTATTCCATTGTTCCCATTGTTACAGGAGATTTTGAACTCTACGACGCTCACCAAGAACCCTAAAAACGCCAATTTGACCGCTTTCGACTTTGAGCACAACATCAAGGCTAATGCCGCTTATTTGGGCACGCGTGTCTACCAGCAGGGTGTATGCGAGCAGTTTGTAGAACTCTCTGGTGAATTCTTTGTGTTGTACTCCAAATCCATTGCATTCCCAGAATTGGCCACCCCTGTCACCATTTCTTTGAGAAGATACATCAAGCAGAGTAAGAATGTTAAGTTCAACAAACAGTTGTCCAACTTGGTTGAGAAGTTGAATCAGAATGCCAAATTCATTGAGCAAAAGCGTGCTAATGTCGAGTTTGGTCCAACTAATCGTACAGAAGTCAACAGATTCTTGCAAGATTTGTCCTGGGAAAAGACACCACTAGGTGGGTATGTCGTTGTTCAGAGAGAAGTCAAGGAGGAGAAGCTCAGACTGATGAGAGAGTCTTTGGCTGAGGAAGAGGAGGAGAGAAAGAAGTCCAAACAGATTGTTGATGATGAATCTGAAAATGAGGATGCTGAGATGGAGGACTCTGAGGAGAGTGATGAAGAGTAATTTTAAAAATAGGTTGTATAAAGTAAGCATTTGTCTTGGATTTTGGGTAGGTGTCGTCGTATGTATAGCTGTCATTTATCATCACCTAGTCTCTTGTCCATCGCTATCATGTTTACGACCGAAGAATAAAGTTTTACAACTAAGTAATATATATATATATATACATAGTTTTTCCGAAAGGGCAAGGGGAGAACATCGCATCGGCATAATTTATGAGGAGATAAATTTTGGGAAGGGGCAGCACCGACACTGCAGTTATGCTTGATAAAAAGATAAATTGAACAATTATAGTTTATTTTGTTTAATGGTAGAAGAATACAAAATGACATTTCTTGATCTCCCGAACGAAGTGGTACTAAAAGTGGTGGACTATTTGAATAATGAAGATGTGAATACTCTGTTTGAGATACCACAATTGAAAGACATATTGAAAGACGTTGTATGTGTCGTTACAGATCGTATGGATTCTCCGATCTATGGAAACATTGAGAATAGAATATCTATGAACCAATGGGATCCAATGCAACATATGACGCAACAAAGAGTCATTGGAGAATTCCATAGCTGTTCCACAAAGCTGTTGGAGATGCTTACACAGAGTTATATCCTAATTAATGCACATATCTGCATTTTTGAACAAGAATTCACGGGTGAACCGTGGTGGAATGCAATTGCACAAATTTCGGAGAGTAACCGTCCAAAGAGTTTAACATTGGAGAAACTACAAAGCATTTCGTACTCAGATTTGGCACTCTCGCCATCATTCATCCATTATAAGTCATTGGAAAGTATGTCTCTATCCCGTTGTACTTTGATTGGACACGGGACATTCAACGCACGGATGCTAACAGAGTTCAAACTAAACCAATGCTCCAGCGAGTTTATGCAATGCATAGATCTAGCTCAGATGCCACTGGAGAAACTAGAACTTGCGGGACTTCAAACCTCGGTGATTGAAAACTGGGAATGCCTTACATTATCTTCATTGGACATTGATAGACAATCAAGGTTTGACATGATGAGGGACATGAATTTCCAAAGATTAGAGTCTTTGAATATCAGGACATTCAACACAGTGGAGATTTGCTTTTTGCAGTTGCCGATTGTCTCGGATATGACCATAATATGTGAGAACTCGAATTTGTCTCTTCATCATATAGAGGCTCCCAAGTTGTTAGAATTCAGTCTTGTGACTTCCCAATTGGAGAACTTTCACAATGTGACATTCGGAATGTATATGAAAGACCTTTCTTTTGAAGCTGATCTTCCAGTGGGTGAATCTTTCCAGAGAGACTTTTCATGTTTTGCCCAAGTTTCTAGACTCCACGCTGCTGGTGATGCAATTGAAGTGGTTAGAGCATGTATGAGACTATTGGAATTGGAACTTCCATCCCGAGCCATCCCGAACGAAGGTTTCAACATTGAATTCGCACAAAAGATTGGAATCGTGGACTATTTTCCTATAGAGAGATTCCCCTTGGTGTGTCCCAAATTGACAAACTTGGAACTCACGCAGCAGAAATTTGTCCCAGATTTGTCCCAATTATCCAAGACATTACCTAATTTGAGACATTTGGAGATTGTATGTTACGGTGGTAACTCTATTCAGATCCAGGGGTTCAAACACTCAAGGATTACCAGATTATCCTTGGTTCATAAGGATGCTGTTCATATGACATTGGAAGACTGTGAGTTTGAAGAGTTGGAGTTTTTACAACTCTCTACAGGATCTTATGACGTCTCACCTATGACTTCGAGATTCTCCATTAAAGCGCCAAAGCTATGGCACGTTGTTACAGAGGGCATTTTATTTGAACAATTGGACCTTTCACCATTCCCAGTGATACGTAAGCTACACGTTGGCAACGGAACCAAATCCATCAATTTTGGTGACTGTTCTCATATCGGATCGATGTATTTGTCATACAACAGACATCTCCAGAGTATTGAGCCCAGGGGAGTTCGTTTCCCCGTTTTAACTTCTTTGGATTGCTCGGGTGTCCCTGCATTGGCACACATAGACATCAAGACACCTTTACTAAAGAAGACATTGATTAACAAAGAAGAGTGTAAATTTGAGCTTATTCATCCAGAAAAGTGTTATTATGACATGACATATATGATGAATCGTCCGAGTGCCATCCACAGTGATAAGATGACTATCCGAGAACTTATTGTGCTGTTACAAAAAAGACAACCAGATGACCTCATCGGAGTGGAGGAACTCACTGAATTGTTTGAATAAGCGCGCGCAGTTATATACTGTCCCGATCAATAAAACTATAGACATATTATCGGGTATAACCGGAAATAATCAATCTTTTAAAATGCACAAACGGGTTCGCGAAGAAAGACATGCAGTTGTCTCCCAATCGTCTGTCATTTCAGAGCGTTGGACTACGCCATTAGAGAGACTTCTGCTGATATGTTCATTGAGGATATATGGGGACACACACTGGAAGATATATATATATATATATATAAAACTTCCCATCATCACTCCCATTACACTCATACTTGGTATCTCATGAATAAAATTGTCCTTATGTCAATGACTGTCATTCTGCCACTCGTTGTGTACGGGCACAGGGAATTCCTCGAGTATGGCTGGTTCTTCTGACTCTTTCTCTTTATTATCATCCTCGTCGTCTTCTAACACATCTTGCACGACATCACTATCACTGGCTTCGTTCTTCATACGAGCGGACCCAGGCACAGGCAACGAGAAGGAGTTTTCCTCGGTGACTGTGTTATTGTTGTTGTTATTGTTATTATTATTATCATCATCATCATATCCTTGTTCGTTCGTGGATTTGCTGGATCTTGGAGACATCATGATAGGAGTACTGGAAACCAATGGGTCGGTAGCCCTGAAAGTCTGAATGGAAGGCTGGTGATTCAACGTACTGTTCATTTGGAAGTCCGTCTTCAACATGGGTGGTTCTTTCTTCAGCGTACTGTCCGGGCCTTCCTCTGTCCCATTATCCAAGACATCCTCTTGATGTGGCTTATCCTCTTCCATTGCGGTGAATGGGTCTGGACACTGAGCAATCAACTCATCCAAGCCACCACCGGACCACCCTTTTCTGGCGATTCCCTCGTATATTTCCACTTGTGCTCTGACAACAGACCCAACTTGTGTCAGCACAGTATTGGAAGTATCCTGGACCAAGTCAAATGCCGATTGGTAATACTCATGTTTCAACTTGTCAATCTCATCAATATGAGAAGTCAGTTGCATAAGCTTGTTTCTGTATGCCACAAGGTTTCTTGTCTTACTCTTGGATAGTCGAGCGTTTTCTCTCTCCTGCTGCTTAAGTCCTCGTACTTTCTCTCTAATCTCCACTTTGAACTCATCATCGTTCCTCGTTGTCTGTTCTTTGAATCTCAACACCTCTTTGCTGATGGGTTTCTCAAATGCCTCACCAACGCCATGGGCAAGCAGCTGTTGATGGTTTGCCACAAGAAAGAAAAGCCCTCCAGCAGACAACAACCCTTCAGCAGCGGTTCCGGCACCTTTGCACTTTGCCGTCTGTTCCAACGCAGCACCAAAGTCTCCAGCGGCCTCAGCAACGAGCAATAACGCATCCTTGTACTTCTTTGATGCTTTTAAAAGCTCTTCATAAGACTCTGTGGTATGAGAGATCTCCGTCTTCGTAACCAAACTGCGGAAATCCAACGTCGATGGCGTGAACGAAGTGTATGAGCTCAGCGATTGTTTACGTGAGTGTGGCATCATGGCAGACATGGGTGCCGGCTGTTGTAACAACGAAGGTGTTTGCTCTGCGGTAACCAGTGACTGTGATACGGATGCGCCGTTCAAATAGGGGTAGAACTCCGTGAGATGTGTGGCCTTCGAGTACCGCGTTGGTGAGGTCGTCAAAGACCTCTGTGGCGATTGGTCTGTCATTTGTTTAGACGGCCGTCTTTTTGGCAGGTTGCACTTTGAAGATATCAACAATGAATTTGTAAACGCAGAAAAGCACACACACACACACAAACGAAACCAAAAAAAAGGGCAGTGTAGTCAGCAGACTTTTGTGTATCAGCAGTCCAAATTTCAAGCAAACCGCCTTATTAAGTTGTCTCCCCGCCCGTCTCACACACCAATATGATAGAGGAAAAAAAAGAGATAAGACGAATTCCAAGTTTACCTGCCAAAAGGTGCATTTTTTATCAACAAATAAATATTTAATATCATCATGTCCGGGTGTCGTGTCTATACCACCTATCCGCGAACTCGTTCTGTATAATTGCAGTTTTTTTTTCTCCATTATATATATTGTACTGCAGTATAGTATGGTAATGAATCGTCGAGGTGAATTTTTCGCTACTCTACGGTTAGATTAAGCAGTTGTTGTTAAACCAAAAAAAAAGAAAAAGAAGACACAGCACTATACAGCATGTTTGGTGTGAGATCGTTCAGTCCGTATGCACAGAGTGTGAGATTCTACGCCTCTGCTGTGACAGCGCCGGCCAAGGGCGCAGTGAACTTCTTCAAAGATCCACTCTCTAGAAAGACATATTTGATCAACAGATACAAAGCACTGCTTTCGGAGTCTCAGATAGTACTTTTCTTGCACCACAACAACCTGCTAAAGAATGAGATCAACGGATACAGAGATCAGATCAAGTCACTCGGTGGTGATATGACAGTGGTGAGAAACAACTTGTTCAAGGCCTACTTGAGATCAGAGCAAGAAGAAGAGCCAGCTAGTTTGGAATCGTACAAAAAGAATAGAAAAGTACAAACACCTTTTGCATCACTGTTGAGTGGTCCTACGGCGATTGTCATCATCAAAGAGAACAACCCACAGATTGTCAGTAAGATTTTGAAGTTTACAAACTCTACGAATGAGAAGTTGTTTGTTGTTGGTGCACGTATCGAGAACGGTCTGTTTGATATGAAACAAGTGCATCAGTTCAAAGAGTTGCCTACGAAGGATGAACTCCATGCACAGCTTGCAGGGATGCTTACAGTGCTTAGTGGTGCTGGTCTCGTGCAGACTCTACAATCTGCATCGCAGCACTTGTACTTGACGATGGATGCCCATAAGAAGAACATCGATCCAGCGGAGAAACAGGAGCAGAAGGAATAAATATATAAATATATATATATATATAAGACATGTACATATGAAAAAAAAGAAAAACCTGTATGTATAATATAACCGTGCCTGGGCCACCGCGGTCTGCATAGCAGTCTGTCGATGGCGTATATGTAATGTGTAGATATGTTTCTATGTGAGATAGTTATCTAAACCTCTCCATGCTATCGTCATCTGAATAGCTGTGATCCTCTTCGTTCAGCGTCGTGTCGTTCAGCGTCTCATCCGGGTTTGTGATTCTTAAAGTCTTTTCATGTCTAGCGTCCGGTAAGGACCCATTACTCAGTCTTTTTCTCCCATTCTCCATAGGGAAAACCGGTGGGATATTATGGAATGGGTTGTCCAGTTGGTTGTGCTGGGAGTTGGGTCCGTAGAGCCCAACAGAAGGAGTCATGTCGTTATGAACAGGCGGTGGTGGAGTGTGGAGCTTCTCTGAATAATGGTCCTCATCATCATCATCATCGTCATCTCTACGGCGATGACGGATAAAGAGGAAGATAAACACACCAAAGAGCGCCAAAACAGCGACAACGGCACCAACGGCAATACCGGCAATGGCACCTTTGCCTAAACCTGAGCTCTTTGCAGCCGATGAGGAAGTCGTCGAAGACTGTGCAGTTGCCGAGGAGGCAGACACCACTTGTGTTGTTGTGGCAGAGCTGCCCGATGCTGTGATGATGCTTGTGATGACCGATGTGGCCTGTGCGGAGGGCGAAGAGCCACTTGATGTGGAGCTGCCGGTAGATGATGTGTTGGTGGAAGATGTGGTAGAGGAAGACGTAACTGATGCAGATTTAGATGTAGATGTAGAAGAAGATGTAGATGATGAGGATGAGGATGAGGATGAGGATGATGATGATTTAGAAGAAGATGATGATGTTGACGATGACGAGCCACCAGATGGAGAAGTGTCCTCATCGCCATCGGTGTTCACAGTCAAGTAGGCCGAGCCACCACAGATTTCCGACCCGTAACCATTACACGCCGCATCACAGTTAGAATCGGCCACGGCGTCAATGTCCGAGGGCAGCTGATCTCCACAGTAACATGTTGTGCCATCAAGCGTGGCAGCCACGGAGAAACCCTTGCTGCTACACAGCTGCTCACAGTACGAGTTTGTCTGGTACGTGTAGGTGCCCTCCGATGTGAGATATGATTTCAAGGAAGAAAGAGAGTAGCAGCCTTGGGAGGAGAAGGACGAAGATGACTGCGCCAATGCCAACGAACACACCGCCAGGAGAGCCAGCTGGGGACGCATTGTTTTGAGCGAATGAATATAAAGAGTGTGGATTGACTCTCAAAAGTGAAAAGGAAGAAGACAAAGACAAAGACAAAGAAGAAGAAGAAGAAGAAGAAGAGATTCCAATTTCAGCCCTTGCTAAGTTCACTTGCATTTTGGCCGAGGGCGCGGACCTTCCTTTGTTGTTGTTGTTTTTTTTTTTCCAGGTGCCCCGCGAGTGGATGGTCTGGGCCTCAGGGGGAGGGGGGGAGGGGCGCGTTTGCTTATATGGCAATTATCTCCGGCTATGTTATACGTAATCGACTGATTTTTTTTTCTCTTATAAGTATCAGATCTATATATCAGCCAGTGATGTACCAAATTTGTAGCCAATTATTCCCCCAAAAATCAAAAGATTTAACAGAGAAATACAACTTAAGACACCTCGAACCTTTGACTTGTTTTTTTTCTTCTTCTCCTTCTTCTTTCCAATATCGCGTTTCCATGGTAACTCGCATATAGCTTTACGCGTCGTTACCTAATGTGTTTTTTCACCCACCTCGGTCCACGGCACACCGCTTACGAGTACCCATATATACAGGTGCCACTGTGCCACACTCCTCCCAATTCACAATCAAAAGAAGCGCGAGCTTGAGCCGATACGGTCAAGTGCTGCACGCACTTCGCTATCAGCCTGTCCACCACTCAACTCACCCACATGTTCCACCAGTGCGCCATCTCGCTTCTTTACTGCCTCTTCGAGTACCTGCTTCCACTCTTCAAGTTGCATCAAAAGCTTTGTCTTGGATTCGTAGCTCAATTTCACCCTCCCAATAAGCCTCAACGCCAATCTTTTCTCCCCGGCTTTGATACACCGCTCAATTATGGGCTCGGCCCCGATAAGGGGCTTATCATTCACAGCCCATTCATATAACTCGTCAAATCGATGGGATGACACATAGTGCTCGAGCTTCAAATAGCACAGTTTGCGTTCTGGGAATTTGAACTGCTGAACTATACTCATAGCACGAGTCTTTTGTGATAGTGTCAACAGTTTATAGACAGTATCGGACAATGATAACCCTTGGAAGTCGATGTTAAATTCACTAGTCAACTCGTCTTGTAACTTTTGGAGTGTTACTTGCTTCTCCAACTGCTTGGTGACAGGCGCGCTCCGAGAAGAATATGTTCCAATGGCAGATTGAACACTTTGTGGTGAATAATTTTCCTGTGACATCTCATAATTAGCCAAATCAACAACTCTATCGGCCTGATTATAAAAGTCTCTGATGATCTGTGGGTCACTCTGGAAGAAGTATTCAAACACACTAGCGCTTGGTTTTGAAGAGTTCAACAGTTTGAAGAACTGTGGGTATGACAATGATGACTTGAGAATTAACAGTGTTTCCAATATCAAATCAATATTCTGTGACTCAATGGATTTCTGCAATGCCAATTCATTCTCTTCCATGTTCAACAACAATGGGATTTGCTTCTCAAATAAACTTTCGAAATTAATCAAGATCTTGGCCAAATTGAGTCTCCCCTCTTGGAACGCAACTTCGGCGACTTTGGCAAACGAAATGTATTTCCCCTCACTGAGTTGTTGGAATCTGCTTAGTAGAGACTGAGATAGCTCTTCATCTGCAAGTGTAGAATATTTGATCTTACAACAGGCCCATGAAACAAACACAACATCCAATGGCAATTTCAAAAACTTGGAAATTTGAAATGCTTCAGAGAACTTCTGTCTCTTGACCAATAGTTTCACCACTTTGGTGATACCCAGCTCTTTATAAGAAGAATAGGTCAAGAACAAACCAACATCGGAATCCCTGATCATATTCAAAATTCTTAACTCATCACACACTTTGACGAATCTTGTTGCAGACTTGGTATCATCCCGAGGAATTGTCATCTCAAGCTGGGCTTTACCAAATGATGCAGCTCTTAGCAACTTCTTTTGCCAGTATGGATCAAATTCTTCTAATGACGCATCCAATGTATCATTCACCGCTTGAGATAACCCATTCCCTATGATTCTCAAGTTTTCATTAGCCTTGGGAGAATGACGTGATTGCTTATCCGAAGCGTCCATAAGGATAGCAGCCTTGGCCCTCGAGCCAATCTTAAAACATTCAACAGTGGCATTGGCCACTTTGCCGAGCGTCTCCACAGAGGAAGCCGTTAAGATAGTGAGGGAATCCATCTCTGTTTGTAGTACGCAATTGTCATAGTAAAACTCCAGTTCTCCACCAGGTGCTACCAATTTCAGCGTGTCGTCGTCGCATTGTAATGCAACAGCATCACTACCACACCACTTCATACCCACTGGTCTAACACAATTCCACGTCATTATCACTCTGTCGAAAGAACAAGTGACAATAACCAGGCCTTGGGAACGACTCCATAATGAGATCAGTCTCCCATCTGCGCTGGGACTCATGAGCTCAAACGGACCGTCCACGGAGCAGCGTGAAAACTCTCTGGCATTCACTTTGTAAACCTCTTTATCCAAGCATACATAGGCAGTGCCATTGATACAACACCAACTCTGAAACTCACCACGGTCTCCCAGATCCTTGATTATAGTGGACCTCCCCGAGCGCGTGAGCACCACCAGCTTGTTATCATTTAGAAGCACCATAAGTCCACGCTTATCCAGCACCCAATTCCTGAGCCCAACGACACCGGCTTCGTAACCAATGGTATACTCGTCGAAATCTCCCTCGAATGTGTAATACCACCTCACTCTCCCATTCCCGAGAACAACACACAGTTCCTCGCCTACCGACCACTCCAGCCCCAGCACACGCCCGTTAACATGGTGGTTCCACGGGATCCGCGCTATCACATCACCCGAGGCCTTCAAGATCTCAATGGAATCCTCCTGTTCTTGTGATGTGAACATGGCGATGGTATGTGTATATGGTGCGATCGCAGTGATGGGCGGCAACTGCTCCACGTCCCAGCCCAGAGTGTAAAGTTCGCGGGATCTGTAGTACACATCCCGGAGTCTCTCCCAGCCTAAAGACGGTGTCGCCATTGCGGATTGTTGTCTTGGTGGATTTGATTTGATAGTAACCCATCTTTATAATCTCCTTTCTGTTAATACGTATATAGCTATCACGCAGGCGAAAAGAACACATTCGCGGGTGCGGTAAGCGCCACAGATCAACACTGGTTGCGGATATGAGGAACAGCTGGCTGCGGGCTTTAGTGAGGACCAAATTTCATGTTTGTTTGCTTTGCTTTTTGTGGGTTGTTCTAAAATTGAGCGTTGAACTTGACCGTCTTTTTCCCCCCAGTTCCATTGTTTGCAATCCTTTGGTACCCTTTCTACACATACAAGAGCAAAGATGGGACTGTTTGATAAGAAGAAAGTAAGTGCAACGTGCTACTGATTGTTATATCGATATTTTAACTGAGACTGACACAACCGATAGAAGCACAGAGTCCCCGACCTGAGCCGGTATTCGCAGTATACACAACATGGAGCTATGAATGATGACCGCGGGATATCCACTGGTGCCGCTGCCAGTGCATTGAGGACACACTCATTGACCAGTTCGAGTTATAATCCTTATCAAAAGAGCTATAGTACCCCAGGAAGAACCATGTCATTAAACAGAGCCAATTCGCTGAGTGTGAACAGAGGAGGGCATCGTTCCAATTCTTTAACAAGTATCTCCTCAAGGTTATCACAGCAACCACCAGAGAAGATCATCATACGTACTACAAAGACCAAAGATCAGTATGGCCGTACTACGAGTATTACTACAGAAACCATAAGACAAATAGGAGGGTATGAACTTGTGAAGAAGGAAAACAAAGCTGTGTCATTGCTACCACCACCTTCTGTTAACTCTGGGCTGTATGCTGGCAGCCTCACTGAGAATGAACTGGGGAGTATATTGGAAGAGGAAGATGGAGAGGGAGGAGAAGACCATCACACAACATCGATGATGTCTCCCGTACGAGCACGGTCACCGGTGCGTAGCATACTGAAGAATGGTGGTGAAGTGAAGAAAGGTGGGAAGAAGCGAGTCACTGTGCTTGGTGATGATGAGGAGTTGAGCGATGGTGGGAGTGTCTATTCAGATGCTCTGGATATGATGCCCAAATCACAAAGAATGGATCGCAAGGCTAGCAATGGAACACTAGATAATGTCAAAGTATCTGAAAACATTCATATGGAACATCCCAAGGCGGTATCAGAAAGCGATATGTATGAAAAGGCATACCAATTGGCTCTCAAGAAGGTGTATGGAGACTCCTTGGACTCTGCACCACAGCAGAAGCAGGGTGGCTTCAAGACGTATTCTCTTAGAGGAGAGAATCCAATGACAACACAGAAAAGGAAGACATCATCGAGAACAAACTCTTTAACTTCTATGACGATGCCACAGTTCTTCAAGAGTTCAAGTCCTGTTTTGCATCAGGATGTGGTGGGCTCTATTCAGTCTGAGAATCCCGATAACGAAGGGACAATCGAAGAGAAGAAAAAGAAGAAGGGAACAAACATGTTTGTATCAATGTTCTCCCATCCTTCTCTTAAGTACGCCTACACACCCGAGCCACAGAGCAGCTTTAAACAACACTCAATGAGAGACAAAGACCGAGGGAAGAGTTCAAAGAACTACAACTATCAGCTGAACAACTCGTTCACTCCAGAGACTTTGGTGGAGACGCAACCACAGCCCGTGCAGAGGGCCAAGGAGAAGAAGGCAAAGCGGAAGTTTTCGATTGGTGGGCTGTTCAAGCGGAAGTAGCCTGTATAGGAAGCCTTCTAAACTCAAGACATTAGTAGTAGTAGTAGTAGTAGTAGTAGTAATATACACCTCGGTGGTGGAGGTGAGATGTTGCCGTGGTTACAGCTGCTGCTACTGATGACAAACGCAACCACGCCTCCCCCCTCCCAACAAACAATTGGCGGACGGACTAACCGGCGAGCATTATCGAGAGAGAGGGTTCTACACTCCTAGGTGCTGCAGACCCTGAGATCCTCGGAATAACAATTAGGGAAAACAATATATATGGCCGTGTATGCTAATTCGCTCATCGTTGAGAGAGTTTGGAGGGGTGGTGGGGGAGGGGAGAGCGACGCGGTGGAGGGGCTAATGTTGGCGTTTGCATATACCCAAAATCTATAAAATGAGAAATTGAAATCAATCACTGTGTAGAGAGGCCAACTGACACACAATCAGACCACTACGAGAAGCCAAAAAAAAACACACACACACACATACACCCAACTTGATCTACGTAAAATATCACCCCCCTTAATCCCCCCCCTCCCCCCTCACTATAACAATCAAAAAGGGATCTCAGATCCAATCCCGACAAAAAAATCTCCGCGCCCCGCCAAAAGAGGGGTCGACTGGCGGGCGGCTGTGCGGTTACAGTGGAGCAAAAACCGGTGGAGTCCGAAGCCGGCTGCGCTTGATGGCACATACGCATCAACTGATTGTTTAAATACTCCCACTGGGTTCTTCTGAGGGTTTCAGCACCACCCCCCAACAAAGAAAAAACAGAAAAAAGAACATCATGGTAGAGCAATAATGACGACGACTCAAAGACGCTACGTGTGTTCCTTCTGCGCAAGGGCGTTCTCCCGTTCAGAACATAGAACACGTCACGAGAGATCACATACAAGAGAGAAACCGTTCCCATGCCATCGCTGTCTTAGTGCATTTGTTCGCAGAGATTTGTTACAACGCCATTTGCGTACTGTCCATTCCAAAGATGGAGATTCCACCGTTGTGGCCAGCTCTTCCTCTGCCGTGGTATCACCTCCACGCTCGGAATCCACCTCGCCTTCTGTCTCTGTCTCTGTCTCTGTCTCTGCTTCTCCCTCAGAATCCAATAATGACATCTTCCAGTTCCAAGAGAAGAACATCATCTCTCTGCTGACGCTCTCCAGGAGGTTCGACCGCGTGGGATCCATGGGCCTAGAGTTCAAGATCTCGCCCTTCTTCTTGGTATGGGCCACTGTCTCCAACGTTACGGTTCCAATAGTCAAGACAGACCAAGTCTCAACACTAGATGAGAACTCCAGCCTGTTGTTTGCAATTCTGGCCGCTGGTGCTGCTGACTCACAGAGGTTCAGTGACTGCTTGAAATTGCTGAACAGAGCATGGCTGTTGATACTCAAGTCACAGGCATCTCCACTGGAATCGGTACAATCGCTCACCATACTGTCACACATATACTTAGAGAACTATACACGCCTAAAGAAGCTCGATGCAGAGCTCAGGCAAGGACTCATTCCTATTGAGATCGTGCTGGATCATTTGGACAACACTATGACTGCTCTGTTCTCACACAAACATGAGCCACTGTTTGACTACTGGTACGTGTACTTGATCCTTGCCCAATTTGCCCTATCGCATAACAAGAAGCCACCGAGTGCTCATTTAAGATTCTTGCCAATGACACTGTCAGGGTGTCATACCACACTTCAAGATGCCTTAGAGTCTATTTCGAAATCTCCAAGCATGCAATTGACAAGTGCCATGGCGTACAAATGCCTAGTTATGGGACTCGCTACTGAGCTTCAAGCTATCAAGTTTAGCCATCATGGCATCCTCAGCTCCCGCAATTCACTACACAATGCTATCATTATGATGAACAAGTCTTCGGGGATTGGTTCTACACAGCAAGACCCCATTGAGGACTCAATGCTGTACGTTCTGGCAAAGAGGAGCCTTCAATTAGGGTGCCCGCTTAAGCTACAAGACTTGTTGTCGGACTACATCACAGTACCAAAGACCATACACCATTGGCAACTGTTGGATGTCACGCTGAAAGAGTTCAGCTTTGACTACACTTCGCAGTTGCGTCAGATTTTAGAATCCAATGTAATGGAAGAAGTTTCAGTCTCTGCTCTGAACTATATGAACTCGTTGGATGTGAAAGAGGTGAACAACAACCTCGGTCTGGTGTCTTTACCACTTTTGTTTGTTGGGTTCCTCGGTGGGTCTACTACCAGTGGTCTTCATGGCTCACTAAATATACCCACGGGGTTTTCAATCACCATCATGGAGAACTACACGGCGCTGATCAAGATCTTCACTTCATTGGCTCAACACCAGGAACACTTGGACAACGCTATAGTGCAGTCCATCATTTATCTGATCTCGGAGATGGGCACAACCACAGATAAGGAACTACAGATGGAGATTGACAGCTGTCTGAATGGTTCATTGCAACGACCAGTGTCAATGAGCTTTATCAACTACTTCATTAAGAATCTCGAGACAAACTTTGTCGCATGGTTGGAGGGATTATATCAAGGTGTGAACAAACAGCAGTTGATTCAGGGCTTACAACATGCCATTGCATCGATGAAGCATAACAGTAACAATAACAACGTCATATCCCCTCTTGCGTCAATTCCAAACTCACCAGACCATATACGCTACAGATCGTCCTCTATATCATCCATGCCAATGTCATCTACTACGTCATCGGTGTCCAACTACCATGAGAAGATCACATTGCCTCCAATCAATTCACTGCACTCGCTGGATCCACAACGTGGGCTTCTGCAAGTGCCAGTGTACCAGCAGCGCTTTACGACTTTCTAATGCCTAATTATTTATTGCTATCTATCTATCTATTATATATGTAGTTGGGGTGCTGAGCAGCATAAGCGCACAGCTTGCGTCGCGCCACTTGTGCCGCAGAGGGCTTTTTTTTGAAATACAAACAAAATCCGCCCCCAGAAAAAACCTGACTTTCCAACACGCTTTCGACTTTATCAACAACGAAGAGAAGCTGAATTTATTCATACCAAAAGTTCAACATTTCTGAACTTGTGTGTTTTTATCAGCGCCATACAGTCATAAAGTTTGAACAAAGTGCACATTGTTTACCGCGCTGTTCGAACTTCCCCTTTTTAGTGACTGTTTGCTTGACTTGCTTCTCTTGTATATATAGGAAAATTCATTTGCTTCTTTTACTACCAGCTAATACCCCTTTATATATAAGATACACAGAAAGAGAGAGAGAGAGAAAGAGAGGGAGATGGATGAGCTCGAGGGAATCGGGCAGGACTTTGCCGTGTCGATGGCAGACCTCACGTTCAACTCCAAGCCGATCATCAGTACGCTAACGGAGATTGCACAAGAGAATATCAACGCTGCTCAGTACATCACACAGGCTGTAGAGAAGAGGATTGAGAAGGTAAGTTTCCATTTCTTTGGTTATTAAGTAAATGAGAAGTACTAACGTTTAACCTTAGGCGGTACCAGGCCATAAACTATTTGCATTCTATCTGTTGGACTCGATCTCCAAGAACGTTGGCAGTCCATATACACTCTTATTCGGGCAGAAGTTGCACCAGACTTTCAAGCATGCTTATACACAGGTGGACGATCAGACACGGAAGAAGCTTATTGACCTGTTCAAGACGTGGAAGACTGCCAAAACGTCCAGTGGATTGCCGTTGTTCCCCGAGGAGCCGATTCAAAACATTGAACAGTTCCTAATCAAGGCATCGAGCATCTATGAGAGACAGACTCCACAACCACAACCACAGCCACAGCTACAGCCACAGCTACAGGCGGCACCACTAGTATCACAACAGCCTCAGGCATACCAGCAGCCTCTGGCAGCTCCGCTTTTACCATTGGTGGATCGTTTGGTTCAACTCACTGTGCACAGACAACAACTGAGTCCTAACGATCTACAGATCCCTACCAAACTGAACATCATCAATCAGTTGAAAGTAGCTATCCAGTCACAGCAGATGGCACCGCAGGACCTGATAAACGTGGAGAGAACGCTCAAGGATATGACGAGACAGGAAGAGGAGTATATAAGGAAGAGCACACCGCCGGTGAGATCTCCACCACCATTGGCACAGCCCGTGCCTAATTTGAACAACGTACTGCCGAAAGTACAGGTTCCTCCTGCTACTTCTGGTCCAAATGGTAAGAATCCATTGGGCCTCTCTGGATCGTTGAGCAACCTTTTGAACGTCAGGGCTCCGATCAAGACCCCAACCCCAAGCTCTAAGCCGGACTTATCATCTGTGTTGTCCAATCTGTCCCGTTCTGGACTGATCAAGCCACCGAAGGGCATGGCACCGCCATCTGCTTCACTTTTAGGTGCGTTGCTATCCAAGACCACGATTTCTTCAGAGAAGCAGAGTGGTGTGAAGAAGGATGAGACACAGACGTTGTTGGAGGTGTACGATATCACTGCCAAGTTCTTGACATTGGACCCAACTGAGGCTTATAACACACTGCTGATCACTTCAAGACCAAACAAGTGTGGTACGTGTGGTAAGAGATTCTCCAATACACCTCAAGGACAAGCCAAGAGCCGAGCCCATTTGGACTGGCACTTCAGAGTCAACAAGAAACTGATTGATGGGCAAGGTGGTATGTCCCGTGATTGGTTTTTGGACGATGAGAGATTTGTGCAGTTCAGAGATGCTGAGGTTATTGGGTCAGTGAATGATGGTGGTGCCAAAGAGGATGTAAAGAAGGAAAAAATTGTCAAGGAAAGGAAATACGTTGTTGTACCACCAGACAGTGATATGGCATGTGTTTGTGGAGTGTGTAAGGACACGCTGAGAGCCAAATTTGATGATGACTTGGGCGAATGGATATGGGATGGTGCAGTTATGAAGAACGGCAAAGTATTCCATGATTCCTGTTATACAGAGTCTACTGCAGTGCCAACGCTGAGTGGGCTGCTGGGTAAAAGACCGAGAGAGGAGAAGATTGATTTCACCAAGTTGCAGAGCATTGTGAAGCAAGTAAAGTTGGATAAATAGAGGAACTGCAATGACTTTTTAAATGGGCGTAGGTAGCACTTTTATAATGTGTCTTGTTATATACATTTATATATATATATACATACACAAGTCTTACTGACCCAAGCACTTGAGGATGTCGGACCAGACCTTTGGTGGAGCCTGCGAGGCGTCAATGCCTGACCAGATGCCGGACTTCTTGTAGTAGTCGACGATTGGCTCGGTTTGCTTGTGGTAGTTGATCAGTCTCTTGGACAGGGCGTCGGCATTGTCGTCGGATCTCTGCACCAATGGCTCGCCGGTGATATCGTCGAGCATGTCCTTCTTTGGAGTGTTGAACAGCTTGTGGTAGGATCTGCCAGAGGCTGGGTGCACCAGTCTGCCGGTGATTCTGGCAACCAAGAGTTCGTCTTCGATCTTGAGCTCGACAGCCTTCTCCAATGGCTTGTTGGAGGCCTTGAGCATCTCGTCGAGCTTCTCGGCCTGTGGGATGGTTCTTGGGAAGCCGTCAAGGATGAAACCACGCTTACACTCCGGGTTGGAGTCGAGCTCTGCCTTGATCATGTTGACCATGATGTCATCGGAGACGAGCCCGCCTTGGTCCATGATCTTCTTGGCCTCGACACCGAGCTCGGTCTTCTTGGCGACCTGCGATCTGAGCATGTCACCGGTGGCCAAGTGGCAGGCACAGAACTTGTCTTTCAAGTTTGGAGCTTGGGTTCCCTTACCAGCACCTGGTGGTCCAATGAGTACCATACGGATGGACTTTGGAACGACTGGGACGAGCCCAGCCTTCTGCTCGAGGTGTTGGATACGGTCCTGGAGCGTATGCACGAGCTGCTTGAGTTCTTCGACAGAGGACATCTTTCGTTTTTGCGTGGAGAAATTGGGCGTTGATTCACCGGTGTTGAAGAGGACTAAAAAGTGGTGGACGTTTATTGATTTTCCCATTGGTTGGGCCTGGGGCTCCCGCTGGGCGAGGGGAGGAGGAGGAGGAACGCAGGGCTGCGTAACCGGGCCGGCCCCGGCCCAGAGGAGCGGACCAGAGGTGAAAAATTGAAAAAAAAAAAGTTGACTCTATAATGGATGGTAAACAACCATGTATTGATTTTAGCTGCAGAGCAAAAAAAGAAAAAGAAGATGTCCCCATCGCACACTGACAAGAAGCAGTCCGGTATTGCCAGAGTCCTTGGGTCTGCCTCCGCGGGGATCTGCGAGATCGGTGTCTTCCACCCAGTGGACACCGTCTCCAAGCGTCTAATGTCCAACTCCACCAAGGTGGCTAACTTATCTCAGTTGAACAGTGTTATCTTCAGAGAGCACGCCGCCGAGGCCCTTGGAAAGAGATTCTTCACACTGTTCCCTGGTTTAGGGTACGCTGCTGTCTATAAGATCCTCCAGAGAGTGTACAAGTACGGTGGACAACCATTCGCCAATGAGTTCTTGACAAAGAACTTCAAGGCCTCTTATGATAACGCATTTGGTGCAAAGACAGGTAAGGCCTTGCTCTCTGCCACTGCCGGCTCTCTCATTGGTATCGGTGAGGTTGTACTTTTGCCACTCGACGTACTCAAGATTAAGAGACAGACCAACCCGGAATCCTTTAGAGGACGTGGGTTCTTGAAGATCATCCAGGATGAAGGTTTCGGTTTGTACAGAGGCTGGGGATGGACCGCTGCTAGAAACGCACCTGGATCATTTGCCCTGTTTGGTGGTAACGCCTTTGCCAAGGAGTACATCCTGGGATTGGAGGACTATTCTCAAGCCACATGGTCTCAAAACTTTGTTTCTTCGATCTGTGGTGCCTCTGCCTCTTTGATCGTCTCTGCCCCATTAGATGTCATCAAGACTAGAATCCAGAACAGAAACTTTGAGAACCCAGAGTCCGGTATCACCATCTTGAAGAACATGGCCAAGAACGAAGGTATCTCTTCTTTCTTCAAAGGGTTGACCCCAAAGCTTTTGACCACTGGTCCTAAGCTTGTGTTCTCCTTTGCCCTCGCACAGTCCCTCATTCCTATCTTCGACAAGGCCTTTGGCAACTGATTCTTATTTTTTGTGCTTTCGTGTATATAGCTTGTTATATAGAGTAGACATACAGACATATCATTTGAAGAATTCTAACGCTGCTTGGTTGAACCGGCGTGCGCCTTCTAAACAATCCCTTGCACCATTAGGATTCGTATTAGTGAGCCGAATAAAGCTTGCTTCTGCCCTACCTTGAACAGTCCATGCCATATCTCTTCCTAGAATAGTCAGCACTCCATGCTTCAACAGAGTATGGTAGAACTTCTCCAATTGAGGTTGTAAGTCATTGGCAGGTGTAAAGTTTATATAAACGAGATAAAACATCCCTCCATCAGGCCTGATGGGCCTAATATAACCTTTAACAACACTCTCACACGTTTTGAAGAACTCAAACACCACGTCTCGTCTCTTTTGATACTCCAAGGATACACCATAGCACCATTTGATATATGCATTTGCCCCACCACCAAGATGTTCAATGGTCTTCATCAGCACAGCTTGAGAGATTCCACTGGCAGCCTTTGTATACAGCATAGAGTACTGTTGGAGTCTATGAATGACATCTGGTCTCGTAGTGATAAAGCCGAGTCGTATACCGGGGCAAAACAACTTGCTGAAAGTATCCATACGCATGACTCTCCCATCGATGTCCAGACTAAGATATGAAGATCGATGGATCTTTGCTCTGTATGATTCATACGTCTTTATGTCATCCATCTGAATGTATCCATCCGGATCGTCTTCAAAGATTAAAATATCATGCAATTGACAAAGTTCATAAAGCCGTTGTCTTACTTCCAATGGTTGAGTAAGACCCAGTGGATTCTGAGTAGGCACTGTATAAAGAATCTTTGGCTTTCTTAGGTGTTTGTATCCGGAATTTCCCCATCCATTCAATAACGATTCCAATGCATCAACATCAATGACAGATCCCCCTTGTTCAAACACAATAGGATATGGTACCATAATACCACCAAGACTCTGTACGGGGCCAAACACAGGGGTATAAGCATACGATTCCACCAGCACAGTGTCACCAGGGCTCAGAAACACATTCAACAGCTTGGTGAGAGCATCGCCATTGCCCGTGGTACATAAACAGTCGAACTCTCCTGGAGGCTCATGGATCTGTTGTATCAACTGACGTGACAATTGTAAGACTTCATCATGGCCCTGTGGTGGGCCGAATTGTAAGTACTTTTGGATATTTATAGCCGAATCTGATACTCCAATCGAGGCCACTGAAGTTTTATCACTGAACGCTCTGTCTCTCACATGTAAATCAATCTTTTCAATGGGATAAAACTGATGGTTCATCATACCGCTAGCCATCCATATCGGGGATTCATGTGCGTCGGACTGGCGTACCGGATAAGAGAAGTCCTGGTACTGAAGTGTGCACTTGTTGTAGTGCCTCGTGATGTCAATCATTGCAGTTGTACCTTCTCCCTCTGTTGTACTCGATGTGATGCTCTGTGGGTTTGTCTTATCTTTATATACGATAATATAATATGATATGTCTCTGACTCACAGCTGTGCCTGCCTTGGAAGACCTATATGTGAGTCACTACCGTAATACAATGCTGGAGGGGATTCAGTAGATAGCAATATAAAGTAGTGTAGCATCAATACACAAGCAAAAAAATACTCTGTAGTGCTCTATGCCTCTTCAATTGAGTGTTTTCAATTATACATCAACACGTTGCCATGGTAATAACATAACACTGCATACATATTTATCGCGAATTTTTCTCAAATGTGTCAACAACATAAACCAAAAAAAATGTAAACAAACCTCATCCTCTTACTTCTATAAATCACGGCGGCTAATCTTCACGGAGATGTCGCTGTCCTTGAAGAACACCTTTACACCCAGGAGTGCGCCACAGAGTACAGCGCGGCTTTTGGGTAGGTTGCCAGCGGATGAACTCGTCAATCTGTGTCTTTTATGGTTGACTATCCCATCTACAACGCCTAATCCATCACAGAAACTAATAGATTTACTCGGGTTTGAGAGTAAAAGGCAGTTCATACACGATTGGAAGCAGTGGCTGGAGAAGTTCAAAGCACTGAGATCGAAAAATAAGCGAAGGATAATTGACAAGATCTTGGCGGAACAGTACAAAGACGGACTGAATCTGTTGCAAACAGCACAGTTGGATGCTCAGTTGTTGGTATCACGCTCTAATTCTTTCCAATGGAGAGTATCACAGCTGCGATCTCCAGATGGGCTTCAATCTCTTACAGCTTCAGTGCCAGAACCTCAGCGGTTCTTGGAGGATGTTCTGAGTACGCTGACTTCATTGTTTCTAACGCATATTTACATTGCAAGACATCCACATTATCCATTGATTATCATCAGGATCCAGTTGTTTGACTTGGTGACCTCATCATATGGCATGTCTTCCAAGTTGGAGGACTCTGTGGTGTCGAGAAAGCCAATATTCATTGGTCTCCCGATGAACTCTTCCAAATTGTTGATAACACCTTCAGCTTCATCATCACAGGATACATCGTATGAATTGGTGGTACACGCTTTGGATAGAGCACTATCACGTTCTATGAATAGAGAAGTGCGTATTACACCCACATCAGATGCCGTTGTGAAATCATTGGACTCTGCTTTTGTATTGGCTGGTAACTCTCGGTTCACCGGTTCTTTGGGAGTATGGGCAGTTTATGCTTCTGGTGGAGTTGATATCTCACCTTTTGATGACGCTAAGCTACATGATTCTTTCAAGCAGCGGGAGAAATGCGAACCTGAAGAAATACGGAAACGAATCAGTGCTTTACGGTTTAAAGGCGGTATATCAAAGGGGATGAAACTATATGAAGGTGGTCGTAAGAGACAGAAAAAAGAGACGATGGATGATAAAGAGTGGGATGAAACATATGGGTATTATGACAAGGAGGAAAACATACCAGAAGATGACATAGATACAAATGAGTACGCAAGTCTTGTACCCATACAAACAATCGACTTTGAGCTAAGGGCAGAGTACAAAGACATTAGGCCTACGATAAAGATCAAATTCCAAGGGAATGACGTATTCGGTGGATTACATGAACTATGTGATAGAGAATTGGCAGATGCAGAGTCCATACCTGGTTGGATCACCGGTGAATCTGTTCTTGGTGGTGTTGTTGAAGATGGGATGCTTATTGAAAGAGACTCCATTCCAACTAATGGCTCACTTATTTGACATTACTCTCACTGACGTATGCATTCCAGAATTTTAGGAATGCGATGGATGCCTTGGGGAAGCGTGATCTGGCACTTGGCATCTCAAAGAATGAGCGAAGTTCATGATGGATCGTACGATCAATCCTTTGTAATATCTCTGTACCAACATCTGGCTGTGGTTGTGTTGCCTCTTTTGGTTGTAACACGAACGTGTTCTGTTCATACACCTTTGTGTGTGCAACGATCTCCTGTTCTGTCATTTGTTTATTCTTCACCACTTCGTCCCGAGGAAATATCAACAGATTGAAATTCATATTGATATTATTATCCAATAATATGTGTTTCTTCTGTGCAGATCGAAACAATGAACCAAACGTTGCTTCTTGGTCTCTAAACAAAGACCAGTTGATTGTGGAATTGGAATGAATGATACCTGAAGCTGACCAAGAATTTTGAATCATCACAAAATGTGTTGAAATTGTGTCATCAATGAGTTGTTGCACCATTGCTAACAACTCCTGTGGCGTACGCTTTATGCTTCTACTTCTTCTATTGTCCCACTCCACTAAGCCATGTCTTAACAAAAGGATTTTCAACTCCAATTTGAACCATCGTACAACCATCTCTAGTGGGGAATGCATTGAATCTTCTAACCATACAATCTCAATGTTATCCAATGGTCTCATCGCAGTGATATGTTCGTATAACCTGTCCAATACCAAGACGATTTTCCTATCTCCAAGTTTGTGGTCCTGAATGTGTAACCAATCCCAGAAGATCTCTGGTGTTATACCAATGGGGGAATGAATCACTTGTTCTAATGGTAAGTGTGATATAATTAGTGGATCCAATTGTTCTGAGCCATCACTGTTGATACATAGTCCCAATGTAAACCTCACACTTTGGGATCCCACTGGTACAATTCTCTCAGTAACTATGAATTCATCCATATGGAACACATTGTTGTCTTCATATTTGCTTAGAGATGTTCTGATACGACGGATTTGATCCTCGAATGAATTCACTTGGGTTTGCAATTGATTTTCAACAAATTCAACAATCTGTTGATGTCTTTCCTTGGTCTTAAGCTTGAAGTTATGTAACCATCCATTAGATTTTAATTTATCATCAACAGGGGATTTGGGACAATATAATCTATGGAATAATTTCCACATATGTTGCATCTGTGACTCTGTAAATCCTTCATTTATAAACAATCTTTGTTCAATCCATTTTTCCAAACACTTATCTGCGCCAGAGAACTTGTGTTGTATAACTCTTCTTGACTTTGCCCTCTGTTCTATAGATAATATTTTCATTGCAGATCTTATTTTTCTTTCATCTCTTATCCATCTGTTGAATGAAGATTTTGTTATACCGAAATCCAAATTATCTTTGAATTGTGCCACTGTTTGTTGTTGGTTTGCAGAATGCGAATGAAACCAATCCAGAACCATAATCTTTTGTTGTATTGAAGCCCTTGGTAATCCCGATTGTGAAGTTGTTGATAATTGAGATGATGATGGTAGTTGTTGTGATGATGACTTTATAGGAGAAGAAGAAGAAGAAGATCGCAGGGGAGAGGAAACACCGGGAGAAGACTCCCTTGTGCGTTGTGTGTATGAGAGGGGAAACTCCTCTGTCATTTTTTGTTTGCGTTCTGATCGTTTTTTATCTTATTAGTACTGATGAATATAATGGGCTAGAATTTTTTTTTTTTTCACAAAGGTAGAAAAGTTACCTCACGAAAATAGATCCAATAAAGGAATTTTAAAAATATTTATGTACATTGGAGAAGCATGAAAACATTAGAGTAAGATTATTACTTAGTTTAGATTACACATATGATCCAAAAAAAGATCTTGGACTGGGATCTTTTGCATATAGTTGGGGGGATGTGTCCCGTGAGATTGGTTAAAGCCCCTCCTCCCTCAATTCCATCAAAAATGGTACAATGCCAATTGCACTGCAAACCCCACCATTATTCAATCTTCAGTATGGAAACCAAAAGTCTCAACATATCAGGATTTTATATCTCCTCCTCCTCTCTCTCTCTCTCTCTCTCTTATTAACATTTATATCCCCCATGTCACGAGAGTGTGGCCCAACCAGACGCGAAACACAAACACATACAACACCCGCATATAAAAAATCCTGACGCGTCGCGTCGCGTCGCGCGTTCCTTTCTCTGATGTCCGGATTGGGAAGGAGGTATTAAGCCATTAAAGCGCATATAATGCACCAGTAGAAGAATAAGTAGTTTAGAACTTGATGAGTTTCCCATTCACTTCTTTGCCATCGCCCGGTGTCCTTTGCACTGCTGGTGAGGGTGAAAACAAATTCACATAGTCATTCATATTGAACCCGGGAGTCTTTAAAAATCTCTTTGGAGTACCCGGTGTTAACCCTATTGAATTGCTCTGTTGTAAGGGCATCCCCATTTGGATTTTCCCCTGTGATGATGATGAAGGCATCACCTTCACAGATCTTGAAGGTGTGGATGGAATATGTGAAGATTGCTTATATTGTACCGGTGATGGAGATGTAGCCAAGAACATTAACAAATCAGCACCTTCATCTCTCTGCTTTGGAGTCGACAATGTATGTATTGTTGTATGATTCGATTGTTGTTGTCTTTGACTTTGTGGTGAAGAGAAATGTAATTGAGTCTTATTTGTTGAAGCTGTGTTGTATATGTCCGTGTTTAATGAAATCTTCTGCTGTGGAGGTGTCTTTGGTACCATTGGAACATCCATTTGTTCTTTCTCATAAAGAGGAGATGATGGTGGGTATTGTGGTAGTAACGTTGTTGTTCTTTTCAATGGAGATTCTGATTCATCTTCAGTACGATTGGCATCCATTGAATCCAATGAATGTCTTTTTTTTCTTAAAGGTGTTGTTCTTGTTGTTGTTCTATGATCTCCTTCATCTGATGATAAGAAAGTTGCTTTTGTTATATTCACTGGATTTGATAAACTTTGTTGACTTTTTTTTTCTTTTAAACGTGCTTTCAAATTGGTTTGTGATAAACGTGTCTTTAGTTGACGAGAAATACGTGCCAACTCTGCTCTTTTAAGGATATTCTCTGCTGCGATGTCTTCAGTTGTTGCCATTCTGTGTCTCTTTCTTTTCTTCTTTCTTTTCTTTCCTTCTTTTCTGTTCGCTTTCCTATCAGTAAAAGGTCAAAAAGGTTTCTTAAGTTAGATTAATTTTTTGAGACGCGTCTCATTTGCCTCATTTGGGACTAAAAGCTTTGGGTAAGAAAAAAGTGCTAGATTAGAAAAAAGAAAGTCGCGAACGCCGGGTAACCATTTTGATTATGTAGTTTTGAATAGCAATAACATTGGTTGATATAATTAATACCCACACATTTGATAAGCATAAAAGAACAACAAAAAAAGAATAACAAAACGAACAAAAACAATGAAGCACCTCACGTTGATATCCAGAGATAATTTCGAGTTTGTGGTTTCGGAAGAAGCAGCTTGTGTTTCAGGAACACTTAAAAACATGTTACAATCTTCATTTAAAGAAACATCAGAAAGAAAGATTAAATTACCAGAATTTGATGGTAGAGTATTAGGTAAAGTTGTGGAATATTGTTATTATAACCTTCAATTCAAAGATGCTGTGGATATCCCACAATTTGATATTCCAGAAGAAATGGCATTGGAATTATTAGAAGCAAGTGATTTCTTAGATGTATGAATATTTATAGTTATAAAGAATGGAATCTTACTTCAACACATTGTGATGTCAAAGTTGTTGCAGGACAATAAGGACATTTGAAACTTCCACCATTTTTACTCAGATTCATCACTGCTTGACGAGATATAACATGATGACATGGTAATGACATTGATGGGTTTTGCCTTGTAGTTTCACATTTAGAAACAGGACAGATATAAATGGCATGAAATTGAAGAGAATCAGGAAGTTGAACTTCAATTGGTAATTCATCTTTTGAAGTCCATTCAAGTTTTGTAACTGTTTTTTTTTTGATTTTTTGTAATTTGGAAAAATTTGGAAATGCAACATGTGCTGCTAATAACAATGTAAATAATGAAGATTCAAATGCAAATCCAATGAATGAACAAAATTGTTTAGAGAAAATCATTGAAAGTTCTGCAAAATGTGAATTTGATATTTCATTTGTATGATAATATGGAGAAGTATTATCATCGGGAGTAAATAACAAAGAAGCACATAATTGAGAAACATCTTTCAAATTGATTATATTTTCTTCTAAAAGAGATGGGAACCATCTTTCAGCATATTTGAAAGCACCAGAAATATCACCTTGATGATAAATTTGTAAAAATTG
Organism: Petasospora taoyuanica; assembly: GCA_030567055.1. NCBI lineage: Eukaryota > Fungi > Ascomycota > Saccharomycetes > Phaffomycetales > Wickerhamomycetaceae > Petasospora > Petasospora taoyuanica. The sequence goes on from JAKUBZ010000040.1 coordinate 30,106, forward strand.
AGCTCTATGAAGAATGAATTCCAATTCTGTACTTCGTGCGTTTATACTGACCCAATTTATAGCTTTATCCAATAACCCATTTGATAAATCATTAAGAATCAAATTCATCTCTTTAAACTTCTCCATTACATCATCCATTCGACCAACTTCAAATCCAAGATCTCCTCCTTCTCTAAGTAAATGAAGTCTTATAGCATTATTCACCAAGCTTTTATTCTTTTGTGTCTTATCCAATTTGTATAGATAAACATCATCCAATGGTTCAATAAGATCCAATGATTTACCAAACTTGTTGATTGTTGAATTGGAACTCTTTAAATTCTTTCTTTGCTTATCTTCCCAAATCTTTAATGTCTTTTCAACTTCCTCTAAGGCAATTGCTTGTTCTAATGCTTGAATACAACTTTGTGTGGATGATAAAGATTGAGAAATGTGTTCACCAAGGCAAAACTTCTTATAATCCTCTGCAAGATTTTGTAGTAAACTCATTTTGTTTTTTTTTTGCTTTATATTGGGGGTATTAATATAAAGTGGCAATCTATAATCGGTTTTATCTATATGTGTCTTGTTGATGTGCGATTATGTAATATATGATTATGTAATATATGATTATGTAATGATTATATAATATAATATAATATATGATTATATAATAATTATGTAATATATCACTTTCTTTGTCTTCCACCTAAACATCTATCAATATGTGAAGCAAACCTATTACCAGCAATTTTTCTTTGACAATTCCCACATTCAAACATCCTTGCACTATCCGGTGTCTTCCCATTACCAAAGATGTCTCTCCCAGCAACAGTATAGTATTCCATCCTTGTTAATAACTCAGTATGTGGACTTGCATTACGGCTATTAGCAGCAGAAGGTGTTCCTTCAAGTTTAATACCCGTTGTGGGTGTCTGAATTGTAGATAAGTTTTGCAAAATTGGTACTTGTTCCAAAGGTCCATATTGTGTTCTTTGAAGTTTCTCAGTTATAAGTGCATCCACAAGTAGTTTATGTGTTATACTTGAGACAATAGCATTATAAGTTTGTAATGATGCCTGTGACAGCGTAAGCTTATCCTCCATTCTTTGTATCTTTTCTTGTGTGTGTGTTCTTTTTGTATTGTGTGTATGTTTTTTTTTGTGGGGGGCGGGGATTTTGGCCTTCTTTCTTTCTTTACGTCTCTATGTTCAGAGATCACAGTATATACTTAAGCTTGGGATCACAGCCATGAGGGCTCTGCTAGTGACACTTGTATAAATGGCAGTTGGTGACACTTGCAAATGGCAGACAGACAGAAATAGATCAAGCGATGGACTTTATAAACAAATTCTTTATACACCTTAATTATCATAAACCAAAAAAAAAAAAGATGGAGGACGAGCAAATCCATACCGAGATTGAACCCGAAGATGAGCCGCAATCTTGGGAAAACTTCCAGTCGTTCAACTCACTAAAACGAGGAGAGAAAGAATTTGAACCAGATGATACGAATATACAAAGAGATGCATTGGAACAATCTTTGAAATATATGTTTAATGCATTGGAACAACCCAGGGCACATACGGTGAAACAGAACGTCAAGTGTTATATATCAAATCATGAAACTAAATGTGAACTAAAGGGAAGCCATATGCAAACTATGGGAACAGTAAAGGGACCATGGTGTTATCTTACATGGGAAGAAGCTATCTATCTGATAGAAAGAGGAACAATAGAGCCATATTATGGAGAAGTGAAGATGGATTTACAGAGTGTATATGCACTCTTGATGGAAGATTTAGCAGAATACCAAGTGTATGCTCATCTAAAGAGATGTGGATACATCGTGTTAAGACATAATGAAGAGTTTACCAAAGAGGTTATTACAACAAGCCATATCAAGCTACTTGATTGCATAATAAGACCATTCAACAGGATACTCAAGTTCATAGCACATCAGCTATACAACACGCCCAAATGGCTTCTCAACAGATTCACAACCAACAGATCCATCTATGAATCCATACAACTGCATCTCAGACAACCAAAAACAACAACAACAACAACAACACCCAGATTCCAAAGGGTAAACATAACATACGACGTATGGAAACCCGGACCAGCGTTCTCCAAAAGAGCACCACCATTGCCAGATTTCCAGATAGTCGTACATGACACATATAGGGATAAATTACCAACACAGAGACAAATCCAGGACTTGTTCTCAAGATCCATAAACCAACCGATACAACACAAGCAACAGATGAAGCGATTTAAAGAGGGAACCAACCAGGTGCTATTGGCATTGGTCGACCACGGTGTAATCAACTATACCAAGCTGAATCAAGGCGGGATCCAATCTGAAGTTATATACCCATTGTGAAATCAATCAATACTTTGAAGGGTCATATGGTTGTGTACCCGGATTATAAGTTGGTGTAGAACTTTGACTCAAAGTGTGATACATTGACGAGTCAAATGCAGACTTCTGAGCATAAAAGTCTTGTGGTGTGTTCTCTTGCTTTGGTGGGAGTGGTGGTTGGAAGCTGTAATTCCTTGTTGGTGGTTGTGGTTGTGGAGGAGCCGGAGGGGAATAATTGAACTGTGGAGAAGAGTACTGTGGAGAATAAGACTGAGGTGGAGGATAAGAGTCCATGCGCAGTGACTCGAATCTCTGGGCCAATGGGTCATGTTGCTGTGCCAATAGTCTCTGTCTCTGTGACTTTCGATTAGACAAAAAAGAATCCACATTGGATTCCACTTGTGAAACAAACTGTTTCAAGTTTTGATAAAATGTCATGGTTTTGTCCATATTGGCCTGGTAGTCCATAAAGTGGGTATACACATTCTGGAACTTGGCAAGCTTCTGCTGTGAATCTTTCATGCCTGTGTTCAAGGACAACAACAACTGATATTCCTTCTTCACACTCTTGATAACTTGTGCCTGCTTATAAGCAAGCTCGTCCAACCTATTGGTGAAGGAGTCAAACTTCTTCAACTCCTGGGCGAACAGTTCTTTCTCATCTCTTTCACTAAGTTTCTTGTTGTTTAACACCAACACAGAGGAGATATCATCTTCATGGACTGCACTTTTCAAGTCCTCCACGACTTTACCTCTCTCGAACTTCATAGAGTTCAACACTCTAAGATTAGACTCAATCTTAGAAATACTCTGTGTGGTGTCATTTGTGTTATCATTGGACATATCCAACAACGATTCGTTGTTCTGTGCGAAGAACTCATTTTCTAACAATGGTCTCGACTTTAATTTTCTTAGTATCTCCAAGTCATCAGCAATTGTCTTTTGAATGCCTTCATCCAAGTCACATGCAGCAACGAGAGATTGCTTTGCCTTTGTTAGTTCATCCTTCAAGCTAGCATTAGCAGTGGAAGATGCCATTTGGGAGTTACCTAATTTGAAGCTGCTAGAGTTATAGTCCTGTTCTTCTTCTTGTAATTTAGCATCCAACTGTCTCAAAGTAGAAGTGATAGAATCTCTTTGCGTTTGAATCAACGCTTTATTCGTATCAACATCAGAGTATTTTGAAGCATTGACATTCTCAGACCATGAGACCAATTTCTCATCCAGCCTATGATTCAAGGAGTCCTTAAACTGTTCCAATGAACCAGGAAGCTTCAAGTATTCCAAGAACGAACTGAGCTCAGTATCAGCAGTCTCATTCGCCTCAATTTTTTCTCTCAAGATCTTTGCCTTTTCTTCAGAGTACAAACTGAGCTTCTCATGGACACCCATAGGGATAACTTTCTCAAAGATATCTTCTCCAATGACCTTATCGATTCCCTGATCATTCAAACTGATGGGTCTTGCAGCATCCAATGGTTTAATTTCAATGGCGTCTCTCAGTGGGATCAAATCATGATAGATCAAATCATTCTCCTTGGTCAGCACTCTAACTTTATCCTCCGCCAATGTTATGTAACTCTTGAAGTCGATCTCGGTCTCGTTCTTGATGATATGAAGCAACTTGAAATCTTCAATGGCTGCTCTGAGAGCACCAATGGCTTCACCGATTTTCTTCTCCTCCACTGTTAGCGCATGGAAATATAACGCCAGGCCCTTATAGAACTTCTTCTTGAACTTCAGGAGTAAAGTCCACGAGTCCTCTCCAAAATGGCCATCGTCCATTTTCTCATACTTTTCCAGTGCTGTGGCGTAGTGCGTCGTACATGACTCTGCCATCTTAGAGATAAGACTCTCCTTACCCGCCTCGCTCAAGACTTTCAGTAGAAAGACCTCCTGTGCCTGGCCCAGTTGTAAGTGTAGGAGGAATGACATCGTCTTACCGCTCAAGTCTTCAGATGGAGCATGGAGGAAGTTCTCAGATACAAACTTATAAACACCAGCGGCATACTGGAAGTATTGATATGCCAATTTGTAGTCTGCAGCCTGGAACTTTTCATCTGCAAGCTGACACAGCACAGAAGCCAAGTTGTAGAGAACAGATGCTTTTTCAAACGCCAAAGAGTGTTGGGAATGGGATTCCGTTTGATGATAGCTGTCAAACCACTTAAACTTGACGTTGACGCCCTCACCAATGGGCAATCTGAGGTCCAGAAGCTCCAGCTGGCCATAGTAGCGGTAGTAGCTGTCCTTCGAGTGCTCTGCGTTGGAGTCATCCGGCGTAACACAGTCTCTTAGACGAGAAAACTGCTTGACCTGTGATGAGAGATCCAACGAAGTACCATAGATAGCCTTGAGATAACTCTTGAGCGGCGGCGCCCAATCGAGATGGGCGGCTGTTCTGTGCTTTGGAACAATAAACTTGGACTTCATCACAGCAGAGATTTTGGTATTATCTCTCTATAACTTATCGCTGGTGTTATGGTGATATTATATAATAATTTCGTTATATATAAATAAGTTAGCCGCCCACTGCCCACCACCTCCTCCCTGACCCTCACCCTATTGACACTGCCGTGATGGCAGATCTGTCATTCCCATGCGTGCCACCTAGCCATTTTATATATATGTGCCAAAAAGCTGTCATCGACGCACGGGTACCGGAAGCAGCGGCGGTTGCATTGGGTTTAGATCAAAGGCTGTTTTTGGTTCCCCCAAAAAAAAATGTTACAGTCTAAAAGATTTCATTTCAAATATCTTACTGTGATTCTCATCAGATAAGAGTAAACAAGCTTGAGAGTATATCTGTTGAATTTTCCATACCAAGAGCCACCAAAGGGATCACCATCACACTATATATATATATAGAGGCTTATCTGTCTCTCTTTCTCCCCCGCATTACCATAGAAACGCCTCCCGGACGGACCCATTTGCCACTTTCCCATATTTTTAATAATCCAAGAGCGCATATATGAAATTAGACATGTTGAACTTACCATTTGCACAGAGTTATCCAGAGAAACCATATGATGGGTATTGGGACACTGTCACTTCTACTATTGACTGGTGTGAAGAAAACTATGTCGTTTCTCCATACATTGCCGAAGCGATGAATACTGTTTCCAATTCTGTCTTTATCATCTTGGCACTATACGCTATACAATCCGGATGGCGTAATAACGTTGAAACACGGTTCATCTTGATCGCCATGGGGTTTATGCTTGTTGGTATTGGAAGTTGGTTATTCCATATGACCCTTAAGTATGAATTCCAATTGTTGGATGAATTACCAATGATCTATGCCACTTGTGTTCCCATGTGGTCTATTTTTTCAGAAGGACAGACAACAAAGAGATCATATGCCGTTGGAATAGCAGTGGCATTTGGTGCATATGTTCTCACAGCAGTTTATCTTTACTTCAAAGACCCTACTATTCATCAAGTTGCATATGCACTGATGAACGTGGTGATTGTATGGAAGAGCTATAACTTGGCACAGTTGCATGTGAAGGATCCAGAGCGCAAAAGACAGTTGTTCAAGACGATGATACTCGGTATTGTGATCTTCTTAAGTGGTTATATCCTATGGAATATGGATGTACATTTCTGTAACTCATGGATCTCCTTGAGAAGATCTGTTGGTATGCCATATGGATTCCTATTTGAGTTACACTCTTGGTGGCACGTCCTCACAGGAACAGGCGTATATTTCTACGTTGTATACTTGGAATACCTCAGAATCCTACTCATTGGAAGAGGTGATGACTATGAATTTGTTCAGCATTTGGGCTTTATTCCCGAAATGGTGCTTAAAAAGAAGAAAACTGAGTGATGTATATACATTTGGAGCTAAGAATTTTATGTAACTGATGGATTGGAGGATGCTGTAGACAGTAATACTTTTTGTAGGGATTAGTGAGCCCTTTTTTTTTAATGCGTACCACGCCATGTGTGTGTGTGTGATGTGTCCCGTAACGGGCAAAAAAATGTTCCACTTGTATGAGGCGGGGGGACTTACTTATATAACTTTTTTTCTTTGTTTATAATAACATAAGAGATTAGTTTGTGTGGAAATTTCATACATTCGAATTTACTCGTCACTACACAAGCAGAATAAAACCGACGATGTCACTTGAGATTGGAGAAGTCAACAACGAATTGCATGATATTCAAGAAGAAGCTGACGCTCTCGTACGGTCATGGGAAAGAATAGTGCAATCCTATAAGGACACGTTTATGCGAGAGCAGAAGGAAAAGACAACAAGTTCAGGAGAGGATACGGATAAGAATAAAGAGCAGAATAAAGAGTGAAAGTTCTTTCTACTGTGAAAGTTACTGCGCATACTACACTACACTACACATGCCATATGGCAGCACTACGCACGCTATAATAGCACTATGGCCCATAGACATACATGGCCACGAATTTTTTTGTACGACTAATGAATGGGAACGGTTTGGGCTTGTAGACTGCATAATGTTTATTCTATAGAGAGAGAAAGAGAAAGAGAGAGAGAGATCTGTTGCCTGTGCGTATATCATACCAAGTTGATATGCCATATTGATTGGCCAAAGCCATATATAGCGAGCGCTTTTTGTCGCTTCGCGGATCAACATCAAAATGGACAAAAGAACGCGCTATATAGGATTCATCATCACCAGCTTTAGTGAGGGGAGCCCCCCGCGGTAATCACAAGAAGAACGCAAACGCAAACGCAATGTCAGAGACACCCAACGCGTCGTCCCCGCCGCCGACAGAGACGCCGTCAAGGGCATCACCAACTCCTTCATCTACGGGTTCGGGTATCACCAATTCTACGTCGGTTGGTACCACTACAAAGAAGAAGGCAACTTCACAAACAGGTACAAAAGTGTCAGCGGAGATCCTCGAACGCAGAAGGTTGGGGCGGTTGAAAGCTGCAGAGACAATGGCACTGAAGATCAAGAAATCGGGCATTGAAAGACGTGAAAACCCACTCAAGTACTCGGTGTTTGAGAACGTCCAGTTGATCAACCAAAAGAACTACTTTACAGATTACTTGAAGAAGGATGAACAGAGCTTCATACTCAGAGAGAGAAAAGAGGCCCGGGCGACCAGACAGAAGTCTTCCAAGGCCGGGTCCAGGGTGCCGGTGAGCGCCAATGGTGGGAGTTCTGGGACACCGGCGCTGAACGATGACGATGTTGACGACGACGTTGATGTTGACGATGTTGACGATGACGAGGCGGATAACGAGAATGGTGAGGAAGAAGAGGAAGGAGAAGAAGGAGAAACAGAGGAGGACAGAGTCGGGAAGAAGACGATTGTTATCCACCCGGGCAGCAAGTACTTGAGAATTGGATTGGCCACGGACGTTGACCCAAGAACAATCCCATTTGTCATTGCCATCCCTGGGAATCCATCTCTATCGGCAGAGTCACAGAGAGTTATGAATGAGGAAGAGCAAGAGAAGTACCAATCTGATAAGAAAGTTCTTTATAAGGACTTCAAAGAGCGTATGAAGTACTATAAAAGAAGAATCATCCCGAATTCGAATGAAATTGTGGAGAATTTTAATAAGAAAGTACAACCACAGCAAATCCCAGAGCATAACGACGTTCATAAGTTGGAGTTCATCAAGCCTGTGTCGCCAGCTTCACATTACTATGTTGGAGATGACGCTCTCAAATTAGACTCCAAGGATTACAAGTTGAGATACCCATTGATTACCAGTGGGAAATTCAACGAGGAAGAATACGCCTCTATATTTGAGCTTATTGGTGAGATCCAGCTGTTTTTGGCAAGTGTATTGGAGAAGCAGTTTGATATTAAGAACTTCCAAAGCTTCAGAATCGTTCTGGTGATTCCTGATTTGTACGATAAAGTCTATGTTGAAAGATTCATTGGGTTGCTTTTACAGATGAGATTCGGTGCAGTGGCGATTATCCAGGAGTCCTTGGCAGCGACATATGGTGCTGGTGTGTCCTCTGCATGTGTAATTGACATTGGTGCAAAGACTACTAAAGTATCATGTGTTGATGATGGCCTGGTGTTACCTAATTCTCGTGGTGTGGTGAGTTATGGTGGTGATGATATCACTCGATACTTTTACAAGTTATTGAGAGAGTCCAGTTTCCCCATTGAACTGGATGAAAACGTCCCACATGAATGGATCATGATGGAACAGTTGAAGGAAAAGTTTATCACCTATCAAGATGCCAACATCACTGTGCAACTCTATAGCTTCATCAAGAGGTATAGCAACCAATTGAGTGAGAAGTATGAGTTCAAAGTGTTTGATGAAGTGATATTAGCACCAATGGCATTGTTTTTCCCTCAAGTATTTCATAAATCTCAAAGAATTGTGGATAAATTACCATATACCAAAACACAATCAGTGGATATCTACACAGGTGGACCAGATGATCCTATCTCTGCTACACAGAGAAATCTACACCAAGGAATGTATCCAGATATGACAGATTTCGATATCTTGAAAGATTTATTGAATTCAGAATCTCAAGATGATGGGATGAACGGTGATCTACCAGTGTTACAACCATTGGAGAAATTAATCATTCAATCCATTGCCAATGCATCTCGTTATGATTTCACAAAGACTAAACAGTTTTATTCCAATCTGTTGGTTATCGGAGGATCTTCAAAAATTGAGGCATTTGAATTTATCTTAATGGATAGATTAAACATATGGAGACCAAAAATACTTGCATTGTTAAACTTCCCAGAGTTTTTAAAAACAGTAAGTGGTATCGTATCAAAGTTTGAAAAGGAAAATGAGATGTCTAAATTACAGACAGAAGAGGAATTACAACCATTACAAAGCAAACTCTATGGGTTGATTGAAAAAGAATTGGATGCATTCTTGGAAATCGTTAATAATCCAGTGATTCCTATTGAGATCTTACCTTCTCCAAGAGACATTGATCCTACTTCTCTCACATGGAAGGGAGGCTCAGTCCTTGCCAGATTGAGACTTGTTGAGGAGCTGTATATCAATGAGAAAGATTGGGAATATTTGGGTTCGAGATCGTTACAACACAAGGCCCTTTGGAACTATTGAATCGATATACTTCAAAAAAAATACTTTTTCATATACATGAGTCCCTCAAAATTTGATACATCTGTAAACAACAAACTTTAGATCTTCAGTGAGCACCATGTATATATATGTATTTTAAATTGCGGATTGAAGGTCAAAATATAGATATAGCTAATCAAAAAAAAAGGAAAAACACGACCTCGGTGAGGATCGAACTCACGATCTCGCGATTAACAGTCGCGCGCCTTAACCAGCTTGGCCACGAAGTCGTATTCTGAATTCTTCAGATTTGACAGTTTGACAATAGGGGGAAAATACCTTACCTGTGAGCCGTGGCCGTAACGATAAATTTGAGTAAGTATATATATATATAATGAATGATTATAGTGGATAATCAAGTGGGTTGGGAGTGGTGATGAATACTTCATGCTGTTGTATGGATGTGTGGTGGTAGTTACACCGGGTAAATTAACTAATGAAATTGTAGCAATGAACCGTATGATTGATGCCATTAACAGCTATATAAGCGCAAAGATACACGCTATCTATAAGGCCATCAGATGTAGATTTGCCTCCAATTGACGGTGATTTATATATATATATACGACATAATATTATACATATATACCAAAGAATGTACAACTCTTGAAAGCCCAAATGCCATGCGCTTCTTACTACATGCCCAGCTCACTGCCCAGCTTCCCAACTCACTGCCCAAGCCAGGCCAAACGCATCTTCTCGAAAAACGTGGCCCATATAAATATAGAACTGGAGAAGCAATTTCTCCAAGGGAGTTATCGATCGCCAATTGAATAATCTCTGTCTTTTTTTATTATCGCATCGCCTGGTTTAGGAAGAAGGACCTTTTGAATGTCCACCAAAAGACAATGGCCCGCCAGACAGCAGTGAAATTATAAGCAAGACAACACACCAGGAGAAAGCTTTCCCCTTTCAACGCTGTCTCAACGACAATACAACAATACAACATACAACACAGCACAGTACAAATGGGGCATATGAATCACGATCGTCCGCAAAAACAGAAGGTGCTGCCACCAGAGTTCATCCACTGCCCCAAGGAGGACCTCATCATACTCATTGCGCGGATGCTGAATGCACTAATTAGGATTAATGACTCGATGAATGGCGACGACGGCGCTTCACTCTCTACAGAACAACTGACGAGATTCCACTCACGAACTCCGCCTGCGATAAGCGTACACAGCTACTTAGCGAGACTTGCACGTTATTCTTCCTTGGAGAACGCAGTGCTGCTGTCAACTGTCTACTACATCGATCTCTTAACGAGGGTCTATAAGCCCTTTACGATCAACTCACTAACGGTGCATAGGTTCTTGTTGACGGCTACAACGGTGGGTAGCAAGGGACTATGTGACTCCTTCTGCACAAACTCACACTATGCAAAGGTGGGCGGTGTGCACCCAGCTGAACTCGACATCTTGGAGAGAGAGTTCCTAACGAGAGTACGATACAGAGTGTTGCCCAGGGACTTAAACATTGAGCGGTGCGCAGTAGAGGTGCAACCAGCGAGTCAGAAGCAGAGAAAGAACTCCATTGAAGCTCTGGACACGGTGAGCCTCGGCCAGCAGCAACACCTGCAACATCAGGATGAGGAGGAAGAAGAAGACCAGGAAATAGGCGAGGATCTCATAAGTGAGTTCAGCAGTGTGCATCGAAGACCCAACGCCGGGTTCACGACGCTGGACACGTTCTACAAAAGGATGATTCAAGCTGTCGGTGGTCAGACCGGTCTTGACGAAGCTCCAGAGGCATACGTTTATCGCTTGGATATGACATATTCTCCCGATACAAGTGGAATGGTGAATCTAATCAACACGGATCCGGACACAATACCCGATGTGGATTACTGCGCTGGTATAAAGGGGTTACTACAGCAACAGACAATGGCAAAGCCATTACCAGCAGATCCAATGCCAATGGCACAGCCTATGGCGCAGCCAATGACACAGCCAATGACACAGCCAGCGCAAGTACGAATCGTTCTACCTCAAGCCAACCATACACGGAGCCTGGATGTTATATACCCAAAGTCTCCATTGAAAAGACCCAATCCGGACGCAGAAAGCCCCGTACGGGCAAAAAGGCATCTATAGCTTAAATCCCCAATTGCATTCTACTCTACACACTGATCAATGACTAGTCGTAATATTACTTCTACTTCAAGGCCCTTCTGGTCTTCACGGCCTCAGCGAGCTCAGTAAGCATCGACACAGTGGTATCCCAGCCAACACAACCATCAGTGATGGAAACACCGTATTTCAACCCTTCTTTGCCCTCCTTTGGGATGGACTGCTTGCCCTCATTGATGTGGGACTCAATCATCACACCAATGATGCGATCCTCGCCAGCTGCAACCTGTCTGGCAACTTCCTTCGAGACAATCGGTTGGTTTCTGTAGTCCTTGTTAGAGTTGCCGTGCGAACAGTCAACCATCAACACACCTTTGTCGCCCATCTTAGCCTTGGCGTCAGCAACAGAGGCCTCATCATAGTTTGTGCCCTTCTTACCACCTCTGAGGATGACAAAGCAGTTAGGGTTACCTCTAGTGGAGGTGATTGCGGCAATACCGTCCTTGGTAATACCCATGAAATGATGGGCATGCGAAGCCGCTTGCACAGCGTCCAATGCAACGTCCAAAGAGCCATCAGTACCGTTCTTGAACCCAATTGGGAAGGACAGCCCAGACGCCAGTTCTCTGTGCAATTGCGACTCCGTGGTTCTAGCACCAATGGCACCAAAGGACAACAAGTCAGCAAGGAACTGAGGAGAAATGGTGTCGAGCATCTCAGAGGCAATAGGCACACCCTTGTCAGTCAGGTCGACAAACAACTGTCTGGACACCCTTAGACCCTTGTTAATGTTGAAAGTGGAGTTCAGTTCCGGGTCGTTGATCAGACCTTTCCATCCAACAGTGGTTCTTGGTTTCTCCAAATATGCTCTCATCACAATCAACAACTCATCTTCCAACTCGTCACTGAGTTTTTTCAATCTGTCAGCGTACTCCATTGCAGCTTCAAAGTCATGGATCGAACATGGCCCAACAACAACGAGCAGACGGTCATCCTCTTGAGAAATGACTCTATTGGCGTTTTTTCTTCCCTGGATGGCAGTTCTCAAAGACACTCTTGTAGCTGGCACTTCGTGTTGCAACAGTGCTGGGGACACCAACGGGTCGTAGCCCGTGATGTTGAGGTCCTCCATCTCCTCTGGCGCTGGGGTCTGTGTGTTTCTTGGAATGTCCTGTGTGTGTGTGTTAGTACTATTCAGTGTGATTGGATTAGGCATGATGGGCTGAGACCACACCGGACAATCATAGAAACCCCTCAAAAAAAGAGGGCAGAATATAAACAAGACATACGCTCATCGTGGCTCTATGGTGTTCTTAATAGATAAAGAAACGGAAGTGGAAAGAAGCAAAGAGTTGTGAAGAAGTTCAGAAGTTATATATATATATTGACTCACATGGACGATGGACGTAACGCGATCTTTAGCGAGACCCACATGGGTGACTCGGGGGGCGCAGTCCCAAGTCCCTAAGATGGGAGACTAGGTACTCCCCCCCCAAAATTCCTAGTCCTTTGTGGCGCATTTATCCGCGCAATCGCCCCTACAAATTTGAAAAATCTCTCCAAAGTCCAGTCAGTCCCTTGTCACATAAAAAAGAAAGTCCGAATCGCCAGACCCAATGCCTAGCTTATAAAGACTAGCGCAAATTTATTGAGCTGGGCAGCTGGCCGAGGGAAAATTTTTTTTTCATGTGACTGTTTGTACCCTGGTACGATAGCCCTAGGGCAGCAATTCCTGTTCTGTCTCTCATTGGCCTTAAACTCCCAAAACTCCCAGCTAAGTGCGTCCCACTCCCCGCCACAAATATAAGCCATGTCGGATGTGTCACTTTGAACCTAAACACCTGGAAAGTTGATCCAAATCGGTATAATTTGGGCGTTAAAAACCTATCCCGCTGTGTGCCTGGAATAACCGCCTGTTGCCGGACACATCAATTAGGTAAGCGAGCCGAGGATAGCCGCTCCGAGGGTGTACTGCCCCCGTATGTTACCCTTTCGGGCACTCAATCGATCCGAGAGAGGAAGAGAGGAGAAAAAAAAACAATAACAATAAAGAATCAATGAAATCACATTGGTATTATTAATGATCCCCCTTCCCCCACCATAACGGCTAACCGAAATAAAGATGGCTAAATTGGATAGAAAGAGAAGTGCCGACGCAGACACTGAGCGTTCAACAAAGCGCTCCAGACATATTGGCCGCTCGCTCAATTCTTTCAAATCTCTTCCCAAGATCAATGAGATCCCAAACGCAAAGACCACCAAGCTGGATGTGTTTGTCTGGGGTACCGGCTCTATGTGTGAGCTCGGGCTCGGACCAGACGCTAAGACCAAGGAGGTGAAGCGTCCGCGCCTGAGTCCGTACCTAAAAGACCATGGAATTGTGGACTTCACCGCTGGTGGAATGCACACTTTGGCATTGGACGCTAAGGGAAACGTGTGGTCTTGGGGCTCGAATGACTCGTATGTCCTCGGGAGAGACACGACAGGTGCCAAGGAGGTGTTGAAGGACATGGACGCCGCTGATAGTGACGATGACGAAGATGGCGATCTCAATGAAGAAGAATCCACACCGGGCAAAGTTGAAGGACTGCCTAAAGATACCAAAGTCGTACAGCTCTGTGCCACCGATAATTTGTCCGCTGTGCTTCTGGAAAACGGTGACGTGTGGGCCTGGGGAACTTTTAGATGCAACGAGGGGATCCTCGGCTACAAGCATGACATTTTGATGCAGAAGACCCCGGCCAAAGTTGATGAGTTTAAAGACATCTGCCAGTTGGCTGCCGGCAAGGACCACATCCTGGGATTGGACACAAAGGGCGTTGTCTACGCTTGGGGTAACGGCCAGCAGTTCCAGCTGGGCAGACGTATCATGGAGCGGAGCAGGCTGAGAACTTTGGAGCCACGTGAGTTTGGTCTGGCCGGCGTCAAGTACATCGCATCGGGGGAGTTCCACTGCTTTGCCCTCACTACCGAGGGTAAAGTGCTCACCTGGGGTTTGAACCAGTTTGGTCAATGTGGTGTGTCATCTGACTTGGAAGATGGCTCCATTGTAACTGTGCCAACCGAAGTACAGGCCCTGTCTGATAAAAAGATTGTGCAGATCGCCGCTGGTGAGCATCATACTTTAGCTCTCAGTGAGGACGGCAAAGTGTACACTTTTGGCCGCTACGACATGTTTGAGATCGGCCTGTCGAAGGACAACTTGCCAGAGGAAACTTTCAAAGACATACATGGGAAGCCGAGATCCGTCCCGGTGCCTACTGAGCTTGTCAACGTACCAAAGATGAGATACGTTGCTGTTGGTTCTCATCACTCGCTAGCCATTTCAGAGGATGGTATCGTTTACTCGTGGGGCTTTGGTGAGACTTATGCTGTTGGTCTCGGCCCAGCTGGCGAAGACATTGAAACGCCAACGAGAATCAAAAACACCGCTACCGAACAGGAGGATATCTTACTTGTGAGTGCCGGTGGCCAGTTCTCTCTGTCCGGTGGTGTGAAGTTGTCCGAAGAGGACTTTGAAAAAAGAGAGGATAAGCTAGACGAATAAGATCTGGTGTTTGTATCATGTCTATATATTATGTCTATATATATATGTATATATATAAAGCAAAGAAAGAAAATTGTTAGAGTCTCGTTTGTAGGCCATGTTCGCTAAGGTACTCCTTCACCTGTTTGACTGTGTACTCTCCTCTGTGGAACATTCCTGCTCCTAGCGCAGCGTCGGCACCTGTGTGTTCAAACACCTCGGCAAAGTGCTCGGGCACACCGGCACCAGAAGAGGCAATCACTGGGATTGTCACAGAATCCTTAATCATTTGAACCAACTCAAGATCATACCCAGAGTTGGAACCGTCCTTATCAATGCAGTTCAACAAGATCTCACCTGCTCCAAGTGCTTCACACGCACTAGTCAACTCAACAGCGCCCAAATCGGTAGTCTCACGGCCACCTTTCACAGTGGTTGCGTACCACACGTACTCTTCACCTTGTGGGCCTTTGAATTGAGTCTTAATCGTCTTATTCATGGTATCCTGTGGGGATTTGACATAAACACGCTTAGGGTCCACTGAGATAACAACAGCCTGGGCACCATAAGCGTGAGAAATCGTTTCAATTGGGGAAGTGCCATCGCCCTTACCATCCAATGCATAGAACTTTTGTGCAGCAGCCACTGCGTCTGTACCAATGGACACCTTATCGGCACCTGAACGGAAGTACAAGCCAGCAACCTCTAACGCTGGCACCTTAGTACCGTCTGGGTCCACAACGTCTTTAATACCACCACCAACGGTCAATGGCACAAAGATCGTACGAGCTGCACGTTTCAACACTTCCAGCATCGGAGCATCTCTTACAGGAGAGTTTCTGAAAGATGTAATGTTCAAGAAGGTGATCTCATCGGCACCTTGGTCGTAATACTTTTGTGCCAACTCCACTGGCTTCCCCAAGTTTCTCACATCTCCACAAGTGTCCTTCTCACGGACATCGTACTGATCGCCCTTGGTCACAACTAAGTCGCCATTATCGTTGGTTCTAACGTCGAGGCATGCGATGATACGACGTGTGAGGCCAAAGTTAGAGCCGTCATTGGCCATGGCATCCTGTGGCCTTGGAGAGTAGACTCTTTGTTCCAAGAAGGCACTGATGATCTTAAGCCCAGCTTCACCAGACTTTTCAGGATGGAACTGCGTAGCAAACACATTCGCTCTCGAGACAGCAGCAATGTACTGTTCGTCTCCATATGTTGTTAGGGCCAAGTCCCAACCTTCGGATTGGAGAGCATCCACTTGTGACTCATTGACGATGGCAGCATACGAATGAACAAAGTAGTAGCGATCATTTGGATCTAATGCGTAAAACGTTTGATCGGAGCCAGCCTTGGGGCAAAGAGTGTTCCATCCAATGGCAGGGACGCTCTTTGTCTCTGAATTAAACTTCTTCAAGTCAAGATCGATATATTTAAGCCCATTGACTCCGGGAGACTCTTCACTACCGTTGAACAGCGTCTGCAAACCGACACAGATGCCCATAATGGGTTTACCTGCTGCAATATACTCTCTCACTGGCTTCTCAAAGCCCTTGTCGAACAACAGCTTGACAAAATGGCCGTAACTTCCCACGCCAGGGAGGAAAAGCTTTGTAGCGCTTTGCAGAGCAGGGTCATCGGCCTCTTTGATAAGACAGGTCTTGTAGCCCAGGTGTTCAATGGCGTTCTGGAGCGAACGCAAGTTACCGCTCTCAGCGTCGATGATGTGGACGACCTCTGACATATCTGCTTGGATCTCTGTGTCCTGTGTTTTTTTGGTTGCTGAGATGGAGAGTATGGTGCTGACTCATGAGCGAGAAGATCATCAATCAATTAAAAGAGACGTTCACCAGGGTGGTCGGAAGTTCAACGGGCGGTGACCCTCGGATATTATGTAAGGTGCCAAAATTTTTTTCCTCAGTAGCGATGCCCTTTTCTTAGTACAATAAAAGGTATTGAGGGATCGGATACGCAAGCAAAGAGAATGGGCAAGGCGGCACAGAGTAAGCTGAAGCAGCGCCACGATCCTCTTTATAAGGAGCTCACAACGCAGGGCGGCAACCTGAGAACGAAGGCGCGTGGGAAGAAGAAAACCGATGGAGATGAGAAGGATGATGAGTACATTGACTCCACGAGCTCGAGAAAGATCTTGCAGTTGGCCAAGGAGCAACAGGAAGAGCTCGAGAGAGAAGAGCGACAAGCGCTGAGAGACGAAGGGAAGTTCTCCTTTGGCTCGAGATTTGCCGCTGAAGAGGAAGATGAGGAAGAAGAGGAAGAAGATGATGAACAGTATGAGAACATCTCTGATTTTGGGTCTGATGAGGAGTACGAAATCGATGAAGAAGAAATTGATGAGGCAGATGCCGCTTTATTCGAGCAGTACCTCCAACAGACGCGTGGTGCCTCTGCATTTGGTGCAGATGAGAGTTATAACCTGGCCGATAAGATCATGGCGTCGATCAGAGAGAAGGAGGAACAGATGTTGCAGAAAGAACAAGGAATGGAGAAGCCAAAGGATGCCGTGCTGCTCCCACCCAAAGTCATTGCTGCATACACCAAGATCGGCACCATCTTGTCGACATGGACGCACGGGAAGCTGCCAAAGCTGTTCAAAGTGCTGCCTACGCTTAACAACTGGCAGGACGTTCTGTACGTGACAAACCCGGAGGCATGGACACCGCATGCAGTGTATGAAGGTACAAAGTTGTTTGTGTCCAACCTGCCGGCCAAAGAGGCACAGAAGTTTGTCGAAGATGTGCTCTTAGAGAGATTCAGAAGAGAAATCGAAGAATCCGAAGACCATTCGCTCAATTACCACGTTTATAGATCGCTCAAGAAGGCGCTGTATAAGCCCGGTGCGTTCTTCCAGGGATTCTTGTTCCCGTTGATCAACACGGGCTGCTCGGTGAGAGAGGCCACCATTGCCGGTTCTGTGCTGGCGAAGATCTCCATTCCGGCCATGCACTCATCCGCTGCGCTCAACTATCTACTGAACTTGGAATATTCCCCAGCAGCCACCGTGTTCATCAGAATCCTTGTGGAAAAGAAGTACGCATTGCCGTACCAAACTGTCGACAACCTCGTATTCTACTTTATGAAGTTCAGAATCATCAAAGATGATGGGATGATGATGATGATGGACGACGCTGAAGGGAAAAGAGCAAAGAAAGAAGCTCCACCATTGCCAGTGGTGTGGCACAAGGCATTCCTCGCATTCGCTCAAAGATATAAGAACGATATCACAGAGGATCAAAGGGACTTCCTACTAGAGACAGTGCGCCAGAGGGGTCACAAAGAAATCGCCATCGAGATTAGAAGAGAACTCATGGCTGGTGTCGCTAGAGAACCAAACATCCCAGAGACAGAAGCCACAATGGTCGACACTTTTTAACGAGCTAACGTGAAAAAAAAAATTATATAATATATCGTCATAATTCATTATGTACAAAAGTCTTTTGCGTATATATATATCATTAGATGCGTGCAATTTTCTCATAGTTCATCTTGATGAAGAGAGTAGAGAAGATGTACTCCTCACCTTGGAGGTCATAAAGTGGTAAATGTCTGTACCCTTGGTTCAAGTTGTCCAACTTACAACAGTTCACAGCAAAGGGAATATCACCAGTCTTGATGACAAATCTGATAAAGTTCAGCCCTTTGAGACCTTTAATCGTACCTTCAACCCTATAATTCCATAATGGATTAAACCCATTCATAGGAATAGGCCTTGTAGAATATGAAGTGGAGTGCAAATGCATCTGCTGCTTTGTGTTCAAATCAGTGATCTTTAGAGGTGTCATCATGCTGGGTTCAATCAGTTCAAACACCACATATGGACTTAATGTATCATCACTCTTAAGTTCCTGAGGACGTGGTAACAGCTGTCCTGAGATAATATCGATAGAAAACTTGATATGGGTAGATGGACCTTGTGGTAGCATTTTAAATTTCACATCAGCGTCTTTGTTTCTCATCTCCTGTGGTTTCAAGACATAACCGTTCTTTGATCCCACATGGAACATTGCTTCGTTAACTTGCTGTCCCAGATCATAAGTCTGCCAATTGGTAGCCACCATCTGTACACCATACGACCATGGCATCAATGGGAGGTAATTTGAAGACTTATAACGAAATCCAGCAGGATATACTCTCATGAGGTATCTTCTGTTGTGCTTCTGTACCAAGTAGTCCTTCTCTGTGTCCTTTATCATGCTGTTGAAAGTACGATCACTGAATGAGAACACATGGTTGACGGTCTTGGACTCAGGGAGAGCAAAGTTTGTAAATTTTATACCGGCACCGTACACCCCGAGATCGCTCAGTTGTGTGATGATTCTTCGACTCTTACGATCTTTCTTATGGTATGATTTAGCACTGGGTTTGGTCTCATCGTCTGTGCTTTCCTCCTGTGCAGTAGAACTCGACGTCATCGACGTGCTCGCAGACATTGGTGCTGCGATACTCGAGTTATCATGTGCACTCTTTTTAACCTTAATCAACACCTTATGCTTTAATTCTAATGGACTCGGTAGTTGAACCTCATGTGGATATAAAGATTTTGTGATAACCATCTCACCAAACACTTCTAATATCAGATCTCTGACCATAATTTGGTACTCTGCTTTGCAATGAACATCCAATGACACAATCAACGGTAACGGAGTAACTATGAATGCATATTTCCATATAGTCTCTAACACAACTCTCAGAGGAATAGCAGATGTGACTTTCCCGTGCGACACCACTGGGCCAAGTTCACCATCCCATATGTCAATTTCAATACACCGACAGCCACGCTGTAATGCCCTAGTATAGCCCTCAATCGACGGAGAATTCACTCCATATTGGCGACCCAAAAGGTATGTGTTGTGAGATGACGAAATGAAGTACTCATTGAGTGGACGTGTGAGGTCTTCTTGGAATGATTTCATAGCTGTCGAGTACGAAGAAGTGAGATAATTGGTAAACCCATCGATATCTATCTTGTCACCTTTAGAGAACTTGGTAAACATAGCCTGTAGTGTTTCTTCCGTTTCCTGCTGTTTCTGCACGGATAGAACAAAGTTAGCGAATGCTTCATATGACATTGTGGCTTCACCACCATTGCAATCATTAAAAATATGGATGAGCTCAGGTCTCTGTTTCAAAGTCTTGACAAACTTTTGGAAATCTGAAAAGGTTAAGCAACCTTTGTTCCCTGTATCTGTGGCTTTAAAGATATCCAAGATGTAGTGCTCATCACAGTTTATATGCAATCTTCTTGTGAGCTTCAATACATCATCAAACGTCAATGACTCTTTGTTCGATGAGTTCTTCGAGACATAGTTCTTCCAATGAATATGTGCAAAGTTCTCACCGGGGACTGATAAGTATTTCATTAACTCTCTTCTCTGTGATACAAGCTTGGCCAATGTACCAATGAACAAGTCAAAGTCCTGCCTTGTAGGAGCGATAATGTGTAATGCCTTAAGTTTATTCGAACAGAGGTCGTTATAGAGGATTGTAGACCACCGATCACTCACATCTTTCGAGACGCCGTACTCTTCTCTGTAGTTTCTCGCATCATCACCAATTCTGATCTGCTGGATCCTGTCGAGTGACATGTTCGAAGTGGACTTGTTGTTCCAAGTGACCAATGCCCTATCAAGATCAATCTTGAACAATCTCTGGACTTTCTTCTTTCTAGTGATTCTAAGCAATGGTATACCATTTATCAAATTCTCAGGGATCTCAGGACTCTCCAATACGATCTCATTCGTAGGACCAGGATTGGGAGTAGTCGCCAGTGAAAAAGTGTCAATGAGAGGCGGCGTCGTCGTCCCACTGCTGAGATTCGGTAATAATGAGAGTTCTTCCAGTGATTTCGTCAGGGGACCGTCCCTCGGCAGCGAGTTGTGGTGATCATGGAAGATTGCCAAGTTGGTTTTCCTTAGCAGATGGCGGATTCCCTCGCCAATAGGTGATGTTGATGGTGATGGTAACTTGGAGACGATGGAAAGCGCCTTCTTCACAGAGTCGAGCTTCTGAGAGCTCGAGACAGGGGACAGTGAGGATTCGGAGTTCTGCTTGGACAGCGGTGCAGATCCTGAAGGCTCCAAATCGTCCAGAAATGGTGACGAATCCAAGTTGGAATTACTTCGTAGCATCGAGTAGTGTTCAGTGATGGAGGCGCTATGCTTCCTCGTTCCAGCCACAGCGGGCGGCTCGGCTGAAGCCGTCGTGTGCTTTCTCTGTGACATCCTGGCGGCTTCTGCCACAGAAATGTAAAGTATTAATTCCCCTCTCCCCCCCTCCCTCTGGGTTTTTGTGTGGCGGCTAGATCGATGCTTCAATTCTTCATGATGAAACAGGGTATATGGAGCGGAGTTTATATATATATATATATACACCCGCGCTGGGGCAAAAAAAAACAAAACAAACACACAGGAACAAATGTCAACACAGCTAATGGGAACTTTACACAACTGAAAAGAAAAGAGGCAATGAGCACTCCAGGGTCACCGCATAAAACACATACGCCGTCCACCGCTTCATCATCAGTGGCGGGCGATCAGATAATCTCACACAAGAAGCCGCTGAGGATACGAAGCCAACAGGCAGAGAAGAGAAGGAATGCCTTAAAGGAGTACTATAAGCTGAAAGAGCAGCAACAGAAGCTCGAAGAGAAGACAGCGGTGCCTCCACCCACTGCTACACTGAAGCCTGCGGACTATGATGGCGACGATGACGATGGCTTAGAGAAGGAGATCTTAGAGAACAAGCCGATTCCTGAGATTGACCTGACGCATGCGGAGTTCAAAGAGGTGTTGGTGCAGACAAACAGGCTCAGCAGAAGTATAAACCTCATCAACTCGTCGATCAAGAACATCATCTACAACAACTACTACGAGCTGATCAAGCTCAACGATTTTTTGCACGATTTGGACGAGTTGAGCTTGTCAAAGCTGTTGGAGGAACAACAAAAGAATGAGAAGAAAGATGTTCTTGGGTTCTTGAGTAAGAGTAAGAGCTCTGATGAGTTGACTGGGAAGCTATTACCACCAGTGCAACATGAGGGGCTGGACCACCTACGTCATTTGATGAAGCAAATCCAAGAGTATGACAGTATTGATTTCAAAAGCCAGCAGAAGCAAAGGGATGTGAAGGAGCAATCTGGGATTACCGCATTGCTTTCACTTCAGGATACCACTAGCCTAGAGATGGAGGACGAATACAAACAGAAGCTCCATTTAAAAGTAACACAATGGATCAGCAATCTCAAGTCTAACAACGGTCAGCAGAGTCTCATACGTCAGTTTGAAGACATCCAAAGGGCACTACTACAATCATGATAGGAAAATCTACACTACACTTATATAAATGAACGTGTAATGCCTTTATATTTAGCCACTTTGCTCCCATCTTAGTCCTTCTTAAGCTCAAAGTATTCGGTTCTCACGCCGTCTTTCGTCACAATAAGAATTTCCAATCCATCACCAACGTGAATGTGTCTTTCCGTAGCGGAACTGAATGCATCTCTGACCAATTGAATGACCTCGTCCAGTGTCAAGTACTTCAGTTCCTTCTTCTTCGTCCCGTGTGATTCCGGCTCGTACTGATTCTTGAAGTTGACCTGGTTATCCAAGAACGGCATGATCAACGAGGCAGCAGCACCACCTGCTCTGCACTGTTCTCTCTCATAGGATCCCACTGGGTCGAACGAAAACACCGAGCCCTTGCCCTCCTCGTCAAGACCAGCGATGATTGTGTGCACATAGTATGGGAAGAATCTTTTGCCATACAGCAGCTGTTGTATGAATCTTGCAGCTGAGCGTAATGTCATCTTCTTCTGATGATCGAAATGGTACCATTTTAACTGGTTCTTAAATCTCGAGATCAAAGCCTCACCATCCGCCGAGAACCCATTGGCAGATATCACAATGTTGTCACCTGCATCAAACACTTTTGGCTCATAACGAGAATTGATGGAGTATCCCACAGTGTGTCTCGTGTCACCGGCAAGCACTGCAAAGTCCTCTCCTGCGATTCCCAGGATCGTACCACCACTGTCGGAGTACGGGTTGAATCTGTGCTCAATTGGCACCTGCTGGGACTCGCTCTGGTACCCAGAGTTCACTGTGGCCGTTGACATTGCTCTCCTAGGTGTCCTTTTTTTTTGCTATATACCCAGCATAGACCTCGACGCGCCGCCTCCACAAGTGTTTTGAACTTGGGTTCGCCACCAGTAATGGCGTTCGCGAATCTGGTGAGCTAAGCGCGCGAATATTACCCGATATGGCCGATCATGATGATGATGCCTTCGTGTACTGAGAAGTTTCTTTGTACTTCATACCCAAGAGTACCCAAGACAATTGGGCGAGAGGCCTCATAGATTGCTCCATCGACTGCTAGTAAGCACTTCAACATCGTGATAGTGACACTATCCCCAGCCACTATCCAGGTTCAATAACCAGGCACGACAGTCTATGCCACTACGCCAAAGCTTTTGTCATTAAGGACTACATGTTACGAACAGAGCCAGATTTATCACCAAAAAAACATATACCAGCATACAAAGAACAAGTATTAAGTATGCCACTGATTCGTTGTATATCAAGCATAGATCATTGTATAGTTGGTTCTCGGCGATAGTGCCCAATGAGGTAATCGCGGATCGGAGTTATCTCCAACCTTGAAATGTTTATCTCGGGTACGCATTCTCTCTTCTCTCTCTCTCTCTCATCTATTTAATTGTAAATGAAATAAGCATAAGAAGAGATGGCATTTGAACTACCAATTTCTGAGAAGCCAGTGGCGAAGAAGACCACACGTTGTGGCAAATGGTTAAAACCCGTGGCTTTAATGGCACTGTTGGGATATTTTGCTTATACGATTTCGTCTCCTCCATTGGCCCTTCTTGTTGATAACGATTATGAGAAAATTGCATCACAATTGTGTCCTATGGGCTCTACCATCCGTCCTACTGCTTTCTATAAGGACAGATCAAGTGTCAATTACATCGTCTATGATCAGGAATACCGCGAGAAGACAATTGCTAAGCTTTCCGGAGCAGTAAAAATCCCAACTGTGGTTCATGATCGTATGCCAAAGCCCGAAGAGAAGCCAGAGGAATGGGCATATTTCCCCCAATTCCATGCTTATTTGGAAAAAGAGTTCCCAATGGTTCATTCTCAGTTGACGGTGGAGAAAGTTAATACCTATGGGTTGGTGTACACCTGGACCGGAACTGACCCCAAGCTTAAACCGTTGTTGATCACCGCTCATCAAGACGTTGTCCCAGTGGAGCAGAGCACGAAATCTGACTGGTTCTACGAACCATTTGAAGGATACTTTGACGGTACGAACATCTGGGGCCGTGGCTCCTCTGATGACAAGTCGATGCTTATTGGATCTCTTCAAGCTGTGGAGAAGTTGCTTGGTGATGGTTACACCCCACAGAGAGGTGTCGTCCTCGCATTTGGATTTGATGAAGAGGTTGGTGGTCCACAGGGGGCTGCTTCCATTTCTGTCTTCCTCCAGAAGAAGTTCGGTCTGGATTCCTTCCACTCTCTATTGGACGAAGGTGGAACTGCTATTGCCACTATTGGTGGCACTGTTTTTGCCCAACCATCTGTCAGTGAGAAGGGATCAATGACTCTCGATATTGCGTTGAAAACCCCAGGTGGACACTCTTCCGTACCACCAGACCACACAAACATCGGTCTGATCTCTCGTTTGATTGCATACATCGAAGATCATCCATTTGAGCCAATCATGGGGCTTGAAAACCCAACTCTGAACTTTGTACAATGTGTGGCCAAATATTCCGATGAGTACCCACAAGAACTAAAGCGTAACATTTTTGCTGCTGCATGGGACAAGGCTGCGAATGCTAAAGTTTTGGAGTATCTGGACAATATCAAGGCTTACAGATACTTGATTAAAACGTCCCAGGCGGTGGACATTATCCAAGGAGGTGTCAAAGACAACGCCTTGCCAGAGTACGTACACTTCCATATCAACCATCGTATCTCTGTTGAGTCATCTGTTAATGCTACAATTGAAAAGATCCTTGGTGATGTGAAGGTGATCGCTGCGGAGTATGGCCTTGGTGCGTACTATGGAGACTTGGAACTCTTGCCAGAGACCACTGGTGGTGCTTTCAACGTCACAGTGCAGAACTCATTGGAACCGGCAAAGACCACCTCGATGAACGATAAGCACTGGGAATTGTTTGCTGGGTCTATTAAGCATATCATTGAGGACTACGTCTATCCAAACATGACCAAACCGGCTATTGTGTCGGGCAGTTTAAACACCGGGAACACTGATACTCACTGGTATTGGCCATTGACTCAACACATCTACAGATTCAAGTTCAGCACTATGCATGGTATCTTGGAAGGTGGCACGCACAGCGTGAACGAGCATACTACTATTGAGAACCAGTTATATCTCGTGGCCTTTTTGTACGAGTACATCCGCACCGTAAATGAAATGGGTACCGATTGAGTGGTCATTGATTATCTATATATATATATATATGAATATTTTCACCTCACCTTACGTGCCTTTTTGAAGTACTAATAGCTCACGCTACTGGGTTTTGAATTTAAAGTGCTGGTATGCACCACACCTGACGCATAGAAGAAGCTTACGGGTTTGGATTAGAAATTTTTTTTTTAACGATTGGATTGCTTCTTTTGCATGAAGAGAATATCTATGGGGATCATTCGCACTGTATGTTACATTTTAGTTTCAACTGTTGTAGCTTTCCGCTAGGATATACTGGAAAAAGACAATCGATCATATATGTCCCTGCTATTTAACAATCTTATGGTATTATTATGTCCACTACAGCTCACTCATAAATCTATACCGTTATATCATTATATATCAAGCCAGCTAGGCATACTCATCAGGTCGTAACTTCATTAGAGACTGTGATTAAGAAACCACATGCGATTCAAAACTTTCAAGATTCTCCAGTCGCAGGTCTCCATGTGTTATCATCTTGTTGTGTAGTGTCTTGTTCTTGTGACCCGATGTATACTCAGTGTGTTTACTTTCGTCGTATGACTCAACTTCCTCTTCGTCTTCAGAATCATCTTCTGCCGTGGAATACACCAATGACGGCGTTCTTCTGAGTTCAGAGATATCAAACTCCTCTGGCTCCTCCAAGTCTGACAAACTCGAGTCTGAGTCTGCGCTCAGCTCATCCAGTTCTGTCTCTGAAAGTTCATCAATGGTTGGCATCTGTCTGAACGATTTTTTGGCACTGGTTCCGTCAGTGGAGTATATGTAGTTGTCATACTCGCTGATTTCGTCTTCAGATTCAGACTCGGATTCAGACTCGTACTCCTGGTAGTCGTCTTCATCTTCTTCTTCTTCTTCCTGCTCGTACTCATAAGAGATTTGTGATACTTTGTGGTACAGACTATCATCTTCATCCTCCTCATCGCTCCAGTCATCCTCTTCGTACTCATCTTCAGCAACTCTCTCACTGGTGATATCCGGCAGCGAGAACGATACCTTCTGTGCGATATAAGAGCCATCCAAGATCGACTCCCTGTGAGAATGGATCTTATCCATCAGGTTGTCCAGCAGATTAGCGTGCGATACCAACACTCTCAAGTCATGGTCTGGGCGTGAGGCCTCTTTGGTAAGCTTGGCCCTGGCACGGGATGCCAGGATGTATGTCTCTGCCATGGTGCTCATCTCTGCAATTGCTTGTGTTGTTGTATTATGGAACTGATTGGCAAAATGCAGATTGGAAAAGACCTTTCAACCAATTATATATATATAAATAAACGGTGATGCAATTTGTAAGAAAGCCCCTTTACTAATCCGGTGGTGGGCTTGAGCTTAGAGTTGCAGATAGGCGACAGCGCGCGTAGTTGACGTGTTTCTGAATTGCTTTGTTGCTTCGTCAGCTTAGTTCTTTCTTGAAAAGATGACAGATGCACTGGAGCAGACAAAAAGTTGCAACGATTAATATATATATATATATATAAATATACACCTCCAACATCCCGTGCCGGCTGCTTCGCCTGTTGATCAACACTGCCCGCTATGCCCGCGGGCCGTTTAGAGCCATCACCACAGCCGCGAGCGAGCCGTGAGAGCACGCCAAAAAAAAAAAGGTGGTTCCTCCTCCCCCCTAAAACCCGCCAAAGCCCGCGTTTGTGGTACCCTATTCCGAGACCCGTGAGAAAAATGACAGATGACACATCCACCAAGGTCGGGAAGCGGGCTCGCTCGCTGCTCGGAGATGGCGGCGTATCCGAGGGGTTTATCTCTGTCTTCGGCTGATTCTATGGGTAAATCAGTTTTATGTTGGAGGATTGGTGATAGTGAATTGTATATTACAACATTCTTACTTTCATACTTCCCATTCTCTTTAGATTCCCACTCGCGGTCCTCTTAATTCTTCCCTCACCACTTCATGTAGTAGTACAGTGTGCCACCAGCGGACTCATCGCTTGGCTCGGCCGAAAACCAACTGCGAGCTGGCCGCTCGGCCCAGCGCGCCCGTCCGCACCGTGCACACTATCACTTCGGCCGGCCTCGGAGCTCGGGCATAACGGCTGTGCAGCGTGAAGCCGACAAAAAAAAAACTTCTATTGCTTTCCTTACAATTTAAGTTGCAGCGATGACATATTCTCTGTCTCCCGCCCAAGGGATACTAAAAAAGCCCAGAGGCCTGACAACTCCAGTGGGGTTGACAAATTGTTCGTGAAATTGGGTTACAAAACTTTGTGATTGTAAGACCGGTATTTATGTTTGTCAGCGATCCTTCATCAAAAACCTGGAGCTAAAGAAATCGATCTTATAATATCACAGCAATTAACACACAAAGACCCCCCGGGTGCAACATATAGTCTGAGTCTAAAGACTTGGTCTTTAATCGGTTTTGCATGTGTAAGCGCATATATATGTAGCTGTAGCCTATGTAGAATATATAGATCCAGCGTTGCTGTCAGTGGAACGCTGAAGTAGAGAGAATACAGAGTATATAAGTCTATGATACAGTGCGGGTTTTAATGGCTCAAAATGGACTGACCAGATGATTGAGCTAAATAAAGGCAAATAAGTAGCCGGATTTTGACAAGTTTTAAAAGCCCTCACTTGTATGGCCCGCCCACTTAAACATTTCATCCGCCGATCCAACCGTCGGTATTACTCGGACTTGACGCAGGGCCTTAATTGCATCTCGGCTCTCGGATATAAATTTGTTTCTTAATGTTTACTGTTGTTGAGGGTATTTGTGTGTTGTATTGTGGTAGTATTCAAAGTATGTAAAAAGTATCAAATGTAAAGTACGAGCACCTATTGGATAACTCAAGATCTGAGTCCCTTGTAATCACAACCTGAGTAGAACACTACGCACCATATGATAACGTCTGATCTGAATTCATTAGCATTGACTTTCTGCAGAGATGGTCCATACCATCGAAATTGTCAAGTTATATATAATTGACAAATTTTCTGGTTTAGAAGTAGTGAATGGCACTCGGTTCTGCACTCGGTTCTGCTGCAAGACCCTCTACTTTGAGTCTCTTTATATGGCTGGGATCTCTTCCATTTTTTAATAAGAATTATATCCACACAATCTCTGTGGAAAGAGATATGCACATAGATCAATACTCCAAATTACAGGCCCCTTGAACGATTAACTGACTGCGAGTACGCAGGCATGGATATACCCGAGGATTAATCGGCCTACCAACGTGTCGTATTACATCCAGACACCACGCATATAGTTAATTATGTGCGTATTCGAATGGATGATCTTTTGTCATCAAACAGATAAAAAAATTTGGTAACAAGTTTGTCATTTTAAGGACTTCTAAGTCTCATCAATCTCTAGGGTTTATGCTGTATATGTTCACTAGTACTAAACTTTGACAAAAAGAAAACCCCAAAATTAGGGATACTACTAGAGAATAAAGTCCTTTTATGCCTTCTGTATGGATGAAACATAGGATCGTAATACATACCAAACATGGCCTAATTATACTATTCTAATACCTCTAACAGATACACAGGTCAATAATTTAATACTTAATAAGCAATCTCTCAAAGTTATATAGACTTTCATAAATTTTCTTCCAATTTATTCGAATTAAACCACTGCCATATAAATTGCAATTCCGGCACGGGCCACACGGACCTCCCTTCCCCCCACACCCCGACATTCGAGCATCCCTTAGATTCGATTGCTACGGGGTCGTTGTCTCTTTGGGTATCTCGACTTTCTTCTTATGATTCAATTGTGCAATCAATGTGCTTGAATTTGTAAACGATATCGAGTCATTTGAATCAGTTGAATGCCAATGGATGTGTATTACATCGATTTATTTCAGATCACCAATTGTATGGTCAGGAACTCAAGATAATGTACCAATGACGTAGTTCCATATAACCGAGATCGACAAGCTATAATTTATACGTTCTACTATTGGCTTTGAAATGATAATTAGAAAAGATTTGAAAGTCTGTGCACGACAGATATTGCGCCAGTTGAGGGAAGGTCCCTCCCAAGATAGCAATCCAAACAGGTTATTTTCTCGAGGCAGGCATTATATAGTGCATTTCGTGTCCACAATATTGTGGTTGGAGCTTGAGGGGGGAGGATAATGGATTGTGTATACAGGCTTTTGATAACTCTGATATAACGGTGCCATAGAACAGTGATAGGTATCGCATGTATGTATGCTCCAATACAATCCACCAATTTTCCTAGCACAATCACCAAACAGGTTGAAATTGCGAGCAACCTCACCGTAGTGTCCTGGCCAAAGCAAGCTCTGAGTAGGACGGGGTATATATGAGTCCTCAGTGAATCCAAGTCTCGATTCACACTTGTTATACGAAAGACATTATACAAACCCAACAATGCGCTGGCCATACATCATCTCTCTTATCGCCTTACTCGGTGCTGCGCTGCTGCTCTTCTTCAATACTCTGTGCGGCGCCACGAACCATGCGCCGCTCAACAAGTGGTACTGGCTTGAGGCCGACACGAGTGCCATTCCAGGTGCACAACCCGTGACAAGATGGACCAACTACGCAGCATGCGGCGTCTCCAGTGGCAAGAATACCGACTGCTCGTCCAAGTCCCCGGGCTATCCAATGTCTCCGGTGTCCAACTTTGGCACCACGACCGGTGTTCCAGACTCTCTGACCTCTCGCCATGGCGTCACGTACTACTTGTCCCGTGTCGGATGGGCATTCTTGATCATTGGGCTAGCCTTTACGCTGCTGGCGCTACTCTCCGTGCTTGTGTCTTTCTGTGTGCCATCACTCACTCCGCTCACTTTGGCTACGGGCTTTGCCACGGGCGCCGCTCTGTTGTTCACTGCTCTGTCTGCGAGCTTGCTCACCGCTGGCTATGTCAAAGCCCGTGACGCCTTCCGTGACAATGGCGATAACACCAAGCTTGGCAAGACCATGATTGCCTTTATCTGGACTTCCACTTTCCTGCTGGCCCTCAGTACCATCTTCTCCGGTGTTGTGTGCTGCGGCAATCTCTTTGGCAAGAGGAAGACCCGCTATTCCGAGAACTACGACTCTAGTTCGCACGAGACGTATGGGAATGACTACGCTGGTGAGAAGGAGCACCGGGAGAAGAAGCGTGGCCTCTTTGGTAGACGCAAGAAGACAGGAGCGGACGACCTCGAGGATGTCGGATACGCAGCAGGGCTCGGTGCTTCGGGTGCCACGACGGAATACACAGCCACTGGGGGGACTCAGCAGAGACCATCTGGCCTGGGACTCTCTAATGCAGCTATTGCTGCTGGTGCAGTGGGTGCTACTGCTGTTGGTGCAGGGATCATGTCCCACAACAAGTCTGCAAAGGCTGAGACCCTTGAGACCGGGGAGACTCTTGATGATGTGGCATATGCTGCGGGCTACGGTGCAAGCGGTGCTACCTCTGACTACACCAAATCTAAACCAGCTGGCGCTAACACGGATGCCTATGGCTCTGATGCTTATGGAACTTCTGGTAGTAAGGACTACGGTATGACCTACGGGACTACTGGAGAGAACCAAACCGTTGGAGCTGGAAATGAGGTTCAAGGAAGCAGCTCCAGGGACTACGCTACCACTGGTGGCAATGCTGCGCTCGGCTTCGGAGGCGCAGCAGCAGCTGCCGCTACTGCCAACAGAGACTCCACGACAGATGCTGGCCAGAGAGACTCACAGCTTGAGACCATGAACCCTGAAAACACTGACGTTGGTGCTGGCGCAACGCGTGCTGGCCTCAACGCTGTCCGGGAGGAGGAAAGAAAGAACTCGACTTTTGAGAACAAGTCCACGGTGCTTCCAGTGGGCGGTGTTCCCGAGGGCTCAGCCCAGTTTGCCGCCACCGCTGCTACCACTAGTACCACTGATACTGGGCCCGCCAAAGGCCACATCCAGCCGGTGACTGGTGCTGCTGCTTCCAGTGTGGAGGACACATACGACTCATCGCACATTGGAAATGCTGGCAAGACTCACAAGGACTTGACTACTACTGGAGGGTATGAGCCTACGTCGTACTACACTCGCAAGACTGGCGAGCACGGTGGTGATGCCTATGATACTGGGGCAGTTGCTGGTACTACGACCACAGCAATTGGAACTAGGGACCCAAAGACTGGTGGTGGGTCCTACGGCAACGAAAAGAACACCGAACCTGAGGCTTTGGAGAATATTGAGTACGCTGCCGGGTACGGTGCCTCTGGCGCCACATCTGGTGTAACCTCTGGTGCCACTGATGCCCATGGAGCTTCTGGTACTGGTATTGATACCAAGACCAAGAACCAATCTGACTCCGTCCATGAGAAAGGAAAGCACGGCTTTGCCTCATGGTTTGGCACCAAGAACAAGAAAGAAGACGCTGACGACAAGGCGGTGATGAGTGGTAAAACCGGTACACAAACCACGTTCGACAGCTCGGGTCAGGGCTATGAGAAGGCTTTGGGTGCTGGCGCCTTGGCTGCCGGTACTGTGGACTACACCAAGAGAGATTCCTCGTCGGGTAAGAAGGACAAGGACTACTCCACTGCTGGTGCCACTACCGCTCGCACGCCCACCACCTCTGGTAAGGGCCAGTTAACCGAGGCTGCAGCTCTTAGTGCAGCTCCTGGTGCTGGCACTGATGAGTACGGTCATGGCTACGAGCCACACGGCAAGGACTATGGCGAGAATTTAAAGTCTGCAGAGACTTATGACCCCAAGTCTAGGGACACTGACTACTCTTCCGCTACGCCTGTTGATTTGTCCCGCAACCGTAACCCAATTACAGGAGCACAGGCTGGTGGAGCTACTCTCAAGCCAAGTGATGGTATTACTGAGTCTAGTGACAAGTCCACCAAGTCCCCTGGTAAGACTGGCGACAAGTCTGATGAGATCAAGAGATATGGCGTTGTTGCAGAGGAAGACGATCTTCCAGGTACTTTCAAAGGCACTGTACCTGATTCTACTAGGTCTCCTATCCGTGAATCGTTTGTTGAGTCTGGTAACTACACCACGTCTTCTTCAGTGAACAAGTATTCCTCTGTGGGCCAGGAGCCAAGAAGTTACCGCAACGGTGACGACTTGAGACCATTGGAAGGCGAAGAGCAGCAGCAGCCAGGTATGATCCAGCAGATTGTTGACACTGCTAAGAGTGTTATTTGAGTAATTTTTTTATACCCAGGTTTAATTTGTTGATTTTTTTCTTGAGCCTTTGTATTGTGAAGACATTGTCACTTATATGACGTAATTTTTGTGTCACTTTTTTTTTCTTCTTCTTTTTGGACCACCCCGCGCTATTGTGTGCTATGTTTACATTATACAGGGCGGAGTTGGAATCCCGTTCGAAGAAGAATAATTGAACAATTTACGAATTGAAGCTTCTTTTGGTAGTCTTCAAAGAGGATAACAGAAGCGGGCAAAGCAAAAAAGAGGGATGTCAGGGAGAAAACTTTCAAGTTCGAGTGCTAATTTGCCACTCCCGAAGAAGCAAAGAGACGGTGGAGGGTCAGGGGTTAAGAAAGGCAGAAGGGGCTCTACTAATAAAGTTGGTGGTGGTGGTGGTGGTGGTGGGGGTGGGGGTAATACTGATGGGAATTGGAATACAAACAACGGAAATAACCACAGGAAGAGACCCAATACCAAGGATGTGAAAGACGTTGAGAAATCCAAAGACAAAGAACATGAGAAGGACAAGGACAATGGGAAGGGATCTCCTCTGACCATCAGTGAGGACAAAGTAACACCACAGCTCAACTTGGAGATTTTTGAACCAGCTCCATACCGGAGGTTTGAATATAGCAAGTACTTTACCCTTTACAACGACTCCACAGACCTATTGGTACCACCACTGAACTCTTCATTAAGCAGTGTTGCACGTCTTTGGAAGTCGTGCGAGACCCCGGGAGAGCTATTGGATGTGATGGACCAGTTCCCCAGTTGTTGCTTTGGACATAACTGTGAGATACAAGAGAGCCATAATGCAATTCAGATTGTGGGGCTTGGGCTGAGACTAAGAGAAACGTTGTAACTTGTTTCCGGCGATGATCACAAATGATATAATAATCTATTGATAATGATGCTGTTGCTAAAATTGACAAGAAAAAAAAATTACTAGCTGGAGTTACTAGAGACTCAAAAGATTAAAGACCAAAGACTATAGAAATGGCTCATGATTGTATGCTTTTAATGCTTTTAATGCTTTATCGGTCGACGTGTAGAGGCATTTCGGAGATACTCGTACCGTTCACATATGGCGGAGTGTTGGGGTGTAGTTTTATGACTCTGGATGGCAATTTTTTTCATACATTTATAGTATTGAAAATCAGTTTTTTTGCAAGCTTCTAGGAGTAATTCTGTTCACATACATACATCCACAGATGTATCCAATTGATTTACCTTATATATATCATTCAACTTTTCCAAAGGAATAACTGGTCACGTGAATGCTTCCAGAACCATACCGTTGGGCGAACAGCGAAAAACCACCGTCAACAAACCGAGCTCGCGTGGCGTAATGGCAACGCGTCTGACTTCTAATCAGAAGATTCTGGGTTCGACCCCCAGCGTGAGTGCTCCGTTTCGTTACATTTCTTTTTTTTCCTCCTCCCTCCTCTTGGAGGGTCTATTTTTTTGTTTACCTTTTCTTTTTTATAGTTTTACTGAATGAAGAATGATTCAAGGATCCCATATAACTGTCTTTCATTTGATGTTTTGTATTATTCATCAAGCCATTTGCCATTCGTTATATACCATTTCAGAGTACGAAGTGCGCGATCCATAAACTTCACGCTAAAACAAAAAACGTCATAACAATTACGGCTTACGGCCTTCCCTTTATAGCCAATAGCCATAGGTGAATTGAACAGAACCAAGATGGCAATCAAATACCTCATCTTGCTTTCTAGACAGGGAAAAGTCAGGCTCTCCAAGTGGTACGTCCCACTGCCGCAGAAGGACAAGGCGAAGATTACGAGGGAGCTCACAGCGCTGGTGCTGGCACGTCGAGCAAAGATGTGTAATGTTTCGGAGTATAAAGACTCGAAGATTGTGTATAGACGGTATGCCTCGCTGTTCTTCATCGCTGGAATTGACAACGACGATAATGAGCTGTTGACGCTGGAGATTATCCACAGGTACGTCGAACAGATGGACAAGGCGTACGGTAATGTCTGTGAACTGGATATCATTTTCAACTTCCAAAAGGCATACCATATTCTGGACGAGATGCTGATAGCCGGTGAGATCCTCGAGAGCTCCAAGAAAGAAGTGCTGAGACGCGTGGGGCAACAGGACGAGTTTGAGCGCATGGACCAGTTGGACACTGTGCTATCCTAGACATATAACGAATGATACGATCTCTTAAAGATACATGTAGTATGCTATACAACACTTGGGTCCACAATGGTGTCCTTCACAAGCATGTTGAGGTACTCGTCCTCTGTCACGTGGGACTCGAGCACCTCCTTGTTGGTGACTCTTAGTAGAGATTCCCTCTCCAGTACGGCATCTTCTCGTTCCACGTCTGTCCATGGCAGCACCTTGAAATCTTCCTCTTCAACCTTCTTTCTCGCAAGCAGGGCACCACCGAGTCTTGGAGCCGTGTCATTTGTGCCCTTGACGGTCATCTGGACCACTTGAACGGTCTGGTTCGTTTGTGGGTGCTCCAGCCTATTCCTCTCTTTCCTCTCCTTATCCTTGTCGTTGATATACGACAGGTTCGGTCTCAGCTGCGCCACGGAGTCCACTGGAATAAGAACAAGTTCACCGTCTTGCACTCTGGCAGCATAATAACCTTCCAGGGCACATAAAACACCACTTAGTGTCTGCTTAGTGACTCCACCCCACAGGGCACTCTTTTCCTCGTTAAAGAACCTTGACGTGTCCATAGGGACGTCCACTTCCAGAAGGTCGGTAGAGGGCTTGATTCGAGACTGCAGCACAGCCTCTGGGCCTCTGAACTGTCTGTTTTTCGGTTTTCCAGGGTATTGAAAGACTGATAGTTGTTGTGACTCCAACTTTGATTTGAGTATCAGTGGGATCTCTGTAATCACCGGGTCTTCGACCTGCTCGTTGAACTCCGGCATATCTTCGGCCTCCTCATCGCTTACAAAAAGACTGGACATTTGCTTCTTCTTTTTTATTTTGCTCTGTCAATTCCATCTTTATCCCGATGAGATGCGGTTAAACGTTTATGAATTTTTTGGTGGGACTAGACCCGCCTCTTCCCCCCTGGCCTTGGCCAACAGTCGCGGTACGCGCCACACCTACGAGCCTCCAAACACAGTACTTATAAATTATTACTATTAGGTCTAGTCTCTCTCGTTATCCTTAACAGTGCTCTCCAAAAACTGCAGCTGGTCCAGGATCTCCTTACACACCGTCTGGTAGTCTTGGCCGCTGAATGCCTCGACCTCGATCTTGAGCTCACACACTAAGAAGTGCATATTTCTCCACTGGACTAGTTCAAAATCATACCCGGTTCTCTTTGCCATTCCTGGGCCATAGAGTCTGATTCGCTCGCCCGTCTTCTCAAACACCTTGCCCTCTGCCTTGAGTGTCACCGGATTCAGCTTTGGGAAGTTGGCGTGGACGAACATGATTCTTGGGTCCTTCCCGACAGGTTGAACCTCTTGTTTGAGCTCTTCTGCAACCTTCTTCTGTCTCTGCTTGGTCTTTTCAAGGTTGTAGTCTTCTACCGGGTCGTACTGGCCCATCCCGGTACCAATGAACTCACGGTCCATGTTGAAGTGTCCAAAGGCATTGAGGAACTTCTTCACTTGATAATACGTCGAGTCTAGAGCCACTGTGGCAGCCAAGAAAGTCTCTTTATCACCTTCACCATCGGAGCCCTGGGAGAACAGCGGATAGTAGTAATCTGGGCCGTACAAGTTGTAATACAGCGCGAGGAAGAGCTCTTTGGTATGCGAGGACTTGGAGATCATCAACTGTCCGGACTCGGAAGTTGGGTCTGGAATAGACCCCTTCCGATCATGCAATGGGGCTTCTTCAGAGCCCTTTTCTCTGTCGTCGTACCCGAATCTAACTCTCTCTGAGGTGACGTCGATACCAGCTATGGTATAATAGTGCGGCGACGTGGCTCTTCTCCAGAAATCCGGCCATGTAATCAAACCAGCAGAGATGAACGGTTCGTTCTCAAAGAGGTAGTCTGGTGCGTGTACTGGGATGTTATCTGAGTCAAGAAGCAAGACGTTCTCAAAAGAGGACACGATCAGAGCCAATGCCTTGTATTGGTATCCTTTGAATGTGAACTTGGCCACTGCCTCGTCACCCAAGGCGTGTGGTAATAGGATACACTTGGCATTCAGCGCTGGGAACACACGGGTGCACAGCTCAATCTCGTACTCGTCCTCTGTTGGGATGAGGACTTCGACTGGCAGCTTCGAGCCCATGCTTCTCAAAGACTTGATCGACAAAAGAGCCAGCCAGTTGAATTTACCACCTCCAACATACACAATGCCGTTCCCCTTGAACAAGTGTGAGGGGAACTCTGAGGGCAGGTTCCGCACCACTGTCTCATGTGAGTGCTTGAGACTCTGAATCTCCTCGTCCGTCATGTCGAGGAACCCATCCAAGTACTCCTCTGTGAAGACCACACTCGAGTCACCGTCGTAACCCGCATGGTAGATACGGTCGGTGGTCTTGTATCTCTCCAGCTTCGGGATCATCGGCTCGCCTCTTTTGAGGATGTCAAATACCTGGTTGAAATACGCATGGCCCACAATCAGGCGGGACCCTGAGTGATCATCCTCCATCGCAAGGGAAATCTGCTTGAGCTTCTCCAGGTGGGAGATCTTCTCATCATGGGCGGCATCGCCTTCGCCCTGCTTCTTCAACGCCTGGGACTGGTAGAACGGCACCGTGGCATCGTCCGGGTCTGCGCTGCCCAATGTGGTCTGCTCTCGTGGCACCTGCTGCTTGAGCGAGTTCTGCAATGCGGTGATCTGCTCATTGGTGTACTCGGCCAAGTTGGTGAATTGGTACACAAAGATTGCTATTACCACGAGGGCCAGCAGGAGCGAACCTCTCTTGCGCAGTAGACGCTTGGTTCTGTAGATGGTTGCGTCCATTGCGCGCTGTTGTGGTATTATCTTGGTGCTGAGAAACCAGATCAACGATAAGAGAACCTTTATGTCTTGGGGGAGCAGTCGAGCGATCAGCACTTGGTTGCAGTAGCAGCTCTCTGTCTGTCTGTTTGTCTACCGACACCCTTCTTATACCGCACTGTCACCAAAAGACAAAGAATAAACAGAAACAATACTCCCAAACTTGAAGCCCCCAAACTACAATCAAACAAGCCAGCAAAACAAACGCAGTGAGTGGAAAAACCTGGCCAGCTCTCGGGCCTGGTGTCAAAAAAAAAAAAAAAAAAAAATTAAGAATAAAAATTATAGCACGGCCACCTGTCATACAAAGGGCGGCGGTACGAGCCACACAGGGGAGGCTGGAGGCTGTCGATCTCAGCATTATCTCCAGCTGTCAAAGATTTAGCATGGGCCCTGGCCCCTGGGGGATACGTGACCCGGAGGCAGGTAACAAACGTAGAGGGGTTAAAATTGGCTGGTGGTTTGGTGTTGTGCCCGGCTTGCTAGTTGCTAGTTGTGGTAGAATAGCAGTGATGGTAGAATAACGGTGGTGGTAATGTCTATAAACGACGGAGGCACAAGCTGATAGACATATATGTCTACTGTATCGTATATTATGCTTCATCTAAGGCCATTCTATGGCCCATAAGCCCGTATGCCAAAGTCTAAGGGCCCAACTCCAGAAACCTTCTTGTACAGCTATAGTCGTTCATCGTAAAGTCCCTCGCCGGATCACATGAACACCTCTTGGCCCTAAACACGTCCTCATCCACAGGGCATTGTAAATACGGTGGATGCATATACCCCAGATCGCTGATCCACGCGACTTCTTGCTTAGATAGGAACAAGGAGATGTATACGCTGCGTACGGGCCCATCACCCCATCTTTCATAAAAGATCCCACCAGTGGAATCTAAGTAGTCAAAATATCGTGTGTATGCCTCACTGCGGAAGACTTCGAGATCGGCAATCTCAAAATTGGTCCAGTAATGACAAAGGTTGTAATCTCCTTCGGGTGTTAGGATAAAGTCTTGTAAGTTGTCCTGTGGAAGCTCTGGTTGTTCCTTGCGTAAATACTCCATCACTGTGTCGAAAAACGTCGGTATCGTCACTTTATACTCAAAGATGGATATTGCAAACGCATACTTCTTTTTGTTGATACTCATCCATTCGAAAACATCGTAATCGATATCACAGTAGAATTTAACACCTGGCTCCACTCTCCAGTAGTATCTATAGTCTTTCAATAGAGAATGCCATTGGTAGAATCCAGAGTACCATCGACACATGTGTCTGTAGCTTAGAGAGCCTCCATAGATCACTTTCTCCTCCAGTTTTTCCATCTCATGGTTCATCCTGCTCTGGTCAATCCATTCAGGTAGGGACCAATGGTCCTCATCTATCAGTCCAAATTTCACCTCTCCACTCACCAGTGGGGTTATAAGAGACTTGAACTCGTCTGTGAACGGCTCATCGTTCAGAAACACCCAATCGTAGCCCCACCAATGGTTAAACCTGTCCTCCACGTTCTGGACAGTTTCAAGCATCTCAAATAAGTCCGAGTTCCGACAGAGCGTTAACAGTGTGGCATTCTCTTTGATATGGAACCATAGGGCCAAGTGCGCCCATCGGTGCCACAACGCCCATGCAACGCACCCGAAAGCCACTGCTTTCCACATATAGTGTCATCTCAAAGGTTCAAAGAAGAGGACAAAATTTCCCACTTATCCAAGGAATTCGTCCATAAAACCAAGGCTAAATTCAGAAAAGGTACGGTGACGAATTTTGAATCAGTTGCCGGATCTGCAAGGTTATGCAGTGAAATGGCGGTTGGCCGGTGAGTTAAAATTGAGTTTGAATCTTTTTTTATGTATCCCCAGGGTAACGCTGCAGGTATAAGGGATAAAGCCCTTTCCGATTCTTCTATATTCACATTCTATATACAGCTAATGAACAAAGTCCTCGTTCTGAATCTCGTGGAGGCGGTCAGCAGTGACCAGCTGCATGCCCTTCAGACTCATGTTGAAGGAGGCCCTTCCCTGTGTGAGTGCTCTGAGCTTTGGCAAGTATCCAATCATCTCTTTTAGAGGGACAATAGCATTGATGGATTGAATTCCATCAAAATTCTGTTTCAACTTTAAGAACTCCAATGTTGGATCATATGGGATATACTGGGACTCACTTATATCGCGGAAGTGAATCAAGTCTTGACCCGAAGAATCCTCGTCAATGGAGTTAATCACACCTTTACGAGCAGATGTGAGGTCCTGGACAACGTTACCCATATCCTCGGAAGAGACATGCACCACAACTTGCATAACAGGCTCCATCACGTTATACTGCGATGCATCGCTCAATAATTCCACAAAGCATCTGCGTACCAAGTTGATCAACGTAGTGGTATTGGAGAAGTCATCGGGAATATCCACAGAGTCAGTGCTGATCAAACACGAGTGTAATGGGAATTTCATCAATGGTCCCCTCTGTATAGACGAGATAGTACCAGAGATCAAAGCATTGGTCATTGTCTGGTACGGCATCACTTTGTCGTACCATTCTTGAGGCTCGTGATCGATGATGAAGTAGTTGTTATCGCTGAGGTCAACGTATGTCTTCTTCTTTGGCAGTAAGTGGACCTCTGGCTGCGGCTGAATGGAAACAGTGAGAGAAACACCATCGACTTCCTTAGTAGCGGATCTCTTTGTCAGCACAGCCTCTTTATAGGAGACCATGACTTTGCCCATCTCCAGCTTAGCTTTGAGATCCAGGAGTCTATCACGGGCGATTTCCAAGTGGAGTTCCCCCATACCTGAAAGGACAGTCTGTCCTGACTCCTCGTCGACCGTCACCTTGAGCGATGGGTCTTCTCTTAGTAACACGGATAGGGCTTCATCCATGCCTCTCTTATCACCAGAGGTCTTTGGCTCAAGAGAGATGCTAAACACTGAGGGAGGGATCTCAATGGGGTTAACCACCACTTGTAGGTCCTTTTGCGTAAGCTTCTTCTTCTGCGTATGACTCGCTATAGTATCACCAGTTTTCAACTTATCACTCACAATAACACCAATGTTTCCCTCTGTGATCTCACTAACCTCCTGTGGAAGGTTAGCATGCATCGTCAGAAGCTTTCCAATACGGATCTGTTCTCCATTAGCGTAGATTGTCGAGTTGGAAGTCAACTTCCCCGAGTACACCCTAATGAATACCATCACGCCTCTAATCGGGTCTGTAATCACCTTGAAGGCTAATGCCACGGCCAGTTTGTCATTACCGTTCACTACCCACTTGTCATTTTTCAAACACACACCAGATATCTGCGGCGTTCTTTCTATTGGAGATGGGAGGTACTGTGTAATTGCATCCATCAGTGGCTGGACTCCGATATTGCGGAACGCAGCGCCGCAGAACACTGGGATTGCGTAGTTCTCCAGAGTGGACTTTCTGATAGATTTATGTAGCAAATCAACAGGGACCTCCATGTAATCTTCAGTTTCCAGGAAGGACTCAATCACTGAGTCGTCAAACTCTCCGAGGGTTTCAACCAGGGACTCTCTGCACTTTTGAATCTCCTCCAATTGCTGGCCCTGAGGGTCACTCACTGTGATCTGTTCGCCATTCCAGTGGAGAACCTTCTTCTGCACAACGTCCAACACTCCAACGAACTTTCTCTCCATCGAGTTGCCTTCAAACAATGGAACGTTGCATAGGAGAACTTTAGTCCCCAGCTTAGAGATGACCTCCTTAACAGTACGGCCAAAGCCGGCACCGTCTCTGTCCATCTTGTTGACAAATATCAGCTTGGGTATCCCCTGGCTCTGTTTCCATACTTTCTCTGTTTGACCTTCAACGCCGGCAACGGCATCCAGAACAGTGACAACTCCATCAAGTACTTTTAGTGATCTGATGACTTCGAATGAGAAGTCTGCGTGACCCGGCGTGTCGATTAGGTTGATTTTATGGCTGTTCCATGGCACCGTGATAGCGGCGGACTGAATGGTAATGCCACGTGCCCTCTCCTGGGGCAAGAAGTCCGTCACTGTGTCGCCTTGGTCAACATTTCCGATTCTTGATGTTACACCTGCGTAAAAGAGGATACGCTCTGTGGTTGTGGTCTTCCCGGCGTCAATGTGCGCAATGATTCCAATATTCCTCGTGCGGTGTATTGAGTCCAGCAGCGGTCTGGAAGTACTAAACAGACGCTTCACGAGCATCTTGAGGGTGTCCTATTTTTGCTCTATCGTATCTATATATGGGGCCGAAGTCCCTACGTATGGGCTCCCCACAAGCTCTTACCCGCCTTTCGCGGTGAAAAAAGTTTGGCCCATCCCCCATCACCAAGCTATGGAGAGACTAATTAGACTAGAAACTTTAGCTCTTGGAGACTTCAAAGACTTAGAGATATTAGTATACAATGGCCGAGTTCGACATCAAGAAGACGTATCTGCAGTTCTTGGAAGAAGATCCCGAGATGACGATGCCCATTGCGGCCATCGAGTCACTGGTGACTCTTCTTAAGGTCAAACAACCCTCTACTTCGACAGAACTCATAAAACTGCTCCAGGACGCCACCGAGACCTTGAAGAAGTCGATTCCGAATGCCATCTCACTAAGTGCCGGGTGTGACTTGTTCATGCGTTTCGTGCTGAGAAACACACACTTGTACCACGACTATGAATCGTGCCGTCGTCATCTGGTGGAGAACGGGCAGTTATTCCTAGAGCGTTCCAAGGCTTCGAGAGACAAAATCGCAGAGAATGGTTCCAAATTCATCACAGATGACGATATTGTGCTTGTGCACTCGTTCTCCAGAGCAGTGGGTACACTGCTACTACACGCTGCAGACAAGAAGGTCAGATTCAGAGTCATCGTTACAGAGGCCAGACCGACGTTTCAAGGTGAGCAGATGGCTAAGCTCCTGAGAGCCAAGGGTATCCCAGTATCGCTTATTGTGGACTCTGCTGTCGGATACCTCATACACAAGGTTGACAAAGTACTGGTCGGTGCCGAAGGTGTCGCTGAGAGTGGTGGCATCATCAACCATGTTGGGTCTTATCAGATTGGTGTTTTGGCCAAGGCAGCTAATAAGCCACTGTATGTTGCAGCAGAATCGCACAAATTTGTCAGAATGTTCCCATTGGCACCAGATGACATCCCAACGGATATGGATCCATTGCATAACTTCACACTAAGTGAAACTACGGAAAACTGTTCACCATTGATTGACTTCACGCCGCATGAGTTTATTACGGCGTTGATTACAGACTTGGGTGTGCTGACGCCCTCAGCTGTATCGGAGGAGTTAATTAAGATGTGGTATGATTGAATCTGAAGGCCTTTAGTCTATCTCTATTATACGTGCACCACTATACACAGCAATTTCATTGGTTAGGCCACTGCACATTGTGAAGATGTTTGAGAGTGCTCAACTCGAGGGTCTTTCTAATAGTTATAGCCTGTAAGCTTACTGAGAGTTGCTGGGATGTGATATATACAAAAGAAATCTGAAATAATGGCGTTTATATGTGCAGTATATATGCGACACAAAAATGTTGTACAATGGCCTGGACTTGGGGACTCGTTTTTGTGTCCTTGGTTCTTTACTCGCTCGACATACAGACATATGCTTTTGTGGCAGATTAGCTTTTGCGGCATCTCTGTAGTGCTCTCGAATATAAAGTGGGTACGAATATCTGACTTTCTCCCTTCATTTTACTCTTCGTGATCTGTGAAGCCATAGCAGCACAGCACAATCCAGCACAGCAATTGTATTGCTTACTAACTGTTACAGGGTGTGAGACTGAGACCGAGACTGAGACTGAGACTGAGGCCGTGATCGATGTGAGATCTTACATGAGACTATGAGACCATGAGACCATTGGACATGAGATGATTAAGACTACAATTGAGACACTGACAACTATGAGACAACCACCTTTTGCGTATGAAATAAACGGCACAAGTACTTGTAGGCCTAATGCAGTGAGACTGGAGAGGGATTGCGGGGGGACCTTAGGCCACACCTCAAGATTCTTCTCCTCGGACCACTTTTGCAGTGGGTCTACACTTAAAATCGTAGGCTTTTCTTGAACGGTGGTGAGCATTTACCAGCTTGTTTGAGGAAAGCAGTTTTTTTCCGGTTTCGTTATGTTACGTTCAGAGCTCTTTAATAGCATGTGTTGTATGTTTTATTCTATTCTATAGTTCTATTGCTTGTTCTCGTCAAGGTCGCCAACAGTCTTCTCACCACTAAGCACAAGTTTCATATCTCTAAGGATGTCCTTGAAGGAGTCGAACTGTGTGAATGGGATCTTGTCTCTTCTGCAGATGGTGACGAGATCCTTACCTCTTTTGGCGAAAAGCAGGTCAGTCTCCTTGGCTGCTGACAGGTCTGAGACTCCGTCACCACAGTAAAAGAGCACCTGCTTGGACACTGAAGAGCGAGACTTCCTATATGGTCTAATGGCCCTGGACTTGTCGTGGCCGAACGGGGTCTCGTCTCTGTAAATGATTTCCCACGATTGGTCTGCGTTGACTTTGGTATCATTGGAAACGATTTCAATCCTGTGGATGGAGTCTTCACCGACAAGTTTCTCTAACAGTGCTCTGATGATTGGTTTCATGCCACTTGACACAACGATCACTGGGATGTCGTTTTCCTGGGCCCAGTGGAATGTCTCTCTGAAGCCTGGGTCCAACTGAATGTTCTTCAAAAGGTAATTGATGCACTCATCAAATGGTGTTGGGATGGACTCTAACATCTGTGAAAAAGCATCTCTAAAACTGATTGTACCATTCAAGATCTTTTCATTAAGCTCTAATCTCTTCTCTGTCCCGAAGCCCAAAGTCTCCGTGAGGAAGTCATTAGAATCCTGTAAAGTGACAGTACCGTCGAAGTCGGTGAAAATTATGGCTTTCTTATCAGCGTACTCGGAAACGTGCGACATCCCTGGGTGCTTTTTAATGCGCTTATTTGTATAGTTGTTAATGCAAAGAATTAAAGAGTAGAATGACACATGGGCTTGACAATTTGTTTATGGCAATTCTCGAGGTGGAAAAAAAAAGGTTGAGGTGCATTACGTCATAGGGTAAGGTGATTTGTAGTGGCACAAATTACATAGTTGTTAGTCTTTATTTTGCTTAGATATTCAGCAAGTATATTAACATATATTCATTGAATAATGGTTTCAAAATTAATAGTCAAAACACCCAATAGATACCAA
The DNA here is from genome assembly GCA_030567055.1 of Petasospora taoyuanica. Taxonomy (NCBI): domain Eukaryota; kingdom Fungi; phylum Ascomycota; class Saccharomycetes; order Phaffomycetales; family Wickerhamomycetaceae; genus Petasospora; species Petasospora taoyuanica. Next base: position 74,933 of record JAKUBZ010000040.1, read on the forward strand.
AATATTTATAATTTTGTTTTTGAATTGGATCCCTCATAGTAGATTTTCACTATCCATTCACTAAATCGCCTCTTCCAGACTCAAATATCTAATGGGCGTGTGGCGTAGTTGGTAGCGCGTCTGCTTAGCATGCAGAAGGTCTCCGGTTCGACTCCGGACTCGTCCAATTAATTTTTTTGCTAATTTATTCTTTGTATTTTAAGATCTCCAGTTCGAGTCTCGCCATTGGTATTTATTTTTCTGTAATGCTCTTAAAGCAAGACATTGCTTAAATATTCCTCATCGAATAGTAAATCCAACGCATTAGAGCCAGATCTCCATGCCTTCTCCAATGCTGGTGTGATTGTATAGACACTCCGGGCATGTGCAATCTCACCCATCAAGATACAACTGTTTAATACTTGTGATTGTTGGTCTGTTCGAATACAACACAATCCCATTATAAACAGTGGCCAGGGTGTTATGACACGCACCATTGCAACTGGCGAGATAGTTTCAAGCCCTGTGATGCACCACTGAAGTTCTGATTGAATGTATGGGTCTTCGGGATGGAGCAATGGATTGATCACCTTATTCAGTAAGATATGAGAGATTTTCATCACTATCTGTGATACCTTGACAGAATCCTGCAAATGCTCGCATTGTGAGTGTTGTATCTCAAAGTTTTGTTCCAATAACACCTTAGCACACTCACGAGTCCATGGCTTATTGATATGACGTATCAGATAAGAGGCTTTTGCGGCCATTTCAAATGCTTCAAAAGACGCACCAAACACCGGATTGTTCATCCATGTCACTTCACAGGGAAATATTGGGGTCTTTAAGTATCCTCTGATCTGTTTAAATACCTGGAATGGGGATGGCAATGCTTCTTGGACAGGAGTAGTCAAAATGCTGATACAGTAGTTATACAAGAAGGACTCCACAAACATCCTCTCATGGACACTCTGTGAGTGAGACTTCCCACTGATAATGGCATAGCACATCTTGAGGATCTGGACGCATATTTGTCGATTGGATCCGTATGACACCTTAGAAGCCAAACACATTAGTTGCAATGCCCCACTGTGCCATACCTCATTCTGCCCTTTACTTAGGGACACATTAAGTGACGCCATTGCCGACTGGAACATTTCAGTGCTCTTGGAGATCAACCCGGGATTACTCCATGAGAGATAAGAGCATCCACAAGCCTGTGCGATCTTCTGGAGCGTATCGTTTGATTGGATGATGGGGGTGAACGTTGCACTGGTTGTTAGCATTGGATGGGTGAACTGAGGGCCAATGGAGAGAATGAACCCGTTAATCGTAGCATTGAGAAACTTTTCACTCGTAGAGGGCAGTAATTGCTTGTTGGAATGAATCATTTGTCGTACCAGCTCGTCATAATGATCAATAGAGCGTCTTCTCTCTCTGGTTTCAATCGCCATGTCCTGGACCACAGTAGAGGCTTCCAACGGCACTATGGGCACATCCACAAGGTTCACAACGTCATCAGGCCACTCACACTCCACAGATTTACCCGAACACCACAAGCAATGAGGTCTCTGCTCATCACACTTTTTCTTTCTCCGGCGACAGTTCAAACATCCTGTTTTAGATCTGTGGATCTTCCTTGCTCTCGGCTTTATGAGTGAGTCGGAGGAAAAGCTCACCAAGAACTCGTACGGCTGTGCTGGCGGCATTTGATGGCTTTTATATCCAATTTTAATAGAAGTAAACACAGACCGTAAATCTCAAATCGTTATCTATTCATGCGATCAGAAATTCGGGGGGCTCAAGGCGTCAAGGCGTCGAGCCGCCTAAATGCCGACCCAATATAGAAGTATTCGCTATATTGATAAGGGCCACATATGTATCTAAGCATCCCTCATGGTTTCCCCGCTAATTTTTCAATTTTTTTAGCTATGATCTCTGGAAACAGTAAAGCATTATATTGTTGTAAATATAGTATAAAACAACGATATGTCAAATCCACTACCATACAAAGCTAAGAATCCACCGAGGGACGAATTCATTGCCTATAATGGTGCCAATTTCCACACCTCGTTTTGGGTGAGTACTTTTACGATTCACTACAAGAGCAATGTTGGTTCGAATGAGCAGTAATCACAAAGAAATTGAGCTAACCTACCATAGAGCGTACCAAAGGAAACTCCAATTAGGGGTAGAATTCTCTTTATCCACGGCTTCTCAGAACAGGAACAGATGTACTACCGCTTCTTTGATGATATGACTTCCAAGGGGTATGAAGGATTTTTCTTTACCCAGAGAGGAGCTAGTCGAACGGACCCTGGGAAAACCAGAGGGCATACCAATGAGTTTCACGTGTTTGACGACCTGGAATTCTTCATCAAGAAGAATCTGGAGGAGTTGGGCCCACAGGGGAAGCTGTTCATAGGTGGACATTCTATGGGTGGTGGTATCGCATTGAACTATGGGATCCAGGGGAAGTATAGGGACAGAATCCATGGAATCTTTGTCACTGGGCCACTGATCAAAGTCCATCCATCCTCACTACCCAACAAACTGGTGGTATGCGCTGGCAAGATTGCAGTAAAAGTATGGCCCACGATGAAGATGAACACTGGGTTAAGAGTGGAGAACATCACCACTTCTCCCGAATGGCAGAAGTTCGTTGCTAACGATCCATTGCAAGCGCCTTTCATTGGCACTTTAAGACAGTTGCAGGACTTCTTGGACAGGTATGCTTTACAATTGCTTCAATTTATTTAACTATCACATACTAACGATCTAAAGGGGAGAGAAGCTCACTACAGAGTATGCCAAACAGTACGACACAGTGCCACTTTTGGTTGTACACGGCGCAGAGGACAAGATCAACGATCCAGAAGCTACAAAGCAGTTCTTTGAGCTAGTGAGTGTCAACGATAAAGCACAGTACTACCCAGAAGGGTGTCGCCATGCCTGTTTAGTGGAGAGCGAAGAGCTGTATGGGAGTGCTAAGGACTTGATCCTGGGCTTCTTGAGCAGTCATTAGCGAGCCCAAATGCAAGGTCCCATGTCCTCGTTCCATGCTTAGTGTTGATCTTTTCACCGTTTGCGCTTATGTAAGTCGCGTCTTTTTGGACAGTGCGGTTGACGAATAAATACATATGCATATGACCTATAAATTCGTACACATATAATATAGACACATAAGGTTGGGGTAACTCAGAAAAAACCGCATATTTACTCAATAAATTCACCACAAAGTAGTGTTATATACTTGGCAACGGATACGTGCGGCTTTGCGCGGGTGCGGTACCTATGCGCGCCGGGAGTACTTCTGGATTTAGCATTTGGAGTTTAGCTCATACATGAAGCTACCCCTGACATGCGTTTGATTTGTCACTAAACAACTCAAGCCATAGAGTTTCATGCAGTGTGAGACTTTGGGCAGCAGAGAGTGCGTCTTTGTTTACTTTTCGGTTATTCCAAGGGTATCAAAGCCATGCTACTCCATACTGAAAGGCCCTGAGGCCCCAGCCCCAACGGCCCAGGGCCGAGGGCCTAGACCCTTGAGGCAACCGTTTCACGCCGCGACCTGTGGTGAGCAATCTAATAATATCTGCGGCCAGTGTATACACAGGCGTTGAGAGGTAACACCGAGGAAGTATTCACAAGCCGAGGCACAAGATGGAGGGGCTCGAGGGGCTGCCGCTGGCAGCAACGTCCAACGAGCTGGTAAGGACACTGGCGAGACCCGTGGAGAAGCACAAAGAACCCAAGCCGGCGAAGACCAAGAAGAAACGATCGAGGAATGGATGTTTTAGTTGCAAGAAGCTCAAAATCAAGTGTGATGAAGCCATGCCGTCATGCGAATACTGTACCCATACGGAGAGGATATGTGTTTACCCGAAGGTGACAAATACAAGGGCGGTACCAGAGAGATCTGGTAGTGAGTCTTCGTCTGAAGAAGTTAGGAGTTTAAGCGTGTCGACAAAGACGTCTTCGGTATCGTCAGACAGAGAAGAGTACTTTGGGAAGAAGATCTTCACGGATGTCCAACTGCTAAGCGATGTCTCCAATAAATACGTCAAACAGCTCAACTCGATGCAGACACAGATGAACATCACGCGCTTCGAGCAGAAACTGTTGAAGTTTTACCTGGATTTTGGTGGTGCGTTCTTTACGGGCAACAAGAACCTGGATACGAGGAGAGTGTTTGACACAGAGGCTCCCCGGTTGTGGAATCGATCTTCGCTGATAAGGAGTGCCATTTACGCTGCCTCCACCATGTACCTATGGAGATTTTACCAGTTGAATCACATATCCAACGTGTATGTCTCAGGGGATCAGTATTTGGTAGTGCACACGAACAACGACCCGTTTGCAAAGTCTCTGTTTGAGATCACCAACGATTACATCCAGGAGACTTTTGCGCAGCTGAGAGATGCTCTATTACATGTGAATCTGCTCGAGACAGAGGACGAGGTCGGGTCAGTGATACTGGCAAACATCTTCCTCTTCACCGTGATCTCAGTGCATCCGGTGTCCAAGGATCTGCTCACAGCATCGAACGGGAGCTCCAATTACCTGGCTGACATCATCCAGATCTCCTCTGGTATCACCAGTGTGGCACTTGCGCGTGCCCATTTGGTTGATGGCTCTGTCTTTGAAGCGCTATTGTACAGAGACGAGCTGAGTATAAAGCCGCCACCGCACATTCCCACAATGTTCCCCTTTATCAAACACCTGAGAGCGTACATAGATCTCAGAATGCATCAAAACGCATTCAAAACGGTATATCATTTGGCATTGGATGAGTTTGAAGCGGCTTGCTTCCGGGCGATTCAATTTGGGTATGTACTGCCTATCTTGAGAGGCTTCTTAGGGCTCTCACTCCAACCAACATTCCTCGAACTCATACGGCAAAAGGACTACGTGGCCATGAAGATCATGTTTTACTACTGCTCGGTGGTTTCGATCTGTGGTATTAAGATGTTTTACGAAACGTCACTGTGGGACTCGTTTGTGGAGGAGTTCAAGCAGTGGACTTTCTCCACCATAGGAGGTTTTGAGGAGAAGTTTGATAGCGTGATTTACACACACGTCAATGACAGAGTCGCTGATGGATACAAGAGAAAGGGCAAACCGTTCTTGGATGCTAATCAGTTGATGCTCATAGGCTCAGGAAAACCGCTGGATTCGGCAACACCGATAGCACAGAGCCAACAGAAGAAGAAGCAACAAGTGAATTATATGTAATATATATCGACCAATATCACGTATACATTTAGCAGTATTTGTGTGGTTTGATTGCGGAGCATAAATTTGACACTATACAGATCACTGCGCCTTGCTATGAGTATTAACTCTTTATACTTATTTGCAGGCAATATTCAGTGAAATAAAACAAAAGTTTGACCACAACATAATAATATGTAGATGATTCACAGTAATTTGGATTCTTGGGGTTATTTTTGCCCTTGTTACGACCAGAAGAGGTAAAAACACCAAGTTCTGCATCGGAATTCAAAAAAAATATATAACGAAACGGAGCACTCACGCTGGGGGTCGAACCCAGAATCTTCTGATTAGAAGTCAGACGCGTTGCCATTACGCCACGCGAGCTCGGTTTGTTGATGTGTATTTTTCGCTGTTTGCCTGACGGTGTGCTCTCGAGATGCGACGGTCAGGTGACCAGCAAAAATCGGCATGGAAGAATAGATAGATACGATTGATGGGGATTGATGTGACGAATTGGTACAGAATTGAGAGTGAACACTGGTTAGTACCACAGAAACTTCGATGCCATGGCTTGGCCCAGGCACAGGACTAATTGGGTTGGCAAAGAACACTTGGTTTTTGGGACCAAGAGGGCACACTGAAACCTCTCAGTCAGTGAACAGATAAACCGGAACATCACTAACTCTATGGTAAAAGAAGATGTGAAAGAAAGCGGGTAATAGTGAATTTTCACTTGTAGTATAAGATTTTATAGCTGTGATGTTTATAGGGGAGTAAAAGGGCGCCCGATACACATTTAATGGGGGAACTAACCAAGAGTGGATTATATACAACTATGACTACACACATTCCCGTACAAAGATGCATATACAGAAGCACACAAGTATATATCTAAATAACAACTTCATGACTCAATGCTCGTGACGCACTTCATCCAGCAGTCTTAGCACAATATTCAATGGGTCTTGCAAATCAGGAGACTCATCGATCCAGTACCCCAATACTATCGAACAATTCTTTAAAAACTCCACAATTTTTTCCCTGGGTGCAAACTTTTCCCTAAATCTCACGTATACGGCATATACCAGCGTACTAGAGACAAACACATTTCTTGCATAGAACCAGGATCCGAAGTGACGATGCGTCGCCAATGGGACGTTCAACATCTCCGTAGTTTCTAATGTCTGTGATAGGATATCATCAATAAATGGATTCTGGTAGTTCACCACAGTGTCATGCAAGAAGAGATAAGACAAAGGCCTGAACAACAACATCTTAAAAGTGATCATACGTGTCCTGATGAATCCAATGACCTCTGGTACTTTTAACGACATGGATTCAACTCTTTGTGATATTGAAGTATCAGAAGATGGTGTCAGTGGTAGCTTGTTTTCTTCAAATGAATCAGATGTGCTAGCAGTATGAGACTCAATGTTGGCTATATGAGAACTTTGGGATGTCACGGGCTTTAGCACGAACCCATGTGGTTGGAACTCAGTGTTTACCGTTTCCTCTTCCATGATAGACTTCAGGTGTGCCATCATACTCTTTTCAATCTTTGCCAATTCATCTAAATACACTGTGATCCTTTCTATGATGGTGGCGATATCGAACTTCCCCCAGTCTAGGGTATAGTTATCCTCAACAAACTCACCAGTTGGTGCAGACTCATTGCTCACTGTGGCCACTGGGACGTAAAATTCATCCAAGAACTTGTTTTCCAGCTTTCTTAGTACAATCTCTGTTAAATAGTAGAACCAAACAGACTCCTCTGCCGGACTCAAAGTGCCATCGAATGGCGGGGTTGGATATAGAGAAGGAAAAGGATAGTTGACAATGCCACTTGATGGCACGCTTGGTGATAACTCCACACGTAATTCTGATTCGTACTTGACACACGAATGGAACACACGTTCGAGAATTCTGTGTTCAGGCTCTGTGAACGATCTCCCCGAGGACTTGTATGATTCCAAGATAGTCATTACCGTTGTGGACCCTTTGAAAATGTTATCCCATGCCTTCAATGGAGACATGTTATACATCCAATACATGCTCTGTAATAGGTAGTACTGGACATTTGCCAAATCAAAATCCGGGATCTTTGTCATAGGTACTGCATTTACCAAGTTGGAAAGCACATGGAACTTATAAGCCTGTTGTACGACATCTTGCTTTTGTTGTAGGGAAGACTTATAATCTACCACATTTGTCAACGTCAATGGTTTAGCCATTAGACCTAGGGCACAAATCTCGATAATCACCGGTAAACCGAGCAAACTGGAAGGAAAAGAAGTATCAAGGATGTACACATTGGCATTTGATTTGACCTGCTTGCGAATGTAGTCCACTGTCAACAATAATGTCTTGATATCCACATACGGGTCCTTATTAGATACGTTGAGGATAAAAGAGTTGGCGTACCTGTGAAAGTTCTTCTTAATGTCATCATTGAGCTCTTGCAACTCCTCTCTGGTGAACATTTTGATCGTTGATAGGGTATGGTTACTCTGTACAGCAAGTATTGCATGGATGGGTCTTGCTTTATACTTCTCTTCAAATATCGGCCACTTTAGAATCCCCTCACCCTTGGCGTACCAATTACACGAACTCCAGCGTGGAGGCCTGTGAACTCCACCATTGAGACCAGCCATTGCCGTTAGAACATCCCCATTGTTATCCCCAGCGTTTGTTCTGTACATACAAGTCGATGACGCCTTGGAACAACTACCGCAAATCGGCCTCTTCAAATCACACTTGACTTTCTTGAGCCGACATGACTCACATGCCATCATCGTTCTCTTTCTCGGCGTTGCCACTGTAGTTTTCCTCTTCTTAGTAATGTTCATTGCCTGTGTGTGAACTTGCACTGGCGGCATAGGATACTGCTGTTGAAGTAGATGTACGGGCGAGGGTGCCATCGGATGAATCTGATTCTGTATCGGCACTGCCAACATCGGGCCCATCGTGCCGCCCTGTGCAAACATCTGTGGCACTTGAGGATCGATAAAGCTTTGATGTGGGGCAAACTGCTGCCAGCTTTGGCCTTGAGGCGGTTGTTGGACCATCATCCGCTGGTTCTGGCGGACATGTGACTGAGCACTCTGCGGCTGCGATGGCGCAAACACAGCGTCCAGAATAAACTCTTGTATCAGGTCACTGTTGTTGTTGTTGTTGTTGTTGTTGTTGTTGTTGTTGTTCTCGTTGTCGTCGTTATGGTTATGGTTATGGTTGTTCATTGCAGTGTATGATTTCCAATTATCTCCTCCAAGAACGAGCGCTTAAGCTTGAGACAAGGATCAGCGTATTCAGTCGACTGTAGATATCGAACAACACACGAAACACAACCACTTTCCTACTTTCTTTGATCGATTCTACTGGATCGTATTGATAAAACTCAACTCCTCCTCCCCTCTTGAAAAGCCAAGCTTGGAGCCGCGCACCAGGGTCTAGGCCCCTGGGCCCTGGCTCTGGGCAGCTGCCAGCTCTGAGCTCGGTGTAGTGCTCATAGCTAGGGGGATACTTGGTTTGAGGGCACGTACGCTCTAAGAACTGGTGTGTGTAATCGGTAGGTTGGAGGAGAAAGAAAGAGAGAGAATGTGTGGTATATTTCGGCACGATAGGACTTCATGTATTGCCTACCACTCAGCGATTTTTGCCCAACAATAAGCGTAAGGTCTGCGGTCAAATTACATTTTGTCGACCCCCTCGACCCCTCGACCCCTGCTCCTCCTGTTTGCGGTGCCGGGGGTGCACTACTTTTGTTTACTGTTTGATGAGATTATATAATCTTAGAAGTATGCATCACAAACCAAAACAGATTCACACACAGGAGAAGACAGAAGTGAAGAGAATAGAAAAGACCATAGAGAAGATCTTGAGATGTCTCATACGCCAGAGCAAAAGACACGGCATTTCGACCTTAGCCCCCTGAGGGAAAGATTGAACATACCATCGGGGGGATCACCAGGATCACCAGGATCACCCATGTATCAAGTCAAGTATAAGGACTATGAGAGCGCTATTGAAGCCATTGTACAATTGGAGTCAGAGTTGAGCGAGTTCCAACAGTCGAGTTATGAGTTAGAGAAGGAGTTGGAGAAAGAACTGATGGATTTAGAGTCCGGAAATGAGGAGTTGACACGGAAGAACGAACAGTTGAGCCAGGAATTAAAAGAAGTACACAGGGAGAAGTTTGAGTCAGAAAAAGAAGCACGGGGAGTAAAAGATGATCTCATGAAGAGAATTATGGGACTTGAAGACGAGCTAAGAAAAAACAACATGAAGCTGGTGGATATTGAGATTCAGAATGATAACATTGAACAGAGTGAAAGAAACTGGGAAGTGAGTTATAAAGAATTAGAGGAAAAGCATGCTGTTGCTGAAGAGAGAGTTGTGCTACTGGAGAACGAAGTTGCGGAATTGAAAGAAGTACTGATGAATGATCGATTGATAAGGGAGAATCTGGAGAATGAACTAAGGCAAACGAAACAGATGACAAAGTCATCAATGTCAAGTACCACTGGCTCAGTGCCCATGACAATGCCTCGTAGCACATCTCTTCGTCAACTTCACAATATGATTGAACACACCAAAGACATGGAATCTAAAATCGACCGTATCAAACATTCATTCAAGCATCCTATGAAACACAAGGTCAAATCGCAAACTACTACCAAGATATCGAACACTACTATTACTACCAGTACACCATCTCTTGTCACCCCGAGTAAGCCACGGAGAAGAATACCACTATCACCGTCATCTTTTAAATTGAGCTCGCTTACTACAACGGTAGATAAGATGGATGCCATTGAGGGCTCCCCAAATGTTGAAGCTAAGAAGCAGGAGCAGAAATTTGGCTGCAGATTGGGGCCCTAGAGTCATTTATTACTATTAGTTTATAAGAAGATGACATATCTCAGCCTAGGGGCTTACAAAAAGGGGGAAAATAGAAGGATCATACATATATATATATGGCAATGTTGCAGACATCTTCTAATTTACTCGACTAAGGGGAGGGGGGCGGGAAAGGCAAAGGCTATGTTATCAAACAACACTAACAAACAAAACACAGGCACTGGTGAAGAACACCGACCGTATGTCCGACAA
>JAKUBZ010000041.1:0-77536 GCA_030567055.1 Petasospora taoyuanica
CTCACTTGGGTTATATATTTATCCAATCATATAATAAACCCTGCGAGTTGGGTGATCTAGAGCGGGTAACTTGGCACTAGCGGTTATTTAGCCTATCTCCGAAGAATCTTAGTAAAACCCGGGTTAAGCGCAAGCGTAACCGCTGATATCAAATATAAAGCATCATATGATATATTATGCCAGTCTAACACAGCCCTATACAAGTAGCAGCAAAAGTATCGGCAATAGGCACCGGCCAGCTACCCCAGCCAGTGGAGCTCTCTTGTTATTTCAATGGTATCACTAAGTGGGATGTTGTTGGATGAAGAGCCCACAGATATAGTATATTGTCCCCTCTGTAGGTGCCACTTATCTTCATATTCATCAAAATACGACAACGAATCTCTAATAGATAACTCCATAGACACTTGAGTCTCTCCACCAGCTTCAACAAAGACTTTGTCAAACCCTTTTAACTCTTTCACTGGTTGGATTATGTTCTCGTCTGGTTTGGAGATGTAAAGTTGCACGGTTTCTTTGCCATGTATGCCACCAGTGTTCTTGATAGTAAGGCCAACTGATACCTTATCATTTTGTTCATCCACTGACACAATCATATCACAGAACGAAAACGTCGTGTATGACAAGCCATGGCCAAAGGGGAACATCACCGGTCTCTTCAATTTCTCATAGAATCTGTAACCAACAAAGATATCTTCTCCATAGAGCACTCTTCCTCTTTCCGTATGGAAATTTAGATATGCTGGATTGTCCTCCAACTTGTATGGGAAAGTGAGTGGTAATTTACCCGAAGGATTAATATCGCCATACAAAACATCTGCAATGGCATTTCCCAATTCATTACCGCCAAACCAGGCCTGCACCACACAGTTGGCCTTTTCAACCCAGGGAAACTCACAGGGTGTCCCGGACTGGTTCACAATTACAGTCCTTGCGTTGACCTGAAGGACTGAGGACACTAGGTCATTGGTATTCCCTGGCAATGAAATATCTGTTCTGTCATACCCTTCAGATTCCCATTCGCCATTGGTACCAATACACAACACGATTTTATCCACTTTCTTTGCAATTTCACAAGCTCTCTGTATTTCTTCCATTGGATCAATCACCCGTGCAATACCATATGCCACTGCACCATTGCCAACATAGTCCATCTGTTCGTCAATAGTGTAAGTCTGCCCCGAGCCAAACTCTATACGAATGTCATATGCAGTCCCTGCCTTCATGTAGACTCTTCCTTTAGTCTCTATAGTTCCATTGGTGAAAAAATTGCGACCACGGATCTGGTTGGTCTTGTTATCCACTAGTAATTTGTTATTAACATACAACAGAGCAGTGCCAATGACAAAGACTCCAAGTTCGTAATAGCCGTCTTCTTCAGGGATAAACACCCCTTCGATATCAACATAGAAAGCCTGTTCCGGTTTTAGTCTCTTGTTGTGATACTCAAAAAGCAAATGGTAGGACCCCATAACTTCAATCATCTCATCAAACTTCTCCCTATTCTCAGTCCCCGCTGGCTGTAAATAAAACGATAATCTAGCCCCCTGCTCTCCTGTCTGTTTGTCTCTCAGTAAGGGGGACATCCCTGGAAGGTTAACATGTGCGTAGCATCCCACTGTGTACGGAGGCTTGTAACCCAACTTCTCACAAATACCATCGTAAGGACTCACTGTGTAGTATGGGGTCAATGAGGCAGATCCACCACCAGAGTAAGCGCTGAATTTGGCATTGGGTCCAATGACAGCAACAGTCTCATCTCTCTTCAACGGTAAGACCCCGTTATTCTTGAGCAGGACCAGAGATTCGCCAGCAATATCCCTTAAAGTTTGGGCAGTCTCACTTGTGTTATTATCCGTAGTCTGGTGCCCCTTCTCCGGGATTCCAGACTCTATGGAGTAGTCCACCATTTTGAGGACACCACGGACTCGATCATTAAGGTCATCTATATGTAATTCCTTGGACATAATTTGTTGGCTGACATGCATCATTGTTCTCAGACGTGGCTTTCCAGGCATCTCGATATCCAAACCATTAACAATAGCTTCCTTACACGTATAAGTACCCCACCAATCCGACATCGTAGTCCCATCCCAGTTCCATTCAGACCTCAATATGTCCTGAATGAGTCTCCGAGACTGCGAACAGTGCTCTCCGTTGATTTTGTTATAGCTTGTCATTACAGCCTGGGGACTAGACCACTTAATAGCGAGTCTGAATGGCTCTAAGTATATCTCCCTCAGCGCTCTCTGGGTTATAATGGAATCCGATGCAGTTCTCTCATGCTCTAGATCGTTACCGACAAAATGTTTGATGGCAGCCATCACTTTCTTAGACTGCAGCCCATTGATAAAATATGCCGAGGTCATACCGGATAGCCATGGATCCTCACTAAAGGACTCGAATCCACGGCCCCCATTCGGTGCTCTCTGGATATTACACGTAGGTCCCAGCATAACATGGACGTTCTTACTGTGTGCTTCGTCACCACACAGTTCACCAGCTCTATACAACAACTTTTTATTCCATGTCGATGCTAACGCAGTGCCATTGGGCAACACAGCACCAGGTAGCCCATTGAAAGCCACTGTACCTCTTATACCATTAGGCCCATCTGAGAATCTAACACTTGGGATCCCGAGTCTCGGTATCGCACAAGTGTGCCAAAAGTCGTCGCCGGCAACTAGCTGAATCTTTTCCTGAAGTGTCAGCTCGGCGAGAGTGTGTTCTACGTCGAGTCCCATTGTTGATTTGATATATATTGTGAAGGCCTAGCGTAGAACGAGGCCTGCATGGGTGTTATATATAGTTTCGTTTGGTTTCTCGCTGTGGGGTAGACGCGCGTCATGGCGCATCTTTATTTTGCATCGCTATATACCTACCGATTACAGGTTTGATATATTACATTTGATGTTACATTCAGGTATACGTATGAGTCTATGTGTGGCAAAGACTGGAGACTTCCTCCGTCAGTCTGTCTCAGTCTAATGATCCTCATCCAACGGATCAATCTTAAAGATCTTATCCGCGTTCAACAATCTATGCGGATCCAATGACATTTTCAACTGTCTCATCAGGTCAACTGCAGGCTCACCCAACTCCTGAATGAGATATTCTCTCTTTCCAACACCGACGCCGTGCTCACCGGTACAAGTACCATCGTTAGCCAACGCACGTTCCACCATCTTCTCCACTAATAGCTTCACTTCTGGTTCTTGTTGGTCCTTGTGAAGGATCAACGCATGGAAGTTACCATCCCCGACATGTCCCAGGATAGTGAACTGATATCCAGCCTTATCCAGGTCCGCGGTAGTTTCGCCAATGACACTGGACAGGCGACTTATAGGCACCGCTACGTCAGTGATGTACACCTTAACATCCTCAGCAATGGTCTTCTTGCCCCAGTCAATTGTGGACCAGAGACCCATACGTCTAGCAGACCACAGCTCTGCCTTCTCCTCTTCTGTAGTGGCAAACTGGAACTTAATGCTGTTATTGCGTGCTGCGATGGTCTTGATAGAGGAGACTAACTCACTGACAATCGGTTTAGATCCACCGACTTTGATCAGTAAAGTAGGCTTCTCAAGCCATGTCTGGGATGTGGAACCAACAAAGTTGATACATTTCATCATGTTGGTGTCCAGAAGCTCGACAGCGTTGACTTGGATGCCCTTGGCGACAATATCCGAGACTGCATCCGTGGCGTGTTCAATGTCCTCAAAGTTGATAACTGCAACGGTTTCGTGCTCTGGTACAACATGAAGTTTTAAAGTAGCCTCAGTGACGATACCTAGTGTGCCCTCAGACCCGACAAACAGGCCGGTCAAGTTGTACCCAGCAGCACTCTTTCTCGGTCTCTTCTTAGTCTTCACAATGGTGCCATCAGCGAGCACCACGGTAAGTCCCAGAACGTTCTCCTTCATAGTCCCGTATCTCGCAGCGTTAGTCCCTGAACAACTGGTGCCGACCATACCACCAATACACGCCCCAGGCCCCGGGTCTGGCCCAAACATGAGTCCGTAGTCCTCGAGATATTCGTTGAGGTCCTGCCATCCGACAGCAGGCTGCACTGTAACATCCAAGTCCCTTGCATTCAATTGGACAATCTGGTCCAGTCTCCCGAGGTCTAGTGTGATGCCGGCCCTCGTAGCAAAAAATTGGCCCTCTAGGGAGGTACCACCTGTGAATGGCACAATTGGCACTTTGTACTTGTGTGCGACTTTCATCACTTTTGAAACTTCCTCTGTGTTGGCCGGATACACAATAAGCTTAGGTTTCTGGCCAGGCTTTGGGTGGTGGGTCTGGTAGTAAGAGTCTGAGTGGTTCTCGATCTCCGCTGGTGAATAGCTGACGTTGTCCTTGCCCAGCAGATCTGTGATCTCCTCCACGGCTTTTGCAAACTCATCTGGAGAAGCGTACTCAATTGGCGTAAGTGTGTTCAGCTGTGTGGTGGATGGTCTAGAATCTGGTCTGGTATCTGTCTCCAAAGCAATGGGACTAATGACCTGGACTCTATGGGATTGCACCGTGTACAGAGCACTGGCGACGACAAGACCGGCCCCGAAATATCCCCAGGGTCTAGTCTTGGGCGATGAGGACGAGTACTGTCTCTTTGCGAGCCTCAAGCCCTGACGGGCCCACAGGCGGGTTTGGCCAAAGCGATGGAACATCTTGTCCCTCTGGTCTCTATTGTCTCTGTATAGTCCGGGGATATCTTTCTATATAAATAAATAGAGAGAAGTGATCTGTTATTTGTCACATCTTCTCGAATTCCCGAGCGCAAAGCCACAGTTTGCGAATTGGGAATGAGAAGTCCGCTGTTAGTACCGAATCGGGCGGCGGAAGCGGACTCCAGTGGCCGGAGACGAGTGGTGTGCTGTCTTTATGGAAGTCTGAAGTGGAACCATGAGATCCATCAGGTAGTGTATTGTTGCATCATGAGTTTACAATCCACGGTCTTCACTGAGTCTTATCTATACTCTGAATGAGACTGGACTCCTTAGTCCTCTGGGCTCTATCCACCCCTGAGACTTGAGTCAACGCGATGAAAAATAGGAAACTCACATTTTTGTACTTCTTTATGACTATGTGCTTTACAACAAAAGATGTTTCCCTGGCAGCCACGGGACCCTAAGGAGCTGATCCAGCAATTAGATGCCAGCGTGGAGAAGAAGAACAGAGGCCATGCTTCGAAAGTGGCTTTCCTCTTAAAGACTAGGACCCAGGAGAAGACTTTAGTGTCATGGAAGTTCAACGAATGGGACTATGGGAAATCACACAAGATCCAATTGCCATCACATGCTAGAGGATTGTTCACCATGGACGATGAGATCGTAGTGAGAGGATACGACAAGTTCTTTAATGTGGATGAGATCTTGTTTACCAAATGGGATTGGCTAAGAAAACACACAAGGGGACCGTACACCATTACGGCTAAGGAAAACGGGTGCATTGTGTTTGTCTCTGGATTGGAAGACGGTACTTTGGTGGTCTGCTCGAAACACTGGTATGGGTCTCGCAAGGATGTTGACAGGAGTCATGCCAATGCTGGAGAGGATGCACTTAGGAGGCAATTGGAAGAGAAGGGCATTACAACAGAACAATTTGCACAAATCCTACACAAGATGAACGTCACAGCAGTGGCGGAGTTCTGTGATGACTCGTTCGAAGAGCACGTTGTTGAGTACCCGAAAGACCGTGCTGGACTGTACCTCCATGGCCTCAACTCGAACACGCCAATTTTCCGGACTAGACCCATGGATCAAGTCTATACATTTGCCCTAGACTACGGATTCAGACCCACAGACTATTTTCAAAAGACCGATATCGGGTCATTGCAGAACGAGCTGGAAGAGTGTGCAAAGACTGGGTCCTATAAGGGAAGGGAGACTGAAGGATTTGTTGTACGGTGCCAATTGGAGGATGGGTCTGACTATTTCTTCAAGTATAAGTTCGAGGAACCGTATTTGATGTACAGACAGTGGAGAGAAGTGACGAGGTCTTACATCACCAAAAGGTCTCGCTCTGAGATAAGGATCCCCAAGCACAAGTATATTACGAATAAGTATTTGGACTTTGTGATCCCACTGTTGGATCAGGACAAAGAGCTGTGTAACCGATTCTTGCAGGGATTCGGCATCATCGCACTGAGAAAGAAGTTCTTGGAGTCGTATGGTATGTCTGCATATGAGATTTTGAGCCACGAGAAGATCCAGGAGCTGGAAGAACTCAACACGAAGATGGACGAGCTTGTGATTGACCAAAACACAAAGTACTTCCTGGTACCTATTGCCACGATTGGGTGTGGAAAGACCACCACTGCAATGACCATCGCCAATTGTTTCCCCGATGAGTGGGAGGTGGTGATCAACGATGACATCCCCAATGGCAAAGCCGGTGCCACTGAGTTTATCAAGCGAGGGCTTAAGGAACTAAAGGACAAGAGAGTCGTTGTGCTGGACAGAAACAACCACCAGTTTAGAGAAAGACAACAGATCTTGGACACTGCTAATAGGCTGAAGGAGGACTACTTGTTGTACAGTACCAATGTGCAGTTTGTATGCCTGAACTTTGTCAATGATCAGATAGCCGACAGGGACCTATGGAATGTCACCCGGAAGAGAGTGTTTGACCGTGGCGACAACCATCAGTCCATCAAGGCTGCCAGCGACGACCCTGCGACTGTGGAGAAAATCATGCGGGGCTTCATCAACAGATTCCAACCGTGTGACCCCTCCAAGGAGCCAGATTCGCTGTTTGACCTCGTTATTGACTTAGAAGTTGGTGAGAACTCCTCTTTGAAGAATGCCAAGACGATATTACAGGGACTACAGGACAAGTATCCATCTCTTGTCTCACGTATCCCCTCTGATGCAGACTTACAAGTGGGATTCCAAAAGGCACTGGACTACAAGCCGACATTTACCAAGTTCTTTGTGAAGGAGAAGAAGAAGAATAAAGACCAGTCCCAAGTCCAGGCCCCGCCGAAGCCTAAGGTCAAGAAGCCGGTGTATTACAGTCTCAATATTCCAGTGGAGACCATGAAGTCCCATATCGAGACTCTTTTGGCTCAGAATGAGTCCCTCTACTCGGTGCTGCAAGCCAATGGGAGAGTCCAGGAGGAGTTCCATGTGACTGTGTGCCACAGTATCCAGGGCAGGCATGGGAACGACAAAGAGAAATCTGTGTGGCAGAGATACAATGAGTTGTATCAGGGTATGAAAGACTGCGGGAGGGACTTGTCAGATATCGTTGGGTCCTTGAGACTAAAAAGTCTAGTATGGGACAGTAAAGCGATGTGTGTTGTTGTTGAAGGACTCGATTTCAGTGATAAACGGACAAAGCAGACCATTGACTTGGAAGTCGCTAATGAGATAGCTCATATCACTATTGGCACTGCGGATGAGTCTATCAAGCCGTTCTATTCTAGTACTGTGGCCAAAGAGGCGCTTCTTCAGAAAGAAGGGATTCACACGCTCACCTGGGAGACTGAGACCTGTATTGAGTACGCACCACTACTGGCCAACTACTAGTCTATATATAATGCATCTATATTAATCACTTGGAGAAGTCGCCCATGTTGACCACCAGGGTGTCCAGCACGGAGATCGCCGCGTAGAGTCTGTTCTCTGCCTCTGGGAATACGAGGGAGTTTGGCGAATAGAAGACGTCATCAGTGACCTCCTCCTTGTGGCGAGGCAGGCAGTGCATGAACTTCCAATTGGAAGCAGCCTGGGAAGTGTGATCCGAGGAGATCTGGAACCCGGCAAACTGCTTGAGCTTCTTCTCGGTCTCGGCCTCTTCGCCCATGGACACAAAGGTGTCTGTCACGAGGATATTAGCGCCCTGGGAGGCGGCAATCGGGTCGTGTGTGCACTCGAATGTAGCGCCAGTCTCATGCGAGACTTTAGCTGCCTGGGCCACGATGAAGTCCTTCATCTCGATGCCCTGTGGCGTGGCAACAGAAACGTTGATGCCCACTTTCAGAGCAGCAACCAGCAGGTCATTGATGACATTGTTGGCGTCACCGATCCACGTCAGTTTCAAGCCCTTGGTGCCCTCTGGGAATGCCTCACGAATCGTCATGATGTCCGTGATGGCCTGGAGTGGATGGTACGTGTCGCACAGGGAGTTGATGATTGGCACGTCCGAGTGCTTGCACAGCTCCTGGATCTCCTTGTTGGAGTTCACACGCGCAAACACCGTGGAAACCATCGAGGAAATGACCTTTGTGGTGTCGTACAATGACTCATTGACTCCCAGCTGGATGTCATCCTTCCCAAGGAACATCGGCTGTGCACCAAAGAACGCAGCAGCACCCTCCGATGAGATTCTTGTTCTTGTGGATCTCTTTGAGAAGACCAATGCGACGGTCTTCCCGAGCAACTTGTTGTGGTTCTGCTGGATCTCCTGTGGTGTACCGGTCTTAACAACCTGCTTGAACTGGATGGCTTTGGAGACGAGAGTGTCAAACTCCTTGGTGCTCAGATCCGAGATCGAGGTCAGGTGGCGCATACTTAGTGCACTTTTGGTGGAGAAAAGTCTCTTGAAGCTCATCTTTTGTTGGTTGGGTATAAAGAAAGAGAGAAGAGAAAGAAGAGAAAGAAGTATGACACACCTAGGAAGATGACGTTCCCAGTTGAAGTGAGCCCTGATCGCGAAAAGATCACGTGACGGAAGCTAGATATATATATATATATATGACTGATTAAGCCATTGAGTAAAATCACCTCTATTTGTGTAGCTATGGCCCAATTTTTGTAGCCAATTTCCGCTTCAGCATCTCCATCTTTTCTGCATAGACCCTTTCCTTATCCTGTAACGCCTCCAATTGGTGCCGTACTGTCTGTGCTTCTTCCTCCAATGACTCCTTCATAGTACTAATTTTGGCCATTTCGCTGGAAAAGTCTCCCTGTGGGACATTCAGTTCCTTCACACCTTTACCAACAGGCTTCTTTGCCATGATATCACCCTGTCTAACCTTGAGCGCAGTCCAATCCGCCATTTCTTCATCCTCTGAGATCTCCACGTCGTACATCGCCTCTTTGATCTCCATCTCGTGCATCTTTTGCTGAAGTTGCTGCTGTCTCTCCGATAGTGCAAGTCTCCCATCTGTGAGTTCCTCCATCTCATCATCGCTTCGGTGTTCCTTCTCAACATGTTCTGTGTCGCTTAATGAGATGAAGTCTCTCTCTTTAGTCTCACTTGTATCTTCCAGGTCTTCCAGGTCCACCACTGCTATCGGCTCACCTTCCATTGGAGTCTTATCAGTGTTTTTTGTAGTCTCCCTTAAAGTCTCTGTTATAGTTTCTTTCTGAATCTCAGTCTCAGTCTCAGTCTCAGTGTCCACAACACCAAACTCGTTCTCCTCCTGGAACAGCGGAATCCTCAGTCCTTTCTTCTTCTCTTTCTTTTTGATGGTTAGCGGTATGCTGTCGATGTCATACTTATAAGTTAGTTGTCATTCAGTGGTATAATAAGAAGATTCAAACTCACTTCTTCCAGAGAACCAATCTTTAGTTTACTTCTCCTCTTTGCTGTTCTTGTTAGTACTTCATCCAATACCTAAGACACTTGCAACTTACAGCTCTTTGGGACATTCTCCTTCGCATTTACCTCCTCCTCATCATCACCATCATCCTCATAGCTCCGTATCACCACGCTCTTAGGCCTTCTACTCATTGTTGCATCCCACCAACTTATGGGTATAGCAGTAAACAGACAAACTGAAACCCGAACATCTCATCGCTTCATTTAAAAAAAAAAAAAAAAGTACAATTCACCACAACTTTTCATCCTAGATTCTAGTCCACGGTCTTTCACTCTAAAGCCTAGTCTCTGTGCGCTCTATAAAGATACACACACACACACACACACACAAAAGAGCGCATAAACAGGATACAAAGATGGGGGGTCATCAGGAGATCGCCAAGAAGCTCCACACGCAAATGCTTCTGGCGGAGGACCAGTACTACACACAGGCCCAGCTGAAGGAGATGACAGGAGAGCCCGACAGCGAGTTTCTCGAGATATTACAACTGCTGGTCGACCAGCAGCTCGTGAAGCTGGTCATGCGGGGCACTGACCTGATGTTCCAGCCGGTGGCGACACAGGACGCCGCTAAGCGTTCGAACATGACCCCGGACGAATCGTTGGTGTATGCTTACATCGAGGCATCCGGGAGAGAAGGTATCTGGACAAAGACGATTAAGGCGCGTACCAATCTACACCAGCATGTTGTGCTGAGATGCTTGAAGTCCCTGGAAAGTCAACGGCACATCAAGTCTGTTAAGTCCGTGAAGTTCCCCACGAGAAAGATCTACATGCTCTATCACTTGATGCCGTCGATCGAGGTGACGGGTGGTCCGTGGTTCACAGACGGAGAGCTGGACTCGGAGTTTGTGGAGTCTCTGCTGACTATCATCTGGAGATTTGTCGCCTCAAAGACATATCCGAATGTCTTCAATAACGACATGGACTTGAAGACAATGTCCCTCTACAATGCATCATATAAGAACTACTGTACTGTGGAGGAGATCTTGGCCTTTATCAGACAGTCCCAAGTGACCACTGAGGAGCTGATAGAGAACGACATCCGCTCGCTGTGCCAGGTTCTCGTTTATGACGATAAGATGGAAAAAGTACAACTGGACTGCTACAGGGCCACATTACAGAGTGTGGTGGATATGAGAGAAGAGCGCATGGATGAGAAGTTCTCCGTCTTTGATTCGTCGAGTTACTTGGCCGCGGGAGAAGACGATAACGACCTCGTATATTTCGACGAATACCATCTATAGTGCCCATCTGAGCTCTTTATAAACAAATTCCTGTGCTCCAAAGTCGTCATAGCCCTGCATGTATCTCTCCTCTATTACTCTTAGTCCCTCCTTGGATATGATCCTCCATAACGAGTCTCTCTCTTTCTCAAACATCTTTCTGATGGGGATCTGTAGTAACACCTTGGCATCTTCAGACTTTTCTAAAAACATCTTCACCATATTGATGACCCATTGCGGATGGTCTGGCGAGTAGATCGGGTCTGCAATGACAACAGTCTTGTACTTTACTTCTCCCTTTTGCTCAATGAAGGATTCCGGACTAGTCCAGTCTAATACCAAAGACTCACGCTTCAGGTTGTTCAGCGCCATGTTAATCTCCAGGTTTTCTAAGATCTCTGGTAAGTCCGTCAGTGTAACGTCATACCCCAATAGTCCTAGTGTAATGCCCACTAGTCCAGTCCCTGAACCTAATTCCAACACAGGGTTTAAGACTAGCCTTTGATGTACTTCCACGATCAGCTCCGACAGCACCAAGGAGGATCCCCAGGTCTTGAGTCCCAAGGAGTCTGAGGTGAGTGCTGGCTCATTCAGCAGTATCGGGGTCTTGAGTCCCTTGACTATAATCTTTCTCTGGAACTGCGGCCTTGCGGTTCTTCCACAGTTTTCTGATATTCTTAGAGATGCAAAGTGTAGGATCTCTTCGTCTGTTTGTGTACTCAATATCTTGTTCAAATAGGGGAAGAAGTCCTGTTGGAATGTCAAATGTATCAGATTATCACCCAGTCTGTGATATCCATTCTCCATAAGCCATTTAGTAGTTTCATCAAACTGTTCCAATGTTAGAGCCTTACTCTCCAAAGTCTCCTGTATAGTCTTGTTCTCCACCACACTAGGCCCAAAGTTCGTAATCTGGTCTGGCTTCATAAGCTCGAGGATGGTATGGAGTACATCTCTAGGTAGTTTGTGATCTAGTAGTGGTAAGTCTAATAGGTGGATCAGACCATGATCTTTTTCATCTTCCACTTCTTCATCCACTGGTTCTTCTCGTATCTCTATCCCTTCTATCTGAGTCTTCAGTTCCACCTGAACTTGCTCCTTCTCTACCCTAGTCACCCCAGAGAAGAAGCTCAGCGGGTCAAACTCCATGGGTGGACTAGACTCTAGACTTTCAGTTATGTTAGGAGACTACATAGATTGAGTTGATGAGAGATCGCGCTTAGTGCATATTAGTGAGAGGACTTTGGGCAAGGCCACGCGTGCGTGCTCAAAAATTGGTGATGACTATAGAAATGTTAACATAGATCTGAGGATGATCTTGGTAGTTAGCTAGAGCTCAGAAGATTTGTCTGTCAGAAATTAAAACGATTATAGACGTTAGTGATGTCGATCATATGTATTCAATAAGCTATATATATATATAGCATCGATGCATACGCCATGGATTGATATTGTACTACATAAACGAATAAGTTGACTCTATTTCTAAACTTAGATTGACATGTTCCAAAATGGCATTTCAAAAGTGCTTTAAATTGTTTGATATTTACACTATTAGATAGATAGTGGCATAATGGGTAACAATCTGGAATCTTATATCTTAGTATCCATCATTTCAAGAGGTGCGTGAATTATAGTAAACTGCCCCATTTAGTATGGTAATGTCCGGGTGTGTTTTTCCGCTCTTTAAACTTAGATCGGTTCCATTAAGCGTGCATGGTCCATTGATCTCTTTACTCATTCGATAGACCGCAAAGCACAATGAGCGACAACGAGGAGACACTGCAGAAGGAAGAAGAGGAATATAACGAGGATGAGGATGAGGATTTCAATCCAGAGAATGGTATGTCTGAGAAGATCAGAGTTCTATTAGGCAGGAGGGGGACTAACTTTATCATTAGAGCAAGACGATGAGTTTGCAAGTGCTGATGAAGAAGAGGAGAAACCCAAGAAGAAGCAAAAGACACAGAAAGATAATAACGAAGATTACGATATAGAAACGGAGAAGGAGGTACAAAGGGCGAATTACTCCAAGATTGAGTCTTCCGAGGGAGGGCTCATCAAAACACGACACCAAAGAGCAGTGGAAGAGAGAACATCGATAAAGAGCTTTAGAGACGTTTCTGGGATCAAGAGCAGTGGTGATATCGATGGAATATGGACCAAGCTGAAGCAGGAGTCCTCCAGGAGACTCAAGTTCCAATTTAGTGCGGAGACTCAGACTATGGAGGAGGAGAAGACTGGGAAGAAGAGGGGAGGACTCGTTGCTAATGAAAAGATCAAGATCAAGAGAAAGTATGAATACGCGGGACAGATGGTGACTGAGGAGAGGTGGGTTGATAGAGAATCTGCAGAGGGCAAGGCCTACTTGAATTCACTATCCGATAAGGAGAAAGCGGAATCAAACATGGAGACACAAGCGGAGGAGACTGAGTCCCAAGGTAAGACCGGATTTAATGAGAGAGGCGAGAGACTAAGGACCGTTTATAAGAGACCGCCACTGCTGGAGGGAATCATCAACGGATCTATCAAGCCCAAATTCAATACGCTGGAGAAGTCTCGTGTGGACTTTGCACAGCTCGTGGATAAAGAAGGCATCAATGACGAATTGGTGCAGCACTCCAAGGACGGCTACCTAGAGAGACAGGACTTCCTCAGCAGAGTACAGTTCCACAGGGAGACTCAGGTCAAGGAGATGCGTAAGAAAGAGCTACAAAACAAGCAGAAGTGATGAATATATCTATTACAAGTGTCTTATTCCGAGACTGGTTAGCGTCATGTTGACGATAGAGAACATTCCTTCACCCAGCACCAGGCCACTACTGAAGACGATCATCGAGGTCTTACCATCGTGCGAATGGTTGACCTTTTTGAGCCACCAGTATGCAACCAACCCTCCGATGAAACGTGCAATGGTGAACGACGGTGTGTTGTAGATGCCAATACCGACAGCGACACCAGAGGGCAACCAAACGAGTCTCTGTTGCATCCTTGGGTCTGACTTGTATATGTTCTTCAGGAGAGAGATGACACCAAAGATCAGGGCAAAGACTAGTGAGACTTGCAATGCATATGGTGGTAGTCCCTCACCTGTCACCAATCTTGAACAGTCGATCCAAATCACGGCAGTTGGAATCCTAAATACGGAGTTGGGGATCTCATAAACCACATTGTATACTTTGTACATCACCGAACTGAGGAAGATGGACCACACGGTGCCAATGATTTGTGCCACAAACTGTGCGTATGGTGCAGCACCGATCAAATGACCAGTCTTTAAGTCCTGCATTAGGTCACCGGCCTGTTGAGCACCAGCCTCGGCAATGGCACCAGCGACTAAGTTGACGAGAACAGCGCCTGGGTGGTCCTTAGGGATCACAAGGGCAAAGATCAGCTGGGAGAGCTTACCGATGCCACTCACTGGATTGAGGTCTGTCTCACCTAGTGCTCTGACGCCAAGGACAGACAGGAATAACGCCAGGACAATGGCGATGACCAAAGAGTATACGGGGACAATCTCCGTGCCAAATAGGTAGACCATGCATAGGATACATAGAACAGAGGACGCAATGAGTCCATAGACCACGGTATGGTTTGAGACCAAATGCTGTGGGTCCAGCTCACTGGACTTAGTCTCATTGGCCTCAGTCTCTGATCTGTATAGCTTTACTGCACTCTGGACAGTAACAACGACAAACGAAACCACGCTGTCGCTGACCATCACTGCCAGGGAGATCCATAGGATCCACCCTTGGGCTCCAGTTTTCCAATCATCCACTGGTCCTTCTGCCCACCGCATCCATTGTGCCAATGGTGCTAATACGGCCCACCCTAAAAAGGCCCCGAAAAGCATATATGATACAGTAGGGAGACCCATGATGATGCCTTGGCCGATGTATGCTGGCGATGGTTGTAATGTCCATAGGTAAGTTTTGGCCAAATAAGTGCCAAACAGTGGGATGTTCTTGATCTGTGGTATGAAATATGAGACTAAAGTGTAGAAGGATGAGACTGAGAAAGTATAGACCAGAGACCTCATGTTGTCATGGTACAGTCTCTGGAATGCCAACTGACGAGTCTCGACGACGCCAACGTTGCTTTCCAAGAGTGTAGTTCTCTCTGTGGAGGAGTTGCTCTCGTTGTCGCTTATTAGCAATTCGTTATACTGGTGTGGGAGAACGCAACTTTCTTCTTCTTGATCATCATCATCATCATCTTCGTTATGTATCTGTGTGTTATTCAGTACTGCAATGAGTGTAGCAGTGGCGGAACCCGAAGGGAATGGTAATCTTTCTTTAACAACCACTTGTTTCCGTAATGGGACTGCAAAGAAGATCCCGAAAAAGGCTAATCCTGTAGACCACACAATTAGTTGAACTAAAGAAAGTCTCACTTTATTCCCAGTCCCTGATTCTTCTGGTCTAAGGAATTTTTCAATTGCAGGGATGACACCAACAAATCCATAGGCCAATGGACCTGTACCAACTGCGACTGAAATACTTTGAACAAATACGTTTTCGACATCAGTGAATTCATACTTGAGTTTGTGTTGTAGTTGTTTGAATACTGCGAATGCCAATAGGGCAGATGGTAAAGACATCATTGAAACCCATCCTGTTTGTAATCCAAATTGGAAATTGGATATAAGAATTAAAGAACCGATGGCTAGTCCTGCGATGATTGCCCTTGGAGTTATTTGTATGAGTGATGGTTTTTCAGACCATGGTATCTCTTTCCAGTCGGTCATCTGGTATATAGATATATATATATATATATGTATATATATATATATCAACAAGATATATCAAATGTGATGCGATGTAATCGATATATATCTCGATCGATCAATATATCTTCGATCAGGATTGTAAATTTCTGATAAGTAATCGCAGTGCAAATTGCGGAGCGGATTAGGCGCGCCGCATTAGGTTATACTTCCGAATGGCAAAAAAAAAACAGTAATTAATACCAATATGCGGTTTTATAGTTTACGCAAGCGATATATATATAAATACATATATATATATATATATATATATATATATTTATTACAGTATATCTGTTTGTATTATTATATCTGCTGAGACTGAGACTTTCAGCTGAGACTTTTTCAGCACTAAGCTTCGGTACTTCCCATCTCTCCAAACAAGATATAGTACAAAATATCACTCAACGTCACCACTCCAATGAGTTTCCCTTCTTCATCCACCACAAATAATCTATGCAACCTTGATTTCCTAATGTTATCCAAGATGGTTGACAATCGATCATCCACCGTACACGTATAAACACCTTCAAAATCATCCGATCTTCTCATCAGAGCTTCACCGACACTTAATGATAGATCGTTATAAATCCCACCTTTGATAAGTCCAAGGACATCAACAGCTTCATAGACATTTACCAGCTTGTTCTGCTCATCGACAATTGGGATCGAAGACACCGAGCCATGCGACAACAGCTGAATCACGTCAATCACAGGTGTATTCATCGTTGCTGTGGATATCTGCTTATTACAGCCTATCCCAAGCTCTTTTAAAGAAACCTGCAAGTCTTCAATCTCTTTACAGTTCAATGAGACAAACTTAAGGATACGATACTGTGTTAAAACACTGACGACAATCTCTCTGTGCGTATCCTCGTCCTCATCAATCAATGGGATTCTTCTCGATCGGGATTCAATCATCTTTACACACGCATCATACAACGGCTTGAAAGGGTGAATTGAACCGGTATCGATAGGTTCAACGCCAATGGCTTTTTCCACATCTTTGAGCCCATTAAGTGTCAGCCGGTCCACAAACTCAAACTTATCTGGATTCTGGAAGTAGTACTGTATCACATTGATAAAGTCACTCGAATTGAGTAAACCGGCAAATCTTGAAGTAGATGCGTCCCATAGAGGAGCAGACACAATGTTGTTCTGTAAGAGAATGTTGAGCGACTTCTTGACGAGCAGCGATGTATCAAGCACAATCAGTCGATAAGAAACAGGTAAAACGTCATATGAAGTCTTGGATTTAAGAAACAATCTGATGGCTTGTACGGCTTGCACTTGCTTTTGCCTGATTTCCTCCAGCGTCTTTGTGGTTGTGACAGCAGTAGCAGTAGCGGCAGATATGGTGGTGTCGAGATGTGTCGATTCTAAACGTTCGGCAATTGACGGGATTGCAGCCATTTTTTCAAAGTGGGTCTCTTTTGGGAAGTGATTTTGATGTTTAGAAGTGGGAAGGTAGGGGGGGTTTCAACTTCTCCGCTTTGGATTTACACACACATAATTTACACGTCAACAGCCCAATTCGCGAGGCCCTGAGGTGGGTAGGGTAACCTCAGGTCCTCTTTTTTTTTTTTGGCTTTTTCGGTTTTTTTTTTCATTTTATGGAAAATTCATATAAAAAGGCAAGTGCGCGCCCCTGCAAAATTTCTTCTCCTTCCCACACTTTTTTCTTCTTTTCTTTTCTCCAAATCTCTTTGCCTTTTGGCTAAGATCAAGTGTAGTATCTGTTCTTTTCAGTGTAACAACTGGAATGTCCCCACCGGGGACTTCTTATTTCGTTACCCTATTTTTGGCCTATGGCTGGGAAGTCTTCACAATGGGCTTGCTCGTTGGACTTTCTTTCAGCATAGTGTCGTTGCCGTTGCACTGCAAGGCTTCAGACGCAATTTCTCTCTTTTTTTTTTCTACCTCTACTGGTGAGTGCACCGGTGGAGAGAGAAGAAAAAAAATGATCATTTAATTATATACTCATATCATTTGACTTGATTTTCGTTTGTAGTTGTAGTTTTGTATTTTCTATTTTTCTATTTTGTATATACAAAAAAAAGGAAGAAAATTACGTCTATATGATGATCAGACATGCACTGGCCCCTACCAGGAGTGGCCCTACCGCCAATTACTATTCCTAATGCGGAAGAATGTAAACACAGTGAGAGAGAGAGAGAGGTGCCACAGACTCAAGTCTCAGATTTCTTTTCTTGATCCATCTTTTGGTATATCTAGTTGTATCATATATATCATATACCATACATATACCATACATATACCATACATATACCATACCACACACCATACATACAAGACCAATGTCCATCACACTCACCGAGTCGCCCAAGTCCCACAAGAAGCTCCTCCGGTACAACTCTCCTAAGAAACCATTGCTCAAGGCCCAGGGATCCACTCTTTCTTTGACATCGCCCACCAAGCTTAATGTTGTGCATCCGGATATTATCGTGCCGTCTTTGAAGAGAAGCTCGTCTTCGAATCTTGGTGGTCCATTCACAACTGATCGTTTCATTCCATCAAGACTCACCGTTTCTAATGGAAGAGTCTCCAATGAGGACCAAATGCCGCCTCCCAATGCATCACCATCACAGCACATAATGGCACACTCACGAATCATCTATAGGAAATCCGTTGCTGATGCCTGTGGGATTGAAGTTGGGCAAAGGGTCTTACAGTATCAACCACCGCCACCTATGAACAAATCAATCGTCCAGATGAACCAGCATTCGCAAACACACTACAAGAAGTCCACCATTGACACCATCAGAGCTCGTAAGATTACCTCTAACCCGGAGAGGGTATTGGACGCCCCAGGCTTAGTGGACGATTTCTACCTCAACCCATTGAGCTGGTCGTGTGATAACTGTTTGGCCATTGCGTTGGATCAGAGCTGCTACATCTGGAACGCTTCCTCGGGGGAAGTACAGCTGCTTACAGAGTGTGACTTCACCATTGCCTCAGTCCGGTGGTCATGCGATGGGTCCTATCTATCCATTGGCAAGGAAGATGGAACCATTGAGATCTGGGACATCGAGTCCTCTTCCAAACTAAGATCGATGAACACCACGGCTGGTGTAAGGATCGGGTCTCAGAGCTGGAGTCAACACCTGGTCACCGCGGGGTGTAAGACTGGTGAGATCTTTGTCAATGACGTCAGAATCAAGCAACACATCACCTCTGTTCTAAGCAGTCATGTGGGCGAAGTGTGCGGGTTAGAGTACCGCTCAGATGGCCAGCAGTTTGCCTCAGGGTCCAACGACAATACAGTGGCGATCTGGGATTGCAGAAGCTCCACTCCTCAGTTCACAAAGACCACACATAGAGCAGCGGTGAAGGCATTGGCGTGGCACCCGGACACCACCTCTTTGTTGGCGACTGGTGGTGGATCATCTGATCGATACATTCATTTCTGGAATACCACAACTGGATCAAGGTTAGCATCGTTGGATACAGGCAGTCAAGTCTCATGTTTGGCGTGGGGTCAATCAGAGTCCTTTGATAATGAGATTGTGGCCACGGGTGGGTATCCTAATAACGCCATCTCTGTGTACTCGTACGACAAGCAGATCAAAGTCGCAGAGATCAACAACGCGCATGACTCGCGTATCATTGCGGGACAGCTTTCACCAGATGGTACCACAGTGGCGACAATTGGTGGGGATGAGAATCTCAAGTTTTATACGGTGTTTGCAAAAAAGAAGCCTGTGCTGGGGATGGGTGGGAAGTTTGGGGGACTTATTCGTTAATGCGTGTGATTCCGATAGGCATTGGATATAATTCATGTCTCTATATATCTTACCTATAGATCTCATTTATATATCGATATCTATAGATTTCATACAAAGTCTAATGGCCATCTGCTTTAAACGGAATTCCGTGGCTCCCCTCCCCAGCTTTCGCGAACATTTGATGCTTTCCCCATTTTCTTTTTGTTCACATAGTCTGAGTCCTAGTCCGCGTCTGAGTCTTGCATCCTAGTTAGTCCGCAACAATGAAGGAGTCTGATTTTAAGAAGCACTACCCCGGCCTTCCAAAGGAGGTATTGGAGCGTGGGAAGGCTGTGAGGTTGATATTCTTTGGGATCCCGATGCTGGTGGCGACGAGTGTGGTGTTGTACAAGAGGGGTAAGTAATACCACGGAGACATCTCCCAAGCATAGTACTAACTCATACAGTGTTCCTAGGGGAGCAAAAGAAAGTCCAGGTGGGAGAGTTCATGAGCGATGGGACAATGAGACCGTTCTCGCATAAGGAAATAGAGCAGAGGGATAAAGAGGGCGTGTTTACGTGGCTATTTGGGGAGGATAAGGTGAACTACAAGAAGCAGCAGAAGTAAATTCCCCCCAGGTTCGGTAATCCATTACACTCATATTTATCTTATTTATCATAATTCAAGTCATACATACTTCCATTATCCATTATCCATTATCCATCACAATTGTTGACCTTCATCACAGCTTGATTCATCACCTCCATATTGGTTTCGGTGGCGGAACACCAATCCGATCCCCTATAGACGACCCAGATCTCAAACCCAGCGCAGACCGACGGCCAGATAGCCTCGACGTACTTCTTTCCACGAGTTCTTTGATGGGTGTGGGTTGTGGTAACATCGATTGTCTCTTGGAAGCAGGATGCGAGCGCAATGGCGTTTGTGGGATCATAGAGTGGCGGTGTGACACTCCAGTTCTGGAGGGAACAATATCTGTCTTAATATCCCTGGACAGTGCTAATGAAGACGAAGGTCTCTGCGCCGATCTCATGCCCAAGCTTGAATTAGATCTCGTTGGGATCATCGAAGACCGCGAAGGTGGTCCCTGTGTGATCAATCTCGACGGTGGTCTCTCCAAACTAACTCGTGACATAGGTCTCGGGATCTTGGACTTGAACTTCTCCGGTGTTTGTGACTTGAAATAAGAGTTATGAACAGGAATACGCGACTGTGTCAACACGGGGCTTGAATCAGAGACGTGCCGGTTAGGTGCTGGTGTTTGGAACACATTGGGTGACCCCTGTAACAGCTGGTTCAGAGTCTCCTCATGAAATTCTTTGAAATGTGTCTCATTGGGAATCTCAGGAATAGCAAACTTTTCGGGAGATGACATCACGGATTGCGAAGAGCTCGTAGATGAGCGTGTTGATACTCTTATCGCATTTTTCGACCTGTGAGACAGCGAAGTCTTGAGCTCCGGGATTCTCTCCACATCCACAAGCGATGGGTCACGGGTCTTTGAGGGTGTACAATCCACAGTGTTTAGTCTCGCGCTCTCGCGCAGGACCTTCTGTACCTGTATGTCTTCTGGCTTCTTCACCGATGTCGGATCACTCTCGATGATAATCGTCTTCAAGTTCATCTTATCAAGAAGGAATTGTCCATACCGACTCTTTCTCTTATCTCTCGCACTCTCATCTGCTGTTTTGTCCCCTGAGACCTTCCGTGGTCCCTGATCTAAGGATAACTTCTTGAAGCTCTGTGTTATTCCAGTGTCCTCTGTAGTTGTATCATCATCGTCCTGGATCTTGGAGATATACTCCTCAGGAATCTTTCCCTTCACAGTCAACCACAAGTCCGCAAGCTCATTGCTCTTCTCGATCACCATGACGTCAATCAACTTCTCGTCAATGGCCTGGTTTATAAGGATAAACGTATTCTCGACAATATCAGCAGTGTACTTCAGTTTCTTGAAGATCTGCGACTTGAACGTGCTATTCTCCTTAAGCGACTCCATTTTGAAAACTTCTTTCTCCACGTTTGTGATCAAGAAAGACATCTCTGTGTTTAAATAAGAGAAGATTTCACTCCACCTCTTGTCCACAAGCTCGTATTTCAAGTCTGTCACTTCGTTCTGGAGGTACTGCATCTCTTTCACTAAAGCTTCGTACTTGTCCTCCATCTTCTTCGTATCTGCGAGGTTTGTTACCTCATACTTGTTCCGGAACTCTGAAATACGCAGAGGGATGAAGCTCAAACTCGCCTTGAGTGGATCAACAATGTTCTTGAGCGACAAATACTCATCGTACAACTCCTTGTCGATCTCATTGAGCAAAGGGAGCCTCAGCTGGTTCTTCTGCTGGAGCAACTTCTTTGTTAATATCTCCAAGTTGAACTTTGGAGCGTGACGTACAGGGGAACTGAACCGCCTCTCGTGGATCTTGAAACACTTCTTGAGACAGTTCTCCAGCTCCGTATTGATCGAGTTCATCGTCAGGTTGTAGATGTCGTTGTACTCCACGCTGACATCGATCTTTGTCTTCAGCGGTAGGATATGATCCTGCTTTATCTGAAAGCTCGCCTCGCTCAACAAGTCCAATTTGTCAAACACCGCCGTCTCTGCCATGTTCTCTTCGTCCAAATTCTTCTCTAAAAGGTTGAGTGCCTGCAATACAATCGAATCGATGGACTCCACGTTGCGCGTAATCTCGTAGAACGGCGCCTTGCCCTCGCTTAACCATTCAGTGTCCAGTAGCACGTTGCCACCTATGAGCCCTAACTGCGCAAACAGTTCCCTCACCTTGGCGGTGTACTGCAACAACTCATCAGCGAGCACCTCAAGCCTGCGG
The DNA here is from genome assembly GCA_030567055.1 of Petasospora taoyuanica. Lineage (NCBI taxonomy): Eukaryota > Fungi > Ascomycota > Saccharomycetes > Phaffomycetales > Wickerhamomycetaceae > Petasospora > Petasospora taoyuanica. The sequence continues at coordinate 22,119 of JAKUBZ010000041.1, forward strand.
AGATCGAACGGGTCCAAGTACGACGCCGCCCTGAAGAAGTTGAAATCGGAGTCCACATTGAGGATCTCCGATAGCTTCCGCGTTACCTTCATCTCTATTTCGTGCCACTTTCTTTATTAATTCCCGGGTAATCACTGGGCAGTTATTTTGTTTACCAGTTTGTTTACGTTTGAGGTTTGTTTTGGTTGGTGATGTTTGTTTTTCTGCCATCGCGGTACGGGCAAATAGGCACGCCGCTGTGCGCACCCCTGTCATGCAGATGGGGATCAATCAATGGTCGCTAAAATTCATAACAGTGTCATAAATCGTCAGGTTGAATATTTCTATGTACATCACTTGGAAGCGTGCTGATCGGCGTGCTGAGTGCTCTTCGGCACAGAGTCGTCGAATGCCAGGTCCTCCAGATTGTTCTTGATGATCTCCTTCTTCATAAACGCCTCTGCCTCTGCAAAGTCTTCCTCCGTCTGTATATGTTCCTCTCCTTCCTTGTGATGCTTCTTCTTCTTCTCATTTAAGTGTGCGATCTCTGAAGCCTTGTCCTCATTCAACAGCTTGTATAGAGCAGAGTTTCTGTTGGCGTACAGATCAACAAAGCGACCAGTCTCCGCCACTTTACCATCGTACCCCAGGACAATCACAAGGTTTGCCTTTCTAATGGTAGACAAGCGGTGTGCAATCGAGATTGAGGTCAACTTCTCATCTCTCATGAGCTTCTGCAGAGTCAAGTTAATAGCATTCTCACTCTTACTGTCCAACGCTGAAGTGGCCTCGTCCAAGATTAACACAGATGGGCTCTTGATCAGTGCTCTTGCGATGGAGATTCTTTGCTTTTGACCACCGGATAACAAGGCACCTCTTGGACCAATGATAGTATCATATCCATCTGGGAATTTCACAATAAAGCCATGACAGTTAGCCTTTTTGGCAGCTTCGATAACCATCTCCTCTGGCACATTGTTTTGTTTGAGACCAAATGTAATGTTATCACGAATGGTACCAGACATCAAAATCGGTTCTTGCTGGACAACACCCAAATGTCTTCTCAAACTCTTGACATTGTACTTAGAGATATCACTACCGTCCAACAGGATCTGGCCACCCAAAACGTCATAGTATCTTAGCATCAGAGAAGTGATCGTGGACTTACCCCTACCGGATGGCCCGACAATACAGACATTAGAACCCGCTGGGATCTTGAACGATAAGTCCTTGAAAATATTGAGCTTAGGCCTCGTAGGATATGCGAAGCAGACGTCTTTGAACTCAATTTCCCCCATTGGTTTGTGTGTCAATGGTAGACCTTTTGTTGGATTAATCTTTGGGTCTCTGTCCACAAGCTCAAACAATCTCGAAGCTGCACCAGATCCCTTCATTAACTCAGAGTAGAAAGAGGCAAGACCAAACATAGAACTACCCGAGTGATTCACATAAAGCATGAAAGCTGCAAGGTCACCTACAGAGAGACTCCCACCAGCAACCAACTGGGCACCATATGCAAGGATAACCAAAAAAGTCGCATCACTTATCATATAAGTGCTGGAGTAGAAAGTGGCATTAAGCTTAGCTTCTCTCTTACCGAGACCGAACACCCTTCTGATGGCACCATTGTACTTGTTTAACTCCTTCTGTTCAGCGACAAAGGACTGGATGGTCTTGATACCACTGAGTTGTTCTTCACCGACTTTTGTCAAGTTACCCGTAGCCTCCTGGATTCCTCTGGAGATCTTTCTCACTTTGGAGCCAAAGATCAAAGTTCCGACAAGGACAGCAGGTAAAAAAATGAAGACAGCAGAGGCCAGCTGTGTAGAAATGAGGAACATACTAGTGATACTCACTGTGCCTGTGATGGCATGCTTGAACCCATCACTGATATTCTGTGTCATAGAACGAGACACAACATATGCATCCGAGCCCAAACGAGAGATCAAGTCACCAACTTTGTGAACATCAAAGAACTCAGCGTCTTGGCTCATCGTACGCTTGATGACACTTGACCTTAGACGAGCAACGAGCCTCTCACCAAGGATTCTTAACATGATGATACGCCCATAGTCAGCACCAATACCCAATAGTAAGAACACTGCGAGAACACCAACAAACTCATAAAGAGAGAGACCGAACACAATGTCTGGTAGCTCACCATCGTAAACTCTCTTAGTGGCATCCAGAACTAGGCCGTAGGCCTTGGGCATTGTCATGTTTACGAGCACAGACAACAAGAGAAGAGTCAGGGCAGCCGACAGCAGTCGCCAGTCTCTTAGTGCAATCTTTGCAAGCTTCCCGAGGTCCCTTAGAACAGAATCCGATTGCTTAGGCTGTTGCTGCTGCTGTTGCTGCTGCTGCTGCTGCTGCTTCTCCTTGCTGTCTTCGTTTTCATTCTTCGCCCGTGATTGTACCGTCTGTGAAGAGTATGGCCTCTTGAGTAGGAATGCGTGTCTGAATTGCGTGTAAACCGACTTGCTGTGGTGTATCGTTGCGAGCCTCTTCATTTGACTATTAGCCGCCGAGGGCTTCGGGGTGCTCCTCACTGAAGAGAGCATCCTTGTGGCCACAATCGCCACAGAACTCGGCGGCATATGATGTGATAGCGGCATACGAACTCCATGCACACGGATTGCTGTGGGCCTCAGCATCGAGAGCGCCCATGTGCTCTTCGCCAGCATTGGTGTCGTTAACATGACTCTTTTTTTCCCCTGCTTGGTGCCCAAAGAAAAAGAAGAAGGAAGAAGCTCTAGCAGATCGAAGGACAGGGCGGATTACTTAGAAAAAGAAGCACTGTGTAACAAACGGGGACTGAAGCTGTGGTAAGAAGCGAAAACTTGGGAGGGGGCGGTATGGCTGCTCTTGTCGTTGTCGCTTTAAGTGCTTCTCTTCATATGGAGTGGAGATAGAACTGCACTCAACGCCTGGATCGGCCGCTGGTGTTTGGACGCGCGCTCGGCCGGGGGGTTTAGGGTGGGCGAGAGAGAGAGACTGACTATATATATACAAAGAGATTAGAAAGGAATATCATAAGCCATTTTTTTTTGTTTTATACATCAAAAGAAGGAGCATACACTGAGCGCTCTGATCCTTGTCATCTTTATCTGTAAAATTGGGAAGAAGAAAAAAGGTCAGGGACCAGCGCTTTTTACTGCTGCAATGGAGTAGCGTCCTGGGCAACACCGTTGACGTACTTGATGACCTTGGCCTCGGTCTTACCACGGCCAATCACAGATGCAGTCTGTGCCTCTGGCTTGAGGGCACTTCTGGTGGTCTTAGCAGCGATCTGCAAGTACTTGTTAAAACTTTCGAGGCGGTGTTAGTATAATGCTTTGAGGGAGTAGTTACCACACCACATAGATACGTCCATGGGGATCCCCGCGGGTGTCCACCCGTTCTCGGTAGCGAACACCCCAATTCGGCCCAGGAATGTGTGGTTTCCACAGAGGAATCATTGTAATCACGTACGAGAAGCCAGCTTTTCTCCAGGAAGACATTTTTGGATGGTTTTATGGGAAGTATATTAAACCAGAGGTGTGGTCCTGAGAGGCCTTTTCCCCCCCTAAGGCTCGGTGTTTTTTGTTTCACCAATTTTGTGGGCTCTGATTTGGCGCGGTAGACTTCCTAATTTGGACCTCACAAGACTAATTATTGAGTATACAAAAAAAGGTCTGGAAAAGAAATCGCGGCCCACGCAAATTTAGCGATGAGCTTTCCTTTCTTTCTAAACAAACCACACATCAACAGGAGGCTCGGCGGCTAAAGCAACTAACTTTGCTAACAAACATGACGGTTTCCAGGGACCACTACTACCTTCTGGCCAGCGACATTGAGGAGGAGCGTATCAAGTCTGCTGTGGCACTCATTGGCGAGCTCACGGAGTCCCAGAGCGACGAGGAATGGGACTACGCTTTGAAGAGACTGATTAAGGGCCTTTCTTCGTCCAGAGCTTCGGCAAGACTCGGATTCTCCACGTGTCTCACTGAAGTTGTGAACATCAGGCTTGCAGAGGAGAAGCTCACTGTGGCGGAGCTCGTGGCGCTCATCAACGAGCACAACAAGGTGGCCTCCTCGATGAACGGGAAAGAGGAGCGAGCCGCCCTGTTTGGCAGACTCTTTGGACTTCAGTGTCTCTCCAATGCCAATTCGGGAATCTTCAGCACGGCGGTTGACCCGGAGAACTTCAAGCTGTTCGTGGATAACCTTGTAGAGCTCTCGTGCACCAAGTCGTGGATCAGAGAACCGGCGCTGTTCACGGTGTTTGGCCTGTTAAAGTCACTGTACAACAAGTTATCAGAGGACTTGGCTGTCTACGTTTTCATCAAGTTGGACCAGAACAAGCTTGCATTGACCACTGAGGGCCTGGCGATCTTCCTGGCGGTGCCGCCAGAGTTCCGTTCCGTCAAGTTGGCCAGCATCGACTTCGTCAACACCACGTGGAAGCACGCCGATCCACTGCACAAGTCCAATTTGGCATTGCTTACGAAAGTGCTGAAGGACATTTCCACTGGGGACGAGGCAGAGCTCCAAGACAGCGAGAAGAAGAGCAAGAACTCCAAGCAGAAGGGCTCGTGGTCACCACGCTTGCACTTTGTATGGCAGCTTATTGTGAGCGAGCTCACCAGAGGCTCCACAGAGGTGGCCGAGGAGGAGCAGGTTGAGAACTCCAGGAAGAGAAAGAAATCGAGTGAGAAGAAGTCGAAGAAGTCTAAGAACTCTAGTGCAAAGGCCAGCGTAGTGGAGACAGAATCACTACAAGTACCTGAGTTTTGGAAGACGGTCATTGACGAGAGCTTCTTCAGCGAAAAGGCATCGCACGAGAGAAAGTACTGGGGGTTCGAGATTTTTAGTCTGTTTTTCCAGAAGTGTCAGCCAGAGACAGTTGCTGTGTTGTTCTCCCAGAACTTCACAAGAACGCTCATCAACCAGGCCGCTGACCAGTCCCGTATGCTCAACAAGATCGCCAAGAAGACACTCACACTGGTCACTGACACTTGCATGAAGCAGCCGTCGAAGACCGTGCCAACACTGGAAAGTATCCTTGTTGGGCCATACGGAAACCTGCACTTTGACAGACTCACCAAGACTAAGGCGTCGGAGATTCTGGTTATGACAGATGCTCCGAACAGCGAGCTCTCTGGCTTGTTCATCTCCGTACTTGAGAAGAAGGAAGAGGACAAGAACACACAGCTCAAGAACCAGAAATGGGCCATTGACCAATTGTTGCACCTTGTGCGTGCTAAGAAGAACAAACTAGAGAAATCGAGTGATTTGGAGTGGGTCGATGCCATTCTGAGAGCGTTGGTAGAGAAGGCTTACATTCAGGACCCATCTAAGAGTAAGGCGAATAAGGATGAGGATGAAGAAATGCAACAGGAAGACCTGCTTGTCGAGTTTGCACAGGAGAGACTCAATTCCATCATGTCTGACGTTATCTTCATTGAGCGTACTGATAGCCAGACGTGGTCCTATAAGACACTCAACTCCTTGTTAGTGCTCATTGAGAACGGTGCTACTCCGATCTTCAACTTTGACGAGGAGCTGGAAAGTGTGAAGGCCAAATCATTAAAAATCCTTAAGAAGATCAGAGCCAAGAGAGAGGGCCAACACACCGATAACTCGCGTCTGCTTGTGTTTGAGTTGTTGTTCTCCATGGTTGGGCTACAGTTGTTCTCTGGTGATGCTGAATCTGTTAATACTCTGCAAGAGTTGCAAGACTATTACTACAGCACTAAGAAGGACGACGATGAGGACCATGATAAAATACTAGGAATCGTGGAGATCTTGCTGAACTTCTTGTCCCAGCAGAGCTCTTTGCTAAAGAAACTCAGCTCGATTATCTGGGAGAACTGGTGTGACAAAGTCAATGGTGAGGGTTTACAACTGTTGTACGACGTTATCTTGACCAAGGAGAACGCCGAAGGCCAGAGAGCACTGTTCGAGGGCGAAGATGAGTTTGTGGACGAGGATGAGGAGGAGCATGACCATAGTCATAGCGACAACAACAGCGATGAGAGTGAAGATAGTGATGGTGATGACGAGGATGATGATGATGATGATGATGATGATGATGAAGAGGAGGACGAAGAGTTAACTGGTGGGGCTGTTGAAGAGGTTGAGAAGAAGACAAACGTCGCACTTGCAGAGGCCCTACGTATCCCACATAACGGTGAAGTCGTACTAAGTTCTGATGACGAAGACGACTTCTCTGACGACTCAATGGACGATGAACAGATGATGGAGATTGATGGCCAACTCGCAAAGATCTTCCAGCAGCGTCGCGAGGCATTGGACACTGTACAGACTGGAAACAAGCGTAAACAGGAGAAGATCGCTGCAAAGGAGAGTATTGTGCTATTCAAACACCGTATTGTTGACCTGTTAGAGGCTTTTGTGAAGAAGTCTCCAAACAACAGTTTGATAATTGGTATGATCTCACCATTACTAACTGGTATGAACATCACGCTGGACAAGTCCCTTGGCGTGAAGATTCACAAACTGTTGAAAAACAGAGTATGCAAGGCCAAAATTACAGATGTCTCAGGTATTAAGAAAGATGAACTCATGGAACAGTTGAAGAAGATGCATAAAGACGTGCTGCGTACTTCCAACACTAATGATTTCAACCTTTGTACCTCCCAATGTTCCATCTTTATCGCAAAACAATTGGTACAGGCTGATGATGGACTGATTGGAGATGTCATCGACTTGTACTCTGACCTGATGAAACAATGGTTCAAGAAGAAGAACTCCAGACTTACGAGCTCGATGTTCTTCGACTTTATCAACTGGTTGAACTCCAAGAGAGGCAATTGATACATATACGTGTAAATACTTGTTGCTAACGAATAGCGACATTTCTAACTAGATCCACTACTTCCTGGGACAACTCATCAGCCTCAGTTCTTGTAGCTGCTTCGGCATAGACTCTAACAGCATCCTCCGTACCGGAGGCTCTAACGAAAGATCTCCCCTGTGTATACTTCTTCACAGCTTGGTCAATCAGCTCCTGGAGCCCCACTGGAGAGATAAGCTGTCTCTCTGCGTTCTTTGTCTTGAAGACGTTTCTGTCAGGGACGATGACCTTGGCGAGCTTGTTTGGAAGGTCAGTGTATGATTGGTCCCATTCTTCTGGTGTCCAGTGCTTGATGGAAACCACTACCAAGACAGCAAGGAGATCCGAGATGGAATCACCTACAGTTTGGTTGATCAACTCAGAGAGATGGATCAAGGCGTTGAGGGCACGCTGCTGGTCAGGGGTGAGTGGCTCTGTGGACTTTAATGTTTCGACAAAGACATCGGAGAAAAGGACAGTACCGTGTCCATTTGCCTCAAAGTAGACACCAACATCAAACTTTGCAGCTTCGTGGTGCAAATGTTTCACACCTGTAGAAGTGCATACGACTGGCATTTGTAAGACTTCGGTAATGTAGTTTGTTGATGATCCGTTGGCGTAAGCAGTCTGGACAACACCGATCTGCGCAGAGTCACCAAGCCCGGCCTTGGAGACGAGATCCTTGATGAAGCTAGCGAGCAAGGTGGCGATCTTGTCACCGTCCAAGAGCTTGAAGATGCCCGAGTTGTTAGTGTAGTAGAACACCACTCTGTCTGCGTCACCGTCGAACGAAGCGTAGAGGTCCATCGGCACGGGTATGATCCCGTGTGGTAAGCGTTGATTCGTCTTGACGTAGTCGGCACCCGAGTTGACATTAAGAGCTTCCGGTTTTTGGTACTCGTTGTTCACAACTGCAAAATCGACCAATCCTTCCAATTGCGCAAAGAGCTTCTGGGCTTTCGGCCCACCAATACCATTTGCTGAGTCGACGGTGATCTTAATGGGACCCTTGACGTTTTCCTCTGAGCAGAGCGTCTTGAAAGCCGTCGTGAGCTTATCGTAATAGCCATCCTCCGTAGCGACGCCGTAGCTTAGAGGACCGTTCTCCGTGTTGATGGCTCTGACCAAGTAGTGCAACTGTGGCGTCGTCAAAAGATGGAAGTTACGATAAGATGTTTCAAACACTTTGAGCCCATCAATGGTGGCCTCTGTCAACGCTGGCCCGGAGTCACGCGAGTCTCTCGCAACGATGACGTTAGCCGCCGTGGTGGACTCCAAGTCGATGTTCAAGTGGGCGGCTAATTTGAAGATCTCATGCTCAATCTCATCGGCGGTATGAAGATTTGCCAAAGTGGTGGCGTACTGCTCCCATGACTGCTCAAGCATCTCACCTTGTGGATCCACGAGCTTCACGCCGTTGTCCTCGGGCGGGTTGTGCGACGCGGTGATCATCACACCAATCGTCTGTCCGTCGAGGTATTTGGAACGAAGGGCTGCTAACAAACCCACAACGAATACCACCGAATCCAACGTATTGGCCTTTGTTCTGAACCCGGCCGTACCGTAGGCAAAGTGGACATCTCGTGGTTTCTGGTGCGCCGCGTAGTATTTCGCAAGCTGTTTCTTGAGGTCGAATGCCATCTTGGTTGTTGTCAATTAAAGGGGGATTGGAAAGGGTTGGAAGTGAGGAAAAAAAGGTGACTGTCGTTTTCATATAACGCTGATGATGATGATGATGAAAACAAAGCGCACCGATATGGAAAGCTTCCAGATTTGGGGTATTTAATTTCTTTTTTATGTAAATTTCGCGAAAGTCCTATGCGTGTCTTTGTCTTCAACGGGTTTTCCCCTTGTGTTCAGGTGGTTGTAATTTCTATTGTAGTTATTCATATATTTTGATCATTGATCTCCAAAAGATCTACACAAAAGATATAATACACAAATATGGCACCTCCCACGCCTGTGATACATCGCGACGAGCTTGACAGGGTGTTCCAACTCGACCAGCGCCTTGACAGCACAGACTGCACTTTGAAGAGTTTGACACAGAATAATTGTGTGTTTGACGGTGGGTTGGTCAATTGTGTACCCTTTACACGGCTATTCAAGGAGTGTTTGTTAAAAAATGGCAAAGGACGTCGTCTAAGGATGGAAATCACCGATGTGGATACGAATAAAGAGGCAGATGAGGCGACGATGTTCTTGAAGGCACAGAAGAGGCTGCAAAAGAGGGCCATGAAAGACCACGACAATGAGTAGAACAAAGCGGAAAAAAGAAAAGATAAATATATATATATATATATATATATACGATGTAACGAACAAACTGAAACGATTGAAAGGTGGGAAAAAATTTACAAATTGTAGTCCCATGCAAATGAAAATGGGTTAACATCAATTCGATGATATCAGCGCGCTAATTAAACTGAAGGCGCCTTACACGCGCGCCGCGCAAGCGCAGAAAATTGTAAACATTCAACTGTTCATAAACCCCAAAAAAACACCAACCAGAATTATACAAACACGGCGCTTGCGATCCACAATGGCGCGGATTACTCCTACACAGGAGCATTATCTTAAGCGAGAATTGCTTAGGCTACAGCTCGAAGATGAGATTTCCAAGTTTAACGATGCCTTATCTCTACGAAGATTCGGATTCCCATTTAGCCGTCAAGATCCGAGGACAACAAGTGATAAGTTGATGCCACCATCAGATGAGGGAGTTTCAAAAGAATTCCCATTGACAAAGTACTTCTTCGAGCAGTTTGTACTTACAATCCCGTTTGTATCGTTGGAACAGCAGGATTATCATGAATTCTGGGTTAAGAAAGTCCAAGTGTTTTATGAGAACCTTATGGGAATGTCACTGAGTGAAACAATGGATAGAGATGAGTTGACAAAGAGAAAGAAGATAGCAGTGAGGTTGCAGAAGATGCTGCTCATGGTTTATAACTCGGGCATTGGCACACTCAATGAAGTATCTTATTATGAGAATGACAAGGCAAATGTTAAAGGTGATGAGGTTGAGAGCAAGAGAATCCAAAAGTTGTTATTCCCTTCAAAGGAAACACTCAAGAGTCATTTGGCTGAAGGTGTCTTTGTCAATGGAATCAACGTAAATGTATGTGGTGTGCGTAAAGTGGAGACTGCTAATAACAAATTCTTAAGTGGACTCAACTTGACAAAGACACATGAGATTCATTTCGAGTTCTTGATACGTACAAGAATTGACCTACCCGAGAGTGAACAAGTGTATGTTTCAAGGAGGTATACAGATTTCAAAGAATTGCATCACAAATTAAAGAAGAAATACCCAGGGAAACAATTGCCCAAGTTGCCCTCTAAAGTGAAATCCATGATTAGCCTTGGATCATCAGGACAACATGAAGATGAAGAAGAATTGGATGAAGACGTTGAAGAAGAAGAAAAAGCTGCGATGCAGCATGATGAAGAAATACGCAAAAACTTGTCTAATTTGTTTCGTGACTTGAAATTGGGTGGTGGTAACTCAGATTTGAATGATCAAGAAAAGTTCTTTGATGCGGTCTCTACTCCAAGTTCTCCAATAAAAAGGAGATCACCAAAAAAAAATTTCCTCAAGTCCAAAAAACCATGGGGTTCTTCTTCTTCCAAAGTTAAGAAAAATGATGATGGTGATGTTGAAAACCGACTACCTCGTGAAAAGACCCGTGTGGGGCTTAGAGCTTATCTTCGTGAACTATTAAAAGACCCTGAAGTCACTCACTCTGATATTATCAAAGAGTTTTTGTTCAAGGGAAAGATCATCAACCTAAGTGGGGATGACAAAGTGGACATTCAAATCCGTGAAAACTTGGACTTGTTATTGTTACTGAATCAGGTCAAGTTTCAACGTGAAGCATATGCAAAGATCAATGGGATGAAGAAAGAATCGATACCACTCAGGGAAAAGCTGTTGAGTTCTGACAATGGTATAGTGGAGATCTTCCAAGAGATCAAGACCAAGGAACATATCAAAGAATTGTCCCCGATGCTTGTTAACTTTGTTGAATGGTCCAAGGTTGAAGTTGCAGCTACGATTTATCAAATGTTTCTTGGAAGTGATAATTCGTATGAATTGTATTCCCAGATCCGTCGTTTACACAAATTGATGCCATATACAATTATCATCAACATCTTGAGATTCACCAACCCAATGAGTATCATTAAGACGATGATTGATTTGCTAATGGCCAGTCCATTTGGTGGGAAATCCTTAATGCAAACACTATTCTATGGCATACTGTCTGATGATATCAAGTCACATACCAAGGTGATATCTGAGTTGGAAACCAAGATTTCACAGCCACAGGTGATTGAGAGATTGAAATACTTTGTGTTTGATACACCAAGTTATGACACCGTGGAAGGAATTAAGCATGAATCAAGAGAATTACAAGTGGATTTGTTATTGACATTGGTTATATCACCACAGTTGGATACGCATTCTATTGTTGAGGAAAGTATCCGAGGCAGAGTTTTTGAGTCTTACAAAGAGTACAAGAAGATGTTGCAGTATGAGAAAGAGTCTCCAGAAGAATTGCCCTTTGTCAACCATGAACAATTGGAGTTATACTCTGACTTGAAGTCGTTGTTTAAACTCTATGTTCGCAACAGAGACAAAGAGATCATGCAACAACTTTGGAGCGAACCTGAATTGACCTCTATCCTAAAAGAGGTATTTACTATGTTCTATCAGCCATTGGTTAACTTGTTTTCCAGTGCGCATGTTGACATGGCAATGAAGACATTTGCCAAGTTTATGGATGATTTGATTGAACTATTGGATCGATTAAGTCATGAGATGTATACTTTGGATACTTCTAAGATTGTCGATGAGATTATGCAGGTGTTGAATAAGCATGAGGACGGTATGTTCCGGTTTATTCATGACGTTTATATTAACGATAAGGATGGTTTGTTTGATAAGTTGGTACTTTGGATCAATGGAGTGTTGAAGTTTTTGAGACGTGCCAAAAATCCAGGAGGTGAGAGATTGAATATGGATGCATTACTAGGAGAAAGTAGTAGTGAAGGTGTTTTACACGAGGTTGATGCTATCATTGAGAGAGTTAAAGAGCAAAGAAAAGAGTATGATCAAAGAATTCAAACCCATGGAACCCCAGTTGAATCCAATTGGGAAGCCATCAACAGTATTGAAATATTCCAGACGGGAGATTTCGGAATTAATGAGCATGACGTTATAGATATGGATGATGAAAAGTCTATTGTAACTTTGGAACAACTTTCAACGGAGTGTATTAAAGAGTTGTTGAGTTCTTTCAGACAGCAGGTTGTTGGTGTTCTATAAAAAGAAGAAGGTCACATGAGCAAAAGTCACAGGCTGAGTCCGCACATATCCGTTCATGACCCCATCTTTTTTTTTTTTTTTTTTTTTTTTTGTTTTTTTGCACGGTAGGGGCCGCCCGCCCCCGCCCCCCGGATTTAGCTTTCGGTGATGTCACTCATTACCGCCGTACACCAAAGGGGGCAATCACCGAGGCTTATATATGTATATCTATATATATATATAGACAACAATTGTGCCTTTTTTGTACAGTGGTGTACAAATTTGTGTGTGTGTGTTTTTTTTTTGTTTTTTTTTTTGCTTTCTTTGTTCCAAGTATATCATTCTCAGTTGAAGGAAATAAAAAAGAGAAGAATGCCCACTGCACAGTCGGAGATCTTTGCGCGAGCTCTAAAAGAGCGTGAGGAGCCCTTTGACCACGAGTCTTATGGGTTCACGCACTGGACTTTTGTTGTGGCTGCATCGAAGGAGAATTTGTCGATGAGTGAGGTGGCTGCCACTGCACCTGTTTTCACATTTGATGAGTGCCTAACTTTTCTACCCAAGGACTGGCTGGAAGAGTTGCCCAACTGCGGTAAAAGGTTTCAAGTGGAAGGCGTGGACTCGGGTAAAGTGTGCTGGCTGGTGGAGTGTCCCAACAGGCAGCACGAGGACCCGGTGATTGTATTCTGCCATGGTGGTGCGTACCTCTATAGCATTTACCCGTACCACGTGAACTTCATGCGGCTCGTATATAAGGCGATGACACATCGGGAACGAGTCTCCGTACTCATTATGGACTACTCGACTTCAGCGACGGCAAAGTACCCAAAGCAGATGGATGAACTCGTAAGGGTTTCCAATGAACTTTCCTTAAGTTGTAATAGGGTAATCCATTTTGGTGTCAACTCTGGCGCTCATATGGCACTGGGGATGCTACGACATACAGTGATACCCGTTGATGGGGTAACCAAGTTGAAGCAAGAGGCAAAACCCTACGCATTAGCGATGATCTCACCGATGGTCAACGTATCCCAGTTGATGGAAGAGGGGACTTTCCTTTCAAATAAGCAACATGAGTTTTTGAGTATGGAGATGTTATTCGCATATACGAACTATTGGTTAGATTCCAATACTCCTTTACAGATGTCTGAACAACTCAACCCATGTATCGATACCGATGTGAACTGGAAAGAGCTCATTCCAAGGGACCGGACGTTTGTATGGTGTGGTCAAGAGGAGCTTATACGCCAGGACACGGAACGGTGGTGCCTAAAGATGGCATGCTTACCAAGGGAGAACCTAATGGAGGGCACAGGGACGACGGATGTGCCCGTGGCAGAGGTGGTTCAAAGAAAAGAGGTATTGCTGTGGTTTGCGGACTGCATTGATAAGATTAGTCAGGGCTCAGGTGGAGACTCTTCAGAAACAGACTCAGGCTTTGCCTGAGTCCTAGGCTCTTAGAACCTTAGACCTTTGGCCTAGTTACAGGCATGGCCCTAGGCCCTAGGCCCTAGGTCTTTGGCCTGCTTGTATATATACAAAAAAAAGATTACCTGTATTGTGTGTGTACAACTGTGTAGCGATAAGAAACACTTGACAGTACCCACTTCAATCCCCATTAGGCAAAGTGAATACCCACTTGTTGGAACCCATACAACAATCTCAAAAAATCATTCTGATCACACTTGTTTGCTCTCTTATCACCAAGTTGTGTCTCTGTCAACACTCTCTCCACTAGTCCTCTAACCTCTTCACCGTATTTACCACCTTTTTTACCCTTAATCTCATCATCATCATCTTCTTCTATAATCATATCCCCATCTTTACTCGCCAGCCACGTCTTGTAGTTCTTCTCCAGTAGTTGTAAAACACTCGTTGTCTTGAAAGATGCAGCAATTGTCTTGTTCTTTCTAGTAAACACAATTCTCAACAAACCATCCCACTGATGGAAATCCACTTGTGGTCTCGGCGTCTTCACTTCAATCCTCACCACGGAGGACTCCACTTTTGGTGGAGGTCTGAAATTGTTCTTACCAACTTTCATAATATGTGTAACGTTGGCCCACATCTGTACATTGGCACTCAGTCTGTTGTATAGTTGATCACCTGGCCTGGCCACAAGCGTTAGGGCAAACTCACGTTGGAACATTAAAATCGAAACTCTCGGTGGCTTTGGTTGGCTTAACAATTTAAACACCAAAGGTGAGGAGATCTGGTATGGAGTGTTGGAGATACAAATGTCGAAATAAGGTAACTCAGTCTTCATGAAATCACCTAATAAGATCTCCAACTTCTTCTCTCCAGGTGTTCCATGTACACGCTTCGTCAGTTCGGCACCCATACGAGGGTCCATTTCCACAGCGACAACTTTACGTGCTTGCTCGAGAATGCGTACCGTCAAATTACCAGTACCAGGACCGATTTCTAACACTGTATCACTTGGTTTGATCTGTGCCTTATCAACAATTCCTTGTGCAATCATCGGATTCTTAAGAATATGCTGGCCCAAGTCCGTGTTGAACTTGAAGACCGACTTCATATGGCGCTCGGCGGCAACCTGCGGGGCTTCTGTAGTAGAATACTTCTTCTTAGGTGCCTTGGCCATTTTTCCTTTCTTTTCTTTTGTATTGTTCTTTTTTGGTATTAAAGCCGCCGTAGTGTTGAAGAGATGAGCTTTGGAAGGGGAAAAAAAATTTATGCCCTATAGAAATGGTAGGGGGCACGGCGTACATACTACAAAAATTAAACACAAAAACATAAAGATGATTTATACACTGTTTTCGCAGTACATATTTACTCTTCATCGCTATCCTCTTCAGCATTCTCCAGCCATTCAACATACTTCGCCACGGTGTCGTTCTGCTTGTCAGTGGTATTCCACCATGCCAAGATTTGTGGTTCCTCCACAATATCCTCTTCATATAACGTATTTATGATATGGAAAAGCATATGATCACCTTGTGGTTTATCCCTCGTTTGTATGTTCAATTCCTCTAACAAATCAATCTCATCTGTGGATTCAAACACTTGGCGCTTGAACAATTGACACCATTGCTTAAACACTTTTAATGTAGCATTGACAGTGTTGAGTGTACCAGTCTCGATAAAGTGTAATACACGGTTCAACATAGCAATGACAGTGACTTTTCTCACCTCATGGTACGTCACATTCATACTCATTCTTAAAGTGTTCAACTCTAACAATGCGGTATCTAAGTCGTGGTTGTTTTCAACCGCACGTGTAATTGTCGCAACACCTTCAACTTCAAAGTCTTCTTCTTCCTCTTCATCTTCAAACTCAGTGGCAATACTGGTCGTCGAATAGGTTCTTCTCTTTTTGCGCTTAATCTCTTGTTGTGTAGAAACAATAGAATCGTCTGATAAAGCCAGCTCGCCCATTTGATACATCAAAGAATTCACTGGCTTGGATTCATCTTCATCATCAGAATCATCGGATTCATAAACGTAGCCAACACCTGTGGTACCAACAACTGACAAATCAAACGTCTCATCCGTACCATCTGTATCTCCTTCCTCACTCTCAGAATCTGAACCAAAAGAGTCATCACGTGGCTTAACACGTTGTGCTGAAATTCTAAAGTCCTTAGCCACAGTCTGATTATCAGCAATAACAACGTCAAACCCAAGAACTGCACCTTTGTCCAATTTACAACCGTGTCCAATAGTGCACCCACTGGCAACAATAGCGTGATCCAATTCACACTGATCTCCAATGGTAACGTTATCCCAGATATAAGCATTGGTGATCTTAATTCCAGAACCGATTCGACAGTTACGCCCAATCACAGAGTTCTCAATGACAGTACCATCTCCAATGACAGTATTAGATCCAATGGCTGTACAAGCGCCTATTTTACAAGACTGTGCCAATACAACGTCTTGCTCTTTGTAAATGTGGTTGCCTTCGTACTGATACGACTGCGACTCTAAGAAATTGGAATCAGGGCAGATAGGGTAACACCAGCGGGCTAACAGGTCTTGGGAAATGGCATCATAGGTCTGCCAACTCTCAACACGAGCAGCATAGTCATCGGTAATATAGGCATAAATCGACTTCTTCAAGATATCAGACGACAAAATACCCTTGACAAAGTCACGGCGTAGATACTGGTAGTCAAAGTTCTCTTGGAAAATGGCAGGCACATGTGGCGAGCAGATGTCAACGTGACAATCAATCAGATCGTTTCTCACCACAAACTCATCAACATCCTCTAACAACTCAGGGTCGATATCAATCGAGGACTTCTTACCATCCGCTGGAGGGATGTCCTTGTAGTAAAGACATTTGTTCGTCTTGCTATCCAGGATGAAAGCCGCTGGTTCAGTATGAGATCTCGTTCTGTGTAATGCGGACGCCTGTGTGAGTACCATCGTCGCAATGTGGTCCTTATCCTGAGCCCTGCGCGCTCTGTGTGCCTCCATCACCCTGTCAAACTGGATGTTGGTAACGACATCACCCGAGACAAGCAGGAAATCGCCTGTGATCAACCCTCTGTTATCGAGGTCTCTCATCGCATCACCGACGGATCGAGACTCCAGTGTCATGATCGTCTGGATCTTGAACGGCGCCACGGCGCTACACCACTTGGAGGACTCAATGTACTCCTGGATTTGATCCGCATGCGAGCAGCACATCAGATACACCTCATCGACATCCGCCTTAGCCAAAAACTCCAACGTGTACTCTAATAACGGAACGTTGGCAAGCGGCAAGAGACAGCGCGGCTTCACAGAGGTCAATGGCATGAACCGCGTCTCAAATGAGTCTGTCAGCACAATCGCTTGGAGACGTTCATCCTTCACCACCTCCTTCTGTTTCTTTGCTTTGGGCGGCATGCTTTGCTGGTTTGCTCGTACTACTTTATGGTAATAAGGGAAAGATTTGGAAAGTGTTTCTTTATTTTTTTCTTTGGCGATGGCTCCTCCTCTGATGATGATGACTGTGCAGGGCGCGCGGGCTCGTAACCGTTTGTTTACACTATAATTAACATCTCGCAGTATAATAGTGTGCTACAGGAACAAAAATATAGTGAATTAACATTACACTTACTTGTTCACCTTAGTTATAACGAGCATCAAGGATATGCAAAAAAAAAATATGGGTAAGAATGGGAATGTGTGTGGAAAGAATTGTGCTCGAGGTGGGGATTGAACCCACGACGATCGCGTTACTCGTGACATTTGCACAACGTCAAAACTTTTGCCGCTATAAGCACGAGGCTCTAACCACTGAGCTACACGAGCGCATTCTTAGCTCGGTTGAGGGCGTGCATCTCCCTGAGCATGTTTGTGATTATGTAAGCGAAATTCATAGTATTATGTAATCTGATGTATAGACCAATAGTATATCTACACTTCTTTTGTTTTGATATAGAAAGTACCAATGCATTACGATTTATACCACAATCTATCCAGAACACGTAGCAATTCATCAAAAGTCATAGCAAAACACATACATTAAGCATCACAGCTCAACACAATCATCGCTCTGCTCTTCCATTTCCCCTTTTCAATCTTATCTGTGTTCTCTTCTCTTATCAAGTTCAATCTTGTTGTTAATCAGATAAATTGCAGTTTGATTACCCTGCGGTGAGCCAATCAATGTGATTTTTCTCTCAGTGTGACCCTCAATGGCATCCCCAATAATAATATGTGATCTTGAGACTTCTTTAATCTGTTTAATGTTCTTACCACTTTTTCCGATGATATTCCCTACGAATTCATCAGGCACATATATCTCTTGTGATACTCCCTGAGCCAGCGGGAGTGTTAATGCCGGTTGTGGTATGAATTGCTGCGGTGATGGTTGTGATTGTGGCTGTCCTGTAGACTGTGCAACTGATGGAGACCCTTGTTCAGAGTCATGTGGGATATGTGTCATTCTCTGATGGAACCTAGCATTAGGATGATGTCCATGATGCGACAACCTTGTGGAGATGTTACCGAACTGTGGGATGAAAGGTTGCGGTGACATAGGGTAGCCCATCATATTCCCACCAAGGTTCATATTTCCCATTGGACCCATAATCATCTGTGGTGCATTATGTACTCTCGCTGGATCGTAGAATAAAGGCTTGATGGTGATGTTGGATTTGCAGCTCAGTAGCGTCTGTGCAACGTAATAAACGGCAATGTGTAATGCATCTGCAACTCCCATGATAGTAAGCACACGATCCGTAGACAGTGGCATTGGAGACGGTGATGCGTTAAGCTTTGAAGCGGATGCCTCTTCAATCTCTCTAAAGCGCGTCCCTTGTTTCCCAATGACAAACCCAATCAGCTGATGCTGCACCAATAGTTGTAATTGGAATGGTTGTGACTCTGGTCCGGATGGTTTATCCTCCTCTTCACCAAGAATGGCCCTAGTCATCAACCCGAATGCTTTGGCCACGTTCTCAGCAAGGCCCATCACATGGATAACTCGTTCCGGGACACCCTGGATGTTATCAGACACGTTGATTCGTGTCCCTGAGACCTTCTTAATATGGTTAATGGTATCACCACCCTTTCCCACAACAAGCGCCGCTTCTTTAACTTGACAAAGCATGCGGAAATGGACGTACGAAGAGGCCTCGGTGTCTTCTCCTTCATTCCCCACCGCACCGTTACTAGAAGTCATACGACTGCTGGAACTGCCACGCCTCTCATCTTCAACACCGCCCATGTCCACGCTGATAACGCTTGTTTCATCATCCACAGTCTCCGCGTCCAGCGCAACTCGCTTCGCCTGCTTACTGGCGCCTTCCTCTTCGTTCTTTCTTTTGAGCATCTATGCGTGGTTCCTCTCTGTAAGGTTCCGAGTATATTCGGATTTCAGTGTTAGCCGCTCGCTGCGCTTCGTCGCCGCCTCTTATTTGATTATTGTATTGTTGAGATAAACGCTTGTATATACGCGTTTGGGTTTAGGTGGTGTTGATAATTCCGGACTTTTGTATCTGTGGGACATTTCGCGACAGAGGTTACGAAAAATTCGCGAAGCCATAAGGCTTATAGATGAGATGAGATGAGCTTCCTGCTTCCCTCATTTGTCCATATAGAGATCTAAAGAGCAGCGATGGCTAAGAAGGGCAAAAAGGACAAGGACGCCAAGAAGGCGAGAACTGACGAGAAGAATAAGAAGGCGCTGGCCAAGGCCGCGTCCAAAGACAAGAAAAAGGCCAAGAAGATGGGAGACGATGAGGATGACGTTGACATCGAGACCGTGCTTCAGCAGTTTAAGCAACAGCAGGAGGCCTTTGAAGCAGTACACGTCGAGTCAGTGCACAGACCAGGGAGACGCATTAACGCCTCAATGTGTGCCAACCCGGTGCACGGGAAGAGAGAGCTGCTGATCTTCGGTGGTGAGAACACCGTTGATGGAGTTGCATCTTTCTACAATGAACTGTTCACTTTCAACTTGGACTCTCACCAGTGGAAGAAGATCACGTCACAGAACTCTCCGATGCCGCGTTCGTCGGCTGCCATTGGTGCTCACCCTTCAGGTGTTGTTCTGATCCACGGTGGTGAGTTCTCTTCGCCAAAGCAGAGCACTTTCTATCACTACGCTGATACGTGGCTATTGGACGCCCAGTCTAAGGAATGGACCAAAGTTGAGTGTCGTGTGGCACCAACGGCGCGTTCCGGGCACAGAATCACCGTATGGAAGAATTTCTTCATCCTTCATGGTGGGTTTAGAGATTTGGGTACTTCTACTGCTTATCTCAACGATCTATGGGTGTTTGATATCACCACTTACAAATGGACACAGATTGATTTCCCACAGAATCATCCGGTGCCCGATGCCCGTTCTGGTCACTCATTGGTGCCACATGCTGATGGCGTTGTGCTATGGGGTGGCTACTGCAAGGTGAAAGCTGGCAAGGGATTACAAAAGGGGAAAATTCTCAGTGATTGTTGGCTGTTAAAGATGAAGTCCGACTTGTCTGCTCTTAGATGGGAAAGACGCAAAAAACAGGGATTTCAGCCTTCCCCAAGAGTCGGATGCTCCATGGCTCATCACAAAGGTCGTGGTGTGTTGTTCGGTGGTGTCTATGACTACGAGGAGACCGAGGAGAGTCTGGAATCACAGTTCTTTAACGATCTCTTCACTTACTCGACAGAAGCTAACAGGTGGTACTCCTTGCAATTACGCCAGGCCAAGAAGAAGCAAGTGAGAGTGAAGAAGCAGACGAGGGACGAAGATTTGGAGGAAATCTTGAATGCATTGTTAAAGAAGGCCAATATTGAAGACGCAGATGAGGATGATGATGCAAATGAGATTGAGAATGAGTTAAGAAAGATGGACGATGATGAGGAGAGCGAAGATGAGGGTAAGGATGAAATTGAAGTGGAAGTGAGAGCGCAGCTGCCACATTCAAGATTCAATGCCTCTACTGCCGTGGTCGACGACACGCTCTTCATCTTTGGTGGTGTTTGGGAGCTCGGTGAGAAGGACTACTCGATTGATTCATTGTACTCTGTTGACCTAGCCAAGCTGGATGGTATGAAAGTGTACTGGGAGGATCTAAGAGACGTTGAGAGAGCAAAGGAAGAAGGGGATTCTGATGACGAGGACTTTGAAGATGAAGATGACGATGACGAGGAAGACGATGGTGAAGACGATGAGACAGATCAGAAGCTGGTTGCAGAGGAAGATGAAGATGAAGAAGATGAGGAAGAGGAGGAAGAGCCAGAGATCCCAGACCCACGTCCATGGCTACCACACCCTCGTGCTTTTGAGACGCTACGTGCCTTCTACGTGCGCACCGGTGCCGAGTTCCTGGAGTGGGCCATCTCCAACAACCGTGACGCCAGGGGTAAGCACTTGAAGAAGCACTCGTTTGATCTGTGCCAGGACCGTTGGTGGGAGAGAAGAGAACAGGTGCGTATTGAGGAGGACAAGCTAGAGGAGACGGGTGTTGGCGAGGTGGTGGAGAAAGACACTTCGAAGCCGGCGGGGAAGAGAAGATAGCTCGGCCCCCCAAAGGGCGGCCTCATATGGTGTAGAGTAGTTAGATGCATATAAATCACTAGAGTTCTGTTTAACACATGTAAAATACCGGGCCCGCAATGTGGGGAAATGCAGGGCGCTGCTTTCCCGCCGAGGGGAGGCATAAAGTGGAGTTCGCTGAAGGCTAATGAGGGGAGCTCAGGGGGCCATATATATATAAGCCCTAGGAGGTTCCCCTTAAATTGGTGAAAATGGAGCAGCAGCTTGTTCACAACTACCAAGATGCCCGTCGAGGAATTGAAAGCCCGTGATCTCGCTCGGAAGCTACCAGTGGTTACCAATAAGCACCACTTTGACCACGATGAGTGGGTCCATCTGTTTATGCAATTCGTCCTTGCCACGTACAAAGAGAATTTGGTAATGGAAGAAGTTGCTGAGTTGGAGCCAGGAATGACCATTGAGCAGACATTGGCCTTTGTTAAGGAGGAGTACGCCCCACTTTTGAACAACTTTGGTAAAGTGCTTGAGGTTGATGGTCTCGATCAGGGGAGAGCTGCATGGGTCATTGAAGCTGTTAATAGGCAGAAGGAAGACCCTGTGCTTGTGTATTGTCACGGCGGTGGCTACCTTCATGGCCTGAACCCAACGTATCCTTCTTTGATGAAGACGTTGTATGATCGATGTGGCAATAAGGATAGACTATCCATTATCTTGCTAGACTACACTTTGGACTGGCAGAAAGGCGGTAAGTGGCCATCTCCTGTGAACGAACTGACATTGGTACTCAACAAGTTATCAGAGACGAGCTCCAAGGTGTTTATCGGTGGTGACTCCGCTGGAGGACACTTGTGTGTCTCTACATTGAGACACTGGCATCATCCACTAACCGGGGCCACAAAGGGTAAGCCTGAGGCCAAGCCAATTGGAGCGGTGCTGATATCTCCCTGGATTAACATTGCACCACCTTCCACCGGGTCGTATGACTACAATAAACCACCAAAGGACGTGTGTAATTGGCACTCTTTGTGTGAGTATGGGCGTCTACTGACAAACTCCAAGGAGGAACACCAATCGTTGGTGCTGAACCCAGCCTTAGACAATAGTGTCAATTGGTCCGAGATTTTGCCAGAAAAGACATGGGTATACTACGGAGCCAATGAGGTGATGGTGGATGACGTTGATAGATGGATCGACAAGATTGCAAAGATCCCAAGGGAGAAAGTCTTTAGAGACGAAGATGCCGTTCATATCAACATCATCATAGATCCTTGGGAGAAGAGCCAACTGGCCACTGAGTCATTGGCTGCTTTCGTCACCTCTCTGTGAGTTTCTTACGATTTATATGACATGTTTTTCTTTTTGAAGTGTACTTTTACACCGCCTTTTAAAATGAGATAAATTCATCTCATCGCATTATACGTGTAGTGCCCCTACGACCGCGAACCCGTTCTAGAGCCACACTAAGATCGATGATGAGGTGAAAGGTCAGTCCAATTAGGCGGGTAAATGCAAAAGGTAAACAAACCATTCACAGACTATCAATAAAAAAAAGGGAGGGAGCAGAGGAAAAATGCACACGGAGAGCCCCTTTGAGTCAACGACTTTTGGGCGGTCGCTGTCCCTGAGGGTCGACGGCGGCGTGGGCGCTGTTTCCATATCGCCAACGGGGAGAGACGTTGTATTAGCTGGAAGAAGAGGTTTGTACGTTGTGGATTTGGACGACCCCTTTTCACCGCCACGCTGGCTAAGACATCTGACAAGCTGGGAAGTCGCTGATGTTCAGTGGTCACCGCACTCGTCGTCCAAACCGGCGTGGGTGATCTCTACGAGCAATCAGAAGGCCATCGTATGGAACCTCGCCAGAAATGGTGATAACGCCATTGAACACGTCCTACATGGCCACACGAGAGCGATCACAGACATCAACTTCCACCCGGACCACCCGGAGGTGCTGGCGACGTGTTCTGTGGATACACAGGTGCTCGTATGGGATACGCGCCAGCCCAAGAGACCCGTATTCTCGGCAGCTGATTGGAGAGCAGGAGCAGCCCAGGTCAAGTGGAATTTCCAGAACGAGAACCTGCTTGCATCGGCACACGACAACTACTTTTACGTGTGGGACACAAGAAACAACGCCAAGCCGGTGCATAAGATCATGGCGCACGACAGAAAGATCAACGGTGTGGACTTCAGTAGGACAAAGGAGAACGAAATCGTGTCATCGTCGAGCGACGGCACTGTGAAGTTCTGGGATCTGTCCAGTGCAGATAAGAACACACCGACAAGTGTGATCACCACCGATTTCCCTGTGTGGAGGGCGAGACACTTGCCATTTGGCCATGGGTGTGCCATTATGCCATTGAGAGGAGGAAACAATGCGATCTACTTGGCCAACCACAAGGATCTGAATGGAGAGTCAAAGCTACGGCCGAGTTATGTGTTTAAGGGGCACACGGATCGCGTGACTGACTTTTTATGGAGGCAGAGGAACTCTGGCAGTGGTGTTGATGATAGAGAATTTCAATTGGTCACTTGGTCGAAGGACTGCGATCTCAAACTGTGGAACTTGAACGATGATTTGTATGACAAGCTGGGCTATCACAAAGGCGAGGCGATGAACGAGAATTTGCAACCGTACGAGTATAAGACGTATAGAGAAGAGCCGATGACACAGGGAGATATGCAATTGGCACTGAAAAAGACTAAAGACACTTTTGTCTCAAGCAGAAAAGAACAGAACAAGGCAAATAACACAATGGAACATCTCAATTGGCTCGCGGGCGTGCGTATGGGCCGGTCGGCATTTGCACCGCCAATTGATCAAAACCCGGGTAGAGCAATGGATACACCAGATAACTTGGGTGAAGAAGTGTCTGTTGTAGGACACAGATTCCCCAAGGTGAGGTTCGAGAAGATCTCTGTTTCCACTGGTATATTAGTGCTATCTCTCAACGGTCCTTGGGGATTGGAGAATGACGATCTGATCTTCTTGAGAGTGGAAATGGACTTCCCTAAGGATTATCCAAGATTACCCGTGACGTTTCGCATTGAGGAGAATAGAGACCTATTGGATGAGAAGCGTCAGGAGATTATGAAGAGTCTCAATGAGATTAGTAAGAGGTTTGCCGAAGTGGAGAAATTTGCATTAGAGGCGTCTTTAAGAATGCTTATGGGTGAGAAAATAGACTTGGATAACCTCAAGAGGGATGATGAAGAAGATGATCTGAATCTGAACATTGCCGATATGGATGAAGTTATTGGTTCTCTACCGTCTACACAGCCAAGTACTGATAACGAGGAGGATGAAGATGATGACGATGATGAGGAACTGATTCCAATGATCCACAAGAAGATGCAAGGTGGATCCAACTTACAAAGAAGTACACAATTCGACAGCACACCTATTCCCAAGGGCTGTGGTGCCACGTGGACCAAGACTGGCCAATTGGTATGCTTCTTTATCCCAAAGCAACAACCAAAGACCCCTGTTAAACCTTCGGTTATCACATTCGAACAACAAGGGTTTGGCCTTAGTGATGATTCATTAGCAGATGATTGGGCTGATGTGTTGGAGAGAGATGCAACTTCTAAAAAAGTACCTGGAGTTTTCCGTATTCAGAACATTCATAACACTGGGAACAATGTGGCTTCTTCGAGACACACTGCTGAATCCGTCACTGAAAAATCTGTTCACTCTTTAACACAAAGTGGTACCATGAATAACATTGTTGCAATATTTGATTTTACACATCTAATTCCATCAAAATTGGAATTAGCATCAGAATATCGAGTACTTGGTGCCTCTCCTAGAGAACTGGCATTACATAATGCTCAAGTTTGTGAAACATATGGATATACAGATTTAAGAGATGCATGGAACGTGTTGGCTTTAGTTCTAAGAAAGGATTTCTACTGGGGGACACACCCATTTGGAAGAGTTTGGCTTGTTAAAGAGATGATGACTTATTTTGAGAAATTGGGTAATGTTCAAATGTTGGCGATGATGAGTTGTATTTTACATGTGGCATCTGCTGGTCCAGTGGAATCTCAGACAGATTACCTACCGGCTACAACACCATTAGCACTTAGAACTCATCGTATGTCATCTGTAAGTGAACATACTGGTTCTAACTATTCAGAGTCACATCATAGGCCATCAGCTGTCTCAAGAAGTTCATCTGTGATTACCACCAACATGGCTATAGTTCCACCATCCACAGAGAAGAACTACGATGTGAAGATTGACATGATGAACGAGACAGTATTGGGGTTTGGAGAGGATTCTTTCTCTTTAACGCTTATTGATAATGAAGACGAGAGATATAGTCGATACCGAACAGAGTATGCCAATATCTTATATTCATGGGGGTTGGTGCTTAGAAGAGCCGAAGTGGTGAAGCTCAACATGGTCCACATAACAAGAGTGATTGATGACTCTGCTGGTAAACTCAAATGGCTCGATAATTCTCTTAAGAATTGTCCTTATTGTGCACAGAAACTAACGAGACGGTTATTTGCATGTAATCGATGTCATCACGCGATGCATGCTCGGTGTGCGAACGACTGGTGGGAACACTCGCAAGAATGTTCTACGGGCTGTGGCTGTGAATGTCTTTCTCACAAAGAGCTTTGTTAGATGAAAAAAAAAAAATAATGAGTAAATGATATTGATGAATGGATGGGATGCTGATGACCAAAATCGCAATATTGCCTAATTGGGCCATTAACGATTAGCTTTATATACTTTTTTTTCTCTCTCTCTCATTTTCTCTCCCGATCTCTCTTTTTCGCGAAGGCCCAGAATGTCGCTAAATGTTTCATGTTTTGATTGCAATTGGAAAACCGGACGTGTAATTGTTCTCTTATCAAAGAACGGCACCTTCTTCTGAGACATATACAAGTTTGTGCAGGTCTTCTAAAAAAAGGGAAATTCGCTTTTGTTTCTTTGAACGGCTGTTTTCTCCTTTGAATCTGGTCAATACTCGTGTTTTTTTGTGTTTTTTTCCCTCCTTCCCCCCTACTGCTGCGCTGCCTCCTTTATTACCCGCTCACAGTTCATCAACTCCCTCCTCTCTCCTTTTGCTTTTTGCTTTTGACCGATAGAACAAATGCAGACCATCAAGTGTGTCGTTGTCGGTGACGGTGCCGTCGGCAAGACGTGTCTTCTCATATCGTACACCACCAACAAGTTCCCAGCAGACTATGTGCCTACCGTGTTTGACAACTATGCCGTCACGGTGATGATTGGTGACGAGCCATACACGTTCGGGCTATTCGATACTGCTGGACAAGAGGACTACGATAGACTGCGTCCACTCAGTTACCCATCGACGGACGTTTTCCTTGTTTGCTTCTCCATCACTTCGCCTGCCTCTTTTGAGAACGTTCGTGAGAAATGGTTCCCTGAGATTCATCATCATGCTCCAGGCGTGCCAGCCATCATTGTCGGTACGCAGATCGACCTGCGTGATGACCAGATCATCATCGAGAGACTCAAGAGACAAGGAGCCTCCCCCATCAGACCGGAGGAAGGTGAAAGACTTGCGAAGCAGCTCGGTGCTGTGAAATACGTTGAGTGTTCTGCCCTTACGCAGAGAGGACTCAAGAACGTGTTTGACGAGGCGATTGTGGCTGCCTTGGAGCCAGAAGCAGTGCAAACAAAGAGAAAGAAGAAATGTGTTGTTCTCTGATTCCATTTCTTCCCCTTGGCAACTTTTGCTTCTCCACGGTGTGTGTCTGTGTGTGTATGTGTTTTTTTTTGTATATTGTAAATCTGATGATTACTAGTGAGTTGTTTTGTTTGTAGTAACATAGTAAAGTAAGAAACTTTTGGTACTGAATTAGTATTAGCATTGTGATTTGATGGGGGGGAATGTCACCATATATATATAGATAGATGCTAGGCATAATCAGAGCTGCATTAGCCATAAATGTTCAATGCGTCAGTCTATTTGCTACACACAACATGTGATTTACACGTTAAATCCCAAAACATAATACATTATTTTATATCTATTAATCCCCTTTTAATTCATATTCATACCAGACAATAGAATATTACATTAATTAATGATTGGGAACGCGGCGTACATCTCAGCACTCAGTGGCGTAAATTACAGCACTAACAAAGCTCACAAAAAAAAAAAAACGCGTCGCGATCGCGATCGTCAAAATATGTGGAAAAGTTCCATAAAGACGATGGATGGCGTTGTTAATCTTTCATAATTGTTCCATTACACATTACATAAAAAGCCCCATATAAGATGTCGCAAATGTATAGTGCTGCGCGCTCGGAGACATTGTGTAAGTGCTCCTCTCCTCTACTCCCATTTCCTCATACAAAAACCAGTATAAACTAACAACTTCAGTTCTCGGTGGTGAAAAGATCAGTGGTGAAGACATTCGGAACCAGAACGTGTTAGCTGCACAGGCAGTAGCCAACGTTGTGAAGTCATCTTTGGGCCCAGTCGGTCTCGATAAGATGCTTGTGGATGACATTGGCGACGTTGTGGTGACTAACGATGGTGCCACGATTCTCTCGCTTTTGGACGTCCAACACCCAGCTGGTAAGATCTTGGTGGAGTTGGCACAGCAACAGGATAAGGAAGTTGGTGATGGGACAACCTCAGTTGTTATCATTGCGTCGGAGCTTCTGAAGAGAGCCAACGAGCTGGTGAAGAATAAGATCCACCCAACAACGATTATCACGGGTTACAGATTGGCGCTCAGAGAAGCTCAAAGATACATCAACGAAGTGATGTCCCAACCGGTGGAGTCCCTGGGCAAGGAGACCATCGTCAACATTGCTAAGACATCGATGTCCTCCAAGATCATTGGTGCGGACTCGGAGTTCTTCTCCAAGCTTGCCGTTGATGCGATGCTTGCTGTGCAGACACAAAATGGCAAGGGCGAGACCAAGTACCCGGTGAAGGCTGTCAACGTATTGAAAGCTCACGGGAAATCTGCCACGGAGTCTGTGCTTGTCAAGGGCTACGCTCTGAACTGCACCGTCGCATCGCAGGCAATGCTCAAGAAGATTTCCGGTGCAAAGATTGCCTGTTTGGACATCAACCTACAAAAGGCACGTATGGCACTTGGCGTTCAAATCAACATTGATGACCCAGAGCAGTTGGAAGAGATTAGAAAAAGAGAATATGGGATTGTTCTCGATAGAATCAAGAAGATCATCGCCGCTGGTGCTAACGTTGTGCTAACGACAAAGGGTATTGATGATCTATGCTTGAAAGAGTTTGTCGAGGCTGGTGTTATGGCTGTGAGACGTTGTAAAAAAGAGGACCTTAGAAGAATCGCCAGAGCCACAGGTGCTTCTTTCATCAGCAGTATGTCCAACTTGGAAGGTGATGAGACTTTTGAGACGAGTTATTTGGGGTACGCAGAGGAAGTTGTCCAGGAACGTATTTCCGATGATGAGTGTATCTTGATCAAGGGCACCAAGGCCCACTCGTCGAGTTCTATCATCCTCAGAGGACCTAACGATTATACATTGGACGAGATGGAGAGATCATTGCATGACTCGTTGTCTGTGATCAAGAGAACTCTTGAGAGTGGCCACGTTGTACCAGGTGGTGGTGCTGTGGAAACCGCTTTGAACATATACTTGGAAAACTTTGCCACTACGGTGGGATCTCGTGAACAGTTGGCGATTGCAGAGTTTGCCAATGCTCTATTGGTTATTCCAAAGACTTTGGCTTCAAATGCTGCTAAGGATGCATCGGAATTGATTGCCAAGTTAAGATCGTACCATAGTGCTTCTCAAAGTGCATTACCAGAAGATACAAAGCGTAAAGGTTATAAAAACTATGGTCTTGATTTGATTCGTGGTAAGATTGTCGATGAATCTAAGCAAGGTGTCTTGGAACCAACAATGTCCAAAATTAAATCTTTGAAATCTGCCTTGGAAGCATGCATTGCCATTCTCAGAATCGATACAATGATTTCTGTTGACCCAGAGCAGCCAAAGGAGGATGACCATCATGATCATTAAGTAATGTATAGAGAGGAGCTACAACAATTGAAATAGTGCCACTACTGTGAGCAAATTCCGTTCTTTAACCAACGCTTAGAATGTACACACTATTTTGTGGGAAAATTAACGTACGTATTACAATGAGTATTACAATGAGTTGGTCATGTTTGCATAACAAAAAATTCCAGTACAGTCAATGAATACATATGAAAAATAGTTTCACTCATGCAAAATACTTCCTAACAATTGTAGATGACTATTTTGCAAGTTTTGTTATATTCGTTCAAGCTCAAAGTTGTATGTGTTGTTGTTATGAAAAAAAAATAAAAAAATGATTTCGCCCAGGATCGAACTGGGGACGTTCTGCGTGTTAAGCAGATGCCATAACCAACTAGACCACGAAACCATCTTATGAAATTCGTGAATTTCGAGGTTCTCCCGATGGAGAAGTATACACGTGGCCGTACCTTAGCGTGTGTCCTTTACCGATGAGCATGTTGAGTGAGCTAAACGATGATGAGAAGTTGTTGATCGAGATATCTCAAGCATTAATTTATTTATTAAAATGGAAATTTTTTGTATGTAAGTTTGATTAGATTTGTGTCTCTCTCTGAGTAGGCCAAATTTTCATACAAAAAAAGAACAAATTAATGCCAATTCTGTGGACTACAAATGTAGAGAGGCTTCAGATTCGTTCACCGGAATTTAAAGCATGTGAAAAAAAAAACCTCAAGCACCCAGGGGCCAAAAAAAAAAAAAAAAAAAAACTTGGGTATAGGTAGTGGAAAACGTTGACATGAATGAATCATCATTTAATATTTGTCTGTTATTCCATCTCCTTCTTGAAGTAGAACATAAATAACCAAAAAAAAAAAAGAAGAAGAAGGAAACAACTGGGTGAGAAAAAACACACAATGAGGATCAGCCATAAGCTCCAGATGGCACATGCCGATTCGGAGAAACCGACGTTCTCGTTTGAGTTCTTTGTCCCAAAGACATCTCAAGGTGTACAAAACTTATACGATAGAATGGATCGGATGTACAATTTAAACCCTGAGTTTATTGATGTTACTTGGAATGCTGGAGGAAGCCGTTTGTCGAACCTGACATCGGATATTGTTTCCACTTCACAGTCTGTTTTGGGATTGGAGACATGTATGCATTTAACATGTACCAATATGCCTGTTGATCTCATCGACAAGGCATTAAAAGATGCGTATGATTCTGGATGTCAGAACATCTTGGCCCTAAGAGGTGACCCACCGATTGAAGGAGGCGAATGGACCGCAGTTGAAGGTGGTTTCCATCATGCAAAGGATTTGGTGAAGTATATAAGAGCCAAATATGGGGATCATTTCGATATCGGTGTTGCTGCTTACCCAGAGGGCCACCCAGAGGAACATGACGTTGACAAACTGATTGACTACTTGAAGGAAAAATGTGATGTTGGTGCAGATTTCATCATTACACAGATGTTCTATGATGCTGAACGATTCATTGAATGGTGTCGTAAAGTTAGAGCAAAAGGTATCGAGATCCCAATCATTCCAGGTATTATGCCTATTAGTTCCTATGCTGCTTTCAAAAGAAGAGCCACATGGTGTGAGATCAACGTTCCAGACAAGTTTGAAGAACAGCTCGTTGCTATTAAAGATGATGATCAACTGGTGAGACAAAGGGGAACAGAACTTGTGGCAGAGATGTGTCAAAAGCTGTTGGATTCAGGTTATGTCAACCATTTGCATTTCTATACCATGAATCTGGAGAAGTCATCCATTATGATCTTGGAACAACTTCAACTAATCTTGTCTGATATTGTGGATCATCTACCATGGAGAAAATCTCTTAATCCAAGTAGAACCAAAGAAACAGTGAGACCAATCTTTTGGAAGAACAGAAAATACTCGTATATCACAAGAACTCAGAATTGGGATGAATTCCCCAATGGTCGTTGGGGAGATTCCAACTCTGCAGCATTTGGTGATCTTGAGTTGTTTACCTCTGGGATGCTTCGTCAAACTCCAAAGAGAGCCATTGAGTTATGGGGGAACCCACAAAGTGTGGATGAGGTCTCACAGTTGGTAATCAAATATTTACAAGGTAAGATCACATCTTTACCATGGTCTGATACTCCAATCACCACTGAGATTGATTCTATCAGACAGCAATTGATTCAAGTCAATAAGAATGGTATTTTAACTATCAATTCCCAACCACGTGTCAATGGTGCACCATCGGATGATAAGTTCTATGGATGGGGGCCTAAGAATGGGTTTGTTTATCAAAAGCAGTACTTGGAGTTCTTGATCCATAAGTCTCAATTACCACAGTTGTTGTCCAAGATTGAAGCTATTAACAAACCATTCAATGGTAATACTAATGCAAAGGACAACTATAACATCTTGACATATTTCGCTATTGACTCTGCAGATGACTTGATCACCAATACAAAGGATGATTCTGCAAATGCTGTGACATGGGGGATCTTCCCAGGTCAAGAGGTTCTTCAACCTACCATTGTGGAAAGAGTGTCATTCTTGGCATGGAAGGATGAAGTGTTCAGAATTGCCGAAGAATGGAGTCATATCTTTGAAGAGGGCTCTGCTTCTAAGCAGGCAATCAAGTCCATTGTCCAGGACTACGCATTGGTCAACATTGTCGATAATGACTTTGTTGGCCAAGACAAGATCTTTTCTCTATTCTGAGTGTGAAAGAGCAAGAGTAATAATATTCAACTAAAAAAAAAGACCTTGACGGTAATATCAAGATTCAGTTCAAGAGAGAATCAACTTCTTCTCTATTCTTTTCAACAAAATTTGCATATGAATTCAGTTCCAGAGAGAATCAACTTCTTCTCTATTCTTTCAACAAAATTTGCATATGATAGAGGCATCAACTGCCTAATAATGAATGATAATTTTTTTTTATCCTATTGTAGAGAGGGGCACTGCTAAAAGTATTTAAGTGTAGATGATTCCACCATCAACCACCATAGACTGCCCAGTGATATAATCAGCCTTATCCGAGGCTAAGAATGAAACCAAATTAGCCACGTCTTGTGGCACAGAACCACGACCGAGTGCAATCCCTTCACAATATTTCTTTACGGTCTCACCTTTAGGAACACCAGAATACTCACCCATCTTCTCATCAATGAGATCCCACATCGGAGTAAGAACAATTCCAGGGCAATAGGCATTCACTGTGATTTTTCTAGAAGCCAACTCTTTAGCAGCAGCCTGATTCAAGCCTCTAACGGCCCATTTGGTGGCAGAGTAGAGACCAAGCATCTCAAAAGCCTGATGTGAAGCAATAGAAGCAGCGGAAATGATCTTACCACCATGTCCCAGCTCGTCAAGCTTATTAGCAGCAGCCTGGATACCCCATAGGACACTACCGATGTTGATGCTGCTAATCTTGTGCAATTCCTCCTCTGTAACTTCGACGAGTGGTTTCACCTGCGAGATTCCCGCGTTGTTAACAATGGTATTAAATCCACCCAACTGCTTATGGGTTTGATCAACTGCTTTGAAGATATCATCTCTCTTGGCCGAATCCGCTGCGATAAAGATCGATTTGGAGCCAAGCTTCTTGATCTCTTCAACAGTCTCCATGGCAACATCTCTTTGTGACACCAAGTCAGTGATAGCCACTTGATACCCATCACGGGCCAATTGCATGGCAATGGCCTTACCGATACCTCTCGAGGCTCCAGTGACAAGTGCAATTTTGGACATCTTGGTGACTTTCAGTGAGTGGTGGGAGGTGGGAGGAAAAAGGATAAACTAAGAGAATAGAAGAAGCAGGATCAAAGGAGAAGAAAAAGCAGTGGTATTTATAGGTGGGCTCCACCACACACACCACACACCACCCCCACTCGCATATCCTAAAGAGGAGTCAACAGGGTGTCGATCTGAGACTTGCATATAGTGCAGGAGTGAAAATGCTCGGGCCAAAGTTCCGGTCTGGTCTGGTATGGTATGGGGGGTATGGCTTGTAGTAATAAGTCGACGCTCAATTGGCTCTTGGCTTTTTTCCCATTCATTGAGATACCCAATTTGTTATATATAAAAATGTTGACCCACCTCGATGCTTAAACGTTGAGATCTAACTCTGCCCCTGGGCGGTAAAAAAGGGGGAAAAAGTTGAAAGTCTCGGAGCCTTCGGCTCACACAGTTTTGACACAAAAACGCGAGATTTTATAATGTGGGGTGACGTGAGGAGGTCACTTATCTTCTGTAATAATTTGTAACCGAAATTCGGGCTTCGGTTACCGCGTGGTTTTAAGGCGCAAAGCATATTGCCTGACGGCATTTGTATCTCTAAGAAGCATTTAAGCATGAAGGTACACTATACTGAAGATATCAATGTGATATGGAATGAAGTTTGGCCATTCATGATTCCTAATTATCTATGTAAATACCATTCCACCATCCACCACTATAGACTGTCCTGTGATATAATCAGCCTTTTCCGATGCTAAAAAGGATACCAACCCAGCAGAATCCTCTGGAATAGAAGCTCTACCCAATAGAATCCTATCGATGTTACCTTGGATCGTAGCACCCCGCTCAATTCCAGTGTACTCAGTCATCTTCTCATCAACGTAATCCATCAATGGTGTTAGAACACAACCGGGGCAAAAAGAGTTAACGGTGATACTTCTCGATGCCAATTCTTTCGCAGCTGCTTGTGTGAGTCCTCTTATACCCCATTTGGAAGCTGAATACACACTAAGCATTGGGAAGGCATCATGAGCGGCAATTGAAGAGGCGTTGATGATCTTCCCACCATGTCCAAGTTGATCGAACATCTTGGTGGCAGCTTGAATGCCCCAAAGCGTCCCACCCAAGTTAACATTCAATATCTTATGAAGGTCCTCTGGCGTAGTGTCAACCAATGGCTTTACTTGCATGATCCCAGCGTTATTGACCAATGTGTTGAATCCACCCAATTGCTTATAAGTCTGAGTTACAGCTTGAAAAACATCATCTCTCTTGGATGAGTCAGTCTCGATGAAAATGGATCTTCTTAAACCAATCTTCTTTATTTCCTCCACTGTTTGTATTGCCTCTTGTCTTTGTATACCCAAATCGGTAATGGCCACTTGATACCCATCTTTGGCTAGTTGTATAGCAATTGCCTTACCAATGCCTCTTGAGGCACCAGTGACAAGTGCTATTTTAGACATTTTTTTTTTTTTTTTTGGTTTAGTCTTAATTCAAGATATGGTTATATGGTCAAAGGGGACCTTTGAATCGTATTTAAATATCTTCCCTATATTCATATCCTTCTCGCAAACATCGCTAATCCCCATCCCAATTCGGTATTCAAAGATCAAAGATCGCGGTGATAAGTTCCCGTTTCGACGGAGAAAGCAGCTATTCACGCTAATCCCGAGGAGACCCCAAGTCTTAAGAGATTTTAATGCTACACTTCTTGTATATTTATTAATAAAACGGTGCCGCTTAGATTCACATTGGCCAAGAGTCAAGATTTTATGTATTATTCAAGGATCATTTAATAAATTTAAATAAATTTATAAAAAAAAAGTATAGAAAGAAACAATTTAAACATGCCAAAACTACTACAGAAGAATTTCTGCAACTACAAACATGTGTTAAATAAATAACATAAATAACATTCCGGTAATCCCATAAATAGCAGTAATACATAATGAATATTGAAATTATACTTCACTTTTATCAGTGACAAACCCAACGTCATAGAAGTTGATTGGTTGCTTCTGATCCAATACGCCCTTAAAGTCGTATGGTTTGAAAGCAGAACTCTGTGAGTTCCAGTCATACAACAAGTCCAAACTGTTGGGGATGTCATCGATAGAAGTATCGGACGCAGATGATTGTAATGGCATTTGGTCCATAGTAGTAGTAGTATTTGGGTACCCCTGACTAAAGATCGATGAGTTTGAAGAGACACTTGAGTCAGAACCAGTGCTTCCATGTCTCACTGCTTCAAAGTCAGAGGTACTTACAGTGTTGCATCCCCCAGTATCAGCCATCAAATCCGGTTGTGTATGAGCCTGGTGATCCAACACCTCGTAGTCCAATTCTGCATCCACTATATCAAACACTTGCTTGATATGAGTGATACATTGCTTGAACAACACAAAGTTCTCTGGGTATCTGTTCTTAACAACTTTGAGTGTCTGTGTGATGAGTTTCGATGCATCATTTAACAATGGAGATGTTGTCTTGTTGTTGTACTCTTGGGTAAGCTTAACAATACATAACATTGACACGAGACTAAACTTCAAAAAATTCAAAGGAACCAAGTGGAATTCAAAGTTGTTCAAATTGTTAAGCTCACGTTTGCGATCCAATAGGATGATATATGCCAGGAATTCTCTTGCCAAAGAAGAAAGTACATAAGTTGATTGTCCACTTAGTAAAGATTCCTTGTCATATGCCGTGTTTAAATGAATAGACATCCTCAGAGTTAAATAAAACATATTGAGTTGGATCTTGACGACATCAGCTTGACAGAAACTGGATGTTCCATTCTTCTTTTGTCTCTTGTTGTTACGACGTTGTTCCGAATTCTCAGCAGACATCTTGGAAAAGAAAGTATTCAGTTCCAGGCTTTTTCTCCAATCAACCAACAGTTGATCAACGTCTTTCAACTTTTGAGGATCATCACCAATCGACAACAAGTTAATATCTTCCAATTTCTCCATCATCTCAATGAGTGCCACTGTGTTTTTCAAGTTTTGGTTGGCATTCACAATAGTAATGAGCTTTGGAACGTGGAACCTTTCAAAGAATCCAACTTGTGGAAGCCCAAATAGGATTCCAGAGATTGTGGACAAAAGATAGAAACTCCAGTACAGTTTTAGTCTCAAAGCGTAGAATCTGAATTTTTCCTCCTTGGTATGTGCTGATGATATCAACCCCATTGGTTTCAAGTTGTTATAGTTCAAGTGCAGTCCCAAGCTGAGTACTCCAGCATGGGCCATGTTCGTCAAGTTGATGACTGTGTTCTTGTAGCAGTTCTTGTTGTGGAATAGATAAAGAGATAACAGCACTGTTTGGAACTTTGGAATGCTCATATTAACACTCAGATTCAAACTGGTAATCAACTTGTGAATCTCATGGATACTAAAGATGGAACAGTTCAACTGGATGATAAGTATCAATGTGGAGATAAATACCATACGGTTTTCCAAAGAGACATCACTGGGTTCAAATTGTGTGAATAACAAGTGCAAGTTCTCGGTCTTATCATCGATCAAGCTAAAGATCTTCTTGTAGAAAGTGAAAAAGCGTGTTTCGTCAAGAATTGGAATCAAATTCAAGTTTTCAAAATGATTGGAAATCAATAAGTCCAAATTGGTTTTGGATGGGAATCTTGACAAAAACTTGTGTAATAATAAATCCTGCACACCCGTGGATTCAATTGCTGGATAGTTTAACTCCTCCACTGGTGACATCTCAAAGTGGGCCAACACCTTGTCAAAAAGTACGTTTAGACAGTTCAACCCGACATAGTTCCCCTTATCAATGTAGTTGTTATACTGAAAGAAGTGCTGTGACAATGGTTCGTATAGATCTGTGCTTGTGACCATCGCTTGGTCTGTACAGTCCTCTACTTTCACCACTGGTTGTTGTTGTTCAATTACAGATTCTGGAGGTGAACTAACGTTGATAGACTCCTGCTTTGAGCAGCGCTTCGTCGTCTGAGCCCTAAGTATCTCCATCTCAGTAATCAACTTGGCGTTCTCATTCTGTAACGAAATCAGATTCTTCTCCAAATTCTCGGTATAACCTCTTGGGAACGCTCTTCTTGTTAGTTTATCACTCGTCTGGCAGTTATACCCAATGTTGAGACAATTAGTACAACTTGGGATCTTGCCATCACATTTAATCTTCTTGATTCGGCACCTATCACACGCCTGTGACGTTCTCGTGGGTCCACCATTACCTGCGGACTTGATGAGTTTCGTGAGGTCAGTCTCCTTTTCCCTTGCCATCCTTTTTGCTTTACCTTTGTCTCTCTCTCTCTCTCTCTCTAACTGAAACGCCATTCAAGAGGAACAAATCACAGGCCGGGAATTGCTGCCTTATATAAGGCATATTGATCCCCCATGCCTAAAAAAAAAAAAAAAAAAAAACACAATCTGGGGCAACTGCAGCCAGCTCCGGGGTAAAAAAAAAAAAAAAAAAGAGAGATTGCCTGCCCAGTTGGCCAGTGGAATTTTTTCAGTTTTGGAAACCGCACAGCTGCGGCCTGCGGGTGACTCCACAGCTTGAGCAGGAGGGTGAGGGGCCAACACAGGGCCTGCTTTAACCGACAGGAAACCATGGCAACCTGGCCTGACACATGCGTTGAAACTCGTAATAAGCCCGGGACGGTGGGTCGGTCGCTCGTGTGTGTTCTGTTCTGGTTAATCAACAAATGCGCGCACTTTGTTTGGTTTGGCCTGTTCGTAACTCCATATGGAATTTTCATTTGACTGTACTCATCATCTCACTGCCCCTAGAGCCTGGCTAGGGTTTTGTTTTGACTCTCTCGAGGCACCAACAAACTGTTTAACCAACAAGCAATTCCCCGGAGACCGAACCCGATTCCCGGAGCTACGTGATTTAGGCGATATCAAAAAGAGTTTTTTTTGCGTCCAATAAGCTGTCTGGCTGTCTGTATGCTACTATTGGCTGTGCAGTTTTCTGCCAAGTGCTGAATGTGTCTGACAGTGAGCAGCAGCAATACACAAAAGTTTAAGCCGTACCACCTTTTGTTTTTTTTTTTTTTTGATTGTGCGTGACTGTCTTTGTTTATCAAATTTTCGTATGTACCCCAGACTTTTTTTCTTTCATTGGGTTTCAAAAGGGGGTTAATCATAGGAGTCATCCACGGCTATCTGAGAGAGGGGGGAAACTGTGTTTATCCATCCAGATTTGGGTGGGCATTGGGTTCAGGAAATTGAGTTCGTAGCTTATATATCTTTGGAACTCTTGTAGAGTTCCCAATCTTGACAAGTGAGAAACGCCACAAGCCATCATCATAAACAACGGGACATAAGCACATCCGGTGCTCCGAATGGGCTAGGCCCGCCAAATTAAAAGAAAAAAAAAAAAGAGAGAAAGAAAGAAAGAGCAGCAGCAGCTCATCAAACAAAAAGACTAAGTAAGTCTTTGATGCAAAACGTCACAGTACCTTGGACTGTGTGTGTGTGTGTGTGTGTGTGTGTGTGTGTGATCGTTGCTGATCTCATTATTAGATAGAACGTTGGTTTTGTACTTATAACTGTGTAAGTATGAGTGGGTACAGAAGGGAGATGGTAGTCACAGTTTATTCACAATCTCTTTGGTTTTTTTTTTCTATTTTGTCTTTGGCTGCTTCTTCTCACTGTTTTATTCTCTGAATACTATTTAAAAAAAAAGAAGAAGTAGACCCGTAAGTAGTTGTTGTTGTTCTCTTAATATTAGAGCTCTCTAAATCTATGTTGTATTGTATATACACGATTCATGACTGGGATGTTTTTTTTTTTTTTTTTTTGGTTCTTAATTGTGACTTGTTGCCGACGGCTGACCGAAGGCTGGTGCAATCCGCAACCGCGGTCTGCCATCCTTACTTTATAGCGAAAAGAAAAGAAAAGAAAAAAAACTACGCGGTCGGGCGCGCGCTTGCGTGCTCATCATCAACGCGTCAATTGATTGGGAATACCAAAAAAAAACAATAAGTACAGTTAGTTACTTAGTACCATAGATTGGTAGAATATTGCGGGGGGAGGAAATGTCACGACCGTTCGCAGACATAAAGTTTTGCTCGACGTCGATCTCGAGCGAGTTGAGGGTATGTCCCTTCTTTTTTTTTTATTTTTGGTAGAAATCTGAGAGAGACCTAACTAACATTTAAAAGTCTGACATCGCATCAAAGATTAAGGCAATGGGAGGTGTGCATTCGAGTAACTTAATGTCGGATGTCACAGTGTTGATAGTCGGAGACAGAAACACAGAGAAGTACCGATTCTCGGTAAGGAGTCGATCAGATGTTAAGTTCATAGGACCAGAGGCGATTATAGAGATACATAACAAATGGATTAAGAACGAAGAGAAGAATGATCCAGATATCTTAAATTTGGATCGATACATCTTACCTGTGTTCCAGGGCTTCAAAGTGTGCCTTTCAAGAATAAATACAGATGAACATTTTGATGCTAATGATAAGTTTGAGATGATAAGGCTTATAAAAGATAATGGAGGTGAGGTATCAGATTCATTGACACAATCAACCACATTGGTCATTACAAACGAAAAAATGGGTAAAAGATACACTTCAGCGGTTAAATGGGGGATCCCCAATGTTCATCCTTTATGGATTGTTCATTCGATCAAGCGTAGAGCCACGTTAGATACACAGTTCTACAACATTGATCAAGTTATTACAAAGATTGGTGATGGGTCTTGTTTGTGTTGGGATGACCTAAGGAAAAGAAAGAGGAAGAAGATCATAACAGATGATGAAGAACAGATCAAAAAGAATCCTGAGATTTGGAGATCCATTATGTATGATGCTAAAAGGCAAGCATTAAATGCTAGGAAAAATGTTAATGACATATGGGATGAACCACAAAAAGAACATTATCACGAAGCAAAAAGGGAAGAAATTAACCAGAATAAGAAACAGAAATTGACATTTATCGGTGTTGATTCAACTTCTAAGTTATTTCTAAATAAGAGTTTCAAAATTGAGTTTTTCCCACTAAACAAAACAATGACGTTAGTGCAAACAGTTCAATCACACGGTGGTCAAATTACACAAGATGAAAACCCTTCATTCATCATTGTTCCATCAGACTATGCCACACTGGAGCTTCCATCTCATTTCTTTGACCATTCAGAGACCGAAGTTGTCACAGAGTTCTTTATAGAAAGATGTCTGCATTACAGGCAGTTGAGACTGGACACTTGGGGTAAACCATTCTATCAACCATTGCCAAATGCTCCAAGCTTGGATGTTTGTATCACTGGGTTCATGGGCATTGAACTGTTGCATGTAACAAAGATGATAGAACTGGCAGGGTTCACACTACATGAGTATCTCAATGGTGCGAGGGATATTTTGATTGTAAATTATGATATGCTAAGGTCCAAATCAGGTGAACATCTAACTAAAAAATACCCAAGTTTATTCGATGAGAACTTCAAAGTCACTGTACCACAAACAAGTGTGTCATCTACAAAGAAGAAACTTGAATTTGCACGCAAACACTCGATCCCTATCTTGACAATCACATTTATATTTGACTCTTTTAACAATGGGATTGTGTTCAATGTCAATGGTCGAGATAGTTGTATCCATTGTCCAAAATTGTCAGACTTGAAGCCGAAACTACGTGATTTGACACTAAGTGACACACAGAAGAACAAAGAAAAAGAAAAATCAAATCCAACCTTAAAACATACAGATTCTTCGGATTCATTACCCAAACTTCCATCTCCTATTAGAAACAAAAGAAAGGATAAATGGGGGAGGCTTGTCGGTCGCGCACCTGTTTCCCAGCTTGAGAAGTTGAACACCTTACAAACCGACTCTGAGAATGCCTTTGAAGATGTAAACGATGACCTGGAGTCAACACAGATCGGTTATGGTGGTACTCAACTAACTGACAAGTTAAAGAGTCTGTTGAACAAAGAGGATGCCCAGTCTACTGCCAGAAGTGGCACTCCTGTCTCCGGTACAGACATGAGAACGAGAACAAGACAGGGGTATAAGGATATGATGAGAATTCTGGATGATAATTAACTTTTTTTTTCTTCCATCTTTGTAATGTCTTGTAGCGTCTATAGCCCCCCTTGGTCTTGTTACAAATACGGGAAATTGCCTCTTTTGGGGGAAATTTTTCCAAAGCGCCCGAGTGCGCGCGCGTGCCCGCCCAGTTGAAATGCATACAGAATCAACGAGTACAAACAAAACCAAACTTCACTAAAGTATCACAACTCCAAACGAGCAAAAAAAAAACCCCGCCAAGATGTCCAAGAACCAGGACTATATTGCCAGAGTGAGGTACCAGAACGACCTTCCACCACCTCTCTTGCCACCAAAATTGCTCAAGTATGACGGGAAACTTGAAGAGAACGTTTGTTCATCAAGCTTATTATCATCGCTTTTCCGTAAGGAAGGCGTCAACAACTTGATCACAGTGGATAACGACTTCGGCGTTTCCATCGACGCCGCTACGATCCCTGCTCTCTTTGACCCACTGGCCAACTGGAAGTCCAGTAATAAGCTTCATCCATTGGATCGTGTGTTGCTGAGGGATCCACAGATCGAGAGAGCCATCAAGAATCAACCAGCTGTTTCGTTCTTGAGAAGAACCGAGTACTTGGGCTCCAATAAGTCCTCTAATCAAGCACAGAACTTGTCAAGCAAGAACGCCTCCGGTTTGAAGGCACAGGATGATAACAGTCCAGCTTCGCAGCTATTATCAATTGAATCCACATTTGAAAGTGCATCAAAGACTTTAAATGATCCATCCACTTTGAAGCACCCATTGAAAAAGAGCCTTAAGGCCAAGAAAGTGTGGTCATTGCTCCCAGATGTTTCGAGAATGGACCAGAAATTCGATATTGTCTCATTGGGTAGGAATGGTGTCAAAGGTTTATCCGATGTTGCCTATAGAACAGCCATCTATAGAAAGATGCATTTGGCAGACCTGGAATGGGTGTC
Source organism: Petasospora taoyuanica (assembly GCA_030567055.1). Classification (NCBI taxonomy): domain Eukaryota; kingdom Fungi; phylum Ascomycota; class Saccharomycetes; order Phaffomycetales; family Wickerhamomycetaceae; genus Petasospora; species Petasospora taoyuanica. Next base: position 63,871 of record JAKUBZ010000041.1, read on the forward strand.
GCTCTACACAACAGCTGAGGACTCTGCAAAGAGTATCAAGAGATCATTTGATGATTTGAATGAGAACATTCCAAAGGAAGTTACAGAAGACGGTGAGAAATTCAAGTATGTCAAGCAGGGTGATTACAGCGTGACAACGACACACCTATCCAATGACATTGAAGAAATTGCGCTCAGATTTGACCAAGTGAACGGTATCGTCTACTACAATCCGATTTCTGACAAGGCTGAACTCAAGAGACGCAAGATCCAGGAATCTCACAGAGAGCTGTTGGAGGAGACCGATCTGGATGAGATTAAGGTGCGTGTGAGAGAGCCAACAGTGGATGAGCTCAATAAGAGAAACACACTGAGACACAAGCACGACACAGTGACTTATGAGGCTACGGAGTCAAGAGATCATAGCGAGGAGTCTGATGACCTTGAGCAGTTCCAAGCTAATGAGTAAAAAGAAAAAAACCCTTACTAGGTGTGTGTACAGTACAAATGATTGGTGTCATTTAGGAGCTCTGTAGTACATTTTTGTAATCAGCTTGAGATTTTAGTTAGTGCCTTCTATTTGGTGGTACAAAGCGGACCCAGTGGTCCCTACCATACATGGTTGCGAGCCCTGATCCGATGAGGGTACCAAAAAAAAAATTTCAACCTCTTTATATAGTGTGAAGAGAAAAGATTAATAATGAAGTAATAGCGCCCTGTTTTTTTTAAGAAGATTCAAGGTAAAATGCTGTACACTTGTAACACATGCTCACTGCAGTTCCCTCTGCCAGAGGACCAGAGAGCGCACATGAAGTCCGACTGGCACAGATACAACTTAAAGAGAAGAGTTGCAGGTCTTCCTGCGATTGAAGAGGAGCTCTTCAATGAGAAGGTGCAAAAGATGTCCAATGTTGAGGATGAACAGGAGAAAGAGGTGGTTGTCAAGGAGAAGCAGCTGACGAAGAAGGAGCAAAGAAGAAGAGAGAAAGAGGCTCTCTTGGAGAAGAAGAAACACCTTTTGGAGATTGCCAGACAGAACATGCTCAAGTCTATGAAGGAGGACGGTGCTGAGACGAGCACCGATGCTGCTGTTGAGCAGGTGACACAGGCTGCTGCAGAGATTACTCTTGATGAGACGAAGCAGGAACAGCAAGAAGAACAGACTATAACACAGGAGCCACAAGCCGATGATGAGCCAAAAGCCGAGCTTACGGAAGAGGAGGAAATTGAGAAGATGGTGCAGGAGAAGCTCAAGAACCAGGTGGAGATCGCACCGGAGGTGTGTTTGTTCTGTAACAAGAAGTACCCATACTTTGAAGCCTGTTGTGCACACATGTTCAAGAAGCACGGGTTCTATATCCCGGAGCAGAAGTATCTGGTAGATAAGCAAGGTTTGGTGAAGTACATGGCTGAGAAGATTGGTGTTGGTAACGTATGTATTGTGTGCAACTTTGAGTTCAGATCGCTGGAGGCTGTGAGAGCACATATGTTGTCGAAGAAGCACTCGAGAATCCCATATGAGAGTGAGAATGAGAAGTTGGAGATCTCTGAGTTCTATGATTTCAGTTCCACTTATAACGAGCTTGAGACCAATGGTAACGATGAGGACTGGGAAGACGAAGGCTCCGTTGTTGATTCTGACGAAGAATCTGAGTCTGAGGATGAGGTCTTACCACAACACGTGTCGTACAATGACGGTGTGGAGCTTCATTTACCATCTGGTGTCAAAGTGGGCCATCGTGCTCTTGCTAGATACTACCGCCAAAACTTGAGACCAGAGACGGTGCTGACTGAAGGCCAGGGAACCGTTATCGCTGCAGAGTCGAGACACTTGACACAGGTATACGACAGAAAGCAGCTTTTAGAGAAGAAGAGAATCTGGAAGACGGAGAAGTCGCATCAGGATAGAGACGATAGAAGAGCTGCAAAGTTCATCAACAACCAACCGCACTACAGAGACCAGCTCTTGCAGTGATCTGTATTCTCTTTGTGCTTCTGTGTGTTTCTTTTTGCATTTTTTTTTCTTTCTTTCTGTCATCTCATCGCATCTTCGTTCGGTTCTTTTGGGGATTTAGGTCATACAGTAGTAGCAATAAATTTTCCTCTTGGTAGCACAATATAAATTAGAAATCTGATCTGATCTGTCTGAGTCTTCATCGCGATCGAACTTCCCCCTCAAGCCCAAGCCGAGCGCGTAAGTAAACAAACACCTGCTCACGTTCGACTCGTGAAGTGTAGCCTTTTAGAACACAACAAACCACCCCAGAAGGGCAATAAGATGTGGTTTGCACGCTCATTGGTACTGCTGGCACTGCATCTCGCAGGGATCCTACTCTTTTGTAAGGGTTTCTTCCCGTCCAAAGAGGTGCTTGAAGGATATGGTGAGTTCTCTGATGCAGGCGGTCACTTCGATCCACAGTTCAGTAAGGTCGTTGTAATGGTGGTGGACGCTCTACGAAGTGATTTTGTCTTTTCGGAAAAGTCGTCCATGTCATTTGTACAAAGTCTGCTGCGTGAAGGCTCCGCTATCGGTTTCACTGCCTTCTCCAACCCTCCAACGGTGACACTTCCAAGACTCAAGGGTATCACCACAGGTTCCACTCCCAACTTTTTGGATGCCGTGCTGAACGTCGTGGAGGAGGACACTTCGTCAACGTTGGCCAATCAGGACAGCTGGCTCAAGCAGCTGAAGCTCGCGGGGAAGCGTATACACATGTACGGAGACGACACGTGGATTAAGCTGTTCCCAGGCGTATTTGATGTCAGTGAGGGCACGAGTAGTTTCTTCGTATCAGACTTCACAGAGGTGGATAACAACGTAACGATACACTTGGACACGGAGCTCGCTGAGCAAAAATGGGACTGTCTCATCCTGCATTATCTCGGGCTGGATCACATTGGGCACAAAGGTGGGCCGGAGTCGTCTTTCATGCCAAGTAAGCAGAAGGAGATGGACAACATCGTGGAAAGGGTGTATAACGAGTTGGGCGATGATACTCTACTTGTTCTGCTGGGAGACCATGGCATGAATGAGATTGGAAACCACGGTGGCTCTTCTGCGGGTGAAACCTCTGCGGCATTGGTGTTCGCATCCAAGAAGCTCAAATCGCTTAATGTCAAAGCTTTATCACCATTGCCCTACTCTGAGGATTTCACATACTACAAAAAAATCCAGCAGATTGATCTCGTACCAACTCTGTGCTCTCTCTTACGCATCCCAACGCCCAAGAACAGTCTAGGTGTGTTTATTGAAGAGTTCCTACCACTGTGGTCCTTAAATCAGCAAAAGGCCGTGCTCTCTGAGAACTTGCTCCATTATCAGAATTTCAGACCCTCTAATCATACTTCAGAAAACACAGAGAGCGAGATCTACAAATTCATGCTTGATGCTCAATCGGATCTCACCAGATCTGCTACAGACTATGAACTTGACTCTATTCATATGGGATTGGCCATTGTCGCCATCACATGTCTAATCCACTTCTTTCTAGCAAAGTCCGAATTTGGAACTCACTCGGTTGTCATCTATGGGCTAACACTGATGTATGGCCTCTCAGTGTTTGGAAGCAGTTTAATCGAGGAAGAGCACCAAATATGGTGGTGGATCACTACTATGATTTGCATGGCGTTCAGTTACACTCAGCCTTTGAGTATGGGTGCCACATTGGTCTTGTTGAGGTTCATCAGAGGCTGGAACAACAGTGGACAGAAGTTTGTTGGTGACACTCTCATCAACCATCTGAACATTTCGATTGAACTCAAATGGCTATTGGTCTTCGTAACATTGACGAGTTATGGCTTTAGTCTGTCCAATGGTGGTCTTTCAAAAATTCACAATGGTGTTTCATTCGTCTTGTCTTTTAGTTTGTCTGTGTCACTGCTCACCTATAAGTTGTTGTTTGACATCGCTAACGGTGAACCTATCCCTAAGCAACTGATTAACTTTGTGGCATGGGCGTTGTCACATCTAAATGCTATAAGAGCACAAGATGCGTTGGTTGACGTTGCCCGTATGGTCTTTATGATTATCAGCGGTATCTTTGTGTTGAGAATCGCACTGAAGGTTATCAAGGGAGAATCATATTGGTTCACCACTGATATCCACAATTTGATCTCCATGCTCTTGATTATGCAAACGTCTTCAAACAACATTGGTATCTTCTTGGTTCTCTTGGGGTTGAAATCTCAGATAGGTTATATCTTCGAGTCTATTGCCCTGGAGGATAAATCTGTAAAAGTTGGCTATTTGTCATTTGCATTTATTGCATTACAAAACTTGACATTCTTCAGCTTTGGTCAGACTAATTCTCTAAACACTGTGGACTTATCGAATGCCTATAATGGTATCACTGAATACAACATCTTGGCTGTCGGTCTATTGACATTCTTGGGTAACTTTACCGGTGCTATCTTCTGGTCATTTGCATCTTTACCTATTATGTTTGAAGGGAATACCACTTTGAAGAGTCATAAATGGGATGCTCTTCGGGCTCGTTGGACCGCTAATGCTGTGTTCTATGGACTGACTACACTTCTGATCCTTTTGAGTTGCTACGCTCAAAGATATCACCTTTTCATATGGACTGTTTTCAGCCCCAAAGTTCTGTACACTTTGGTATGGAATTTTTTCATCAATGCCTTTTTGGAGATTGTGCTTGCCGGAGTCGTTCTGTTGATTTAGCTTTCTCTCTCTCACTCTCGCCCTCTCTCAAGATACATACAAAACATAGAAATACGCTAACTACACTGCTTTTAATACCCATTAGAGCATCATTATATGATCTCAATTGCATAATTCTCTCTACTGTTCGATTAACACGTTGAGCGGGCGCCCATATCCGTGCAATCTTCTAGTACCGTGGTGTCCGGGTGAGCGTCGCGTTTTTGAAGAAAAAAAGGTTAAGCTCTGAGGCCGAATCCTTAAATGGTGGAGAATGGCCATAACTCCAGAAGAATAGTAACAAGAAGCGATGTTCACATTCTCCAGAGGCCTTGTAAAGCTTTCCGTTGCTAGAAGAACACTTTTCACATCGGCCGTGCAACGAAACGCTGCTGAGACCGTGGCAAAGGATGCTAAGCCAGCTACTGTGCAGTCATCTTGCGCTGCCGGCACGCCTTTGAACCTCAAGGTCAAGAAGTCCGGTGCAGAACCTGTGGCTCTCGATGACTCTGAGTACCCCCAGTGGCTGTGGACCGTGCTGGACTCCAAGGCCCAGCAGGCCAAGCTCGACACCGACCCACCGAGAAGGGCCAAGAAGGAGATGAGAGCCAGAAACAAGAAGCAGATCAAGCTCAATAACTTCATGAGCCAGATGAAGTGAAGCCACGAACCGATACGACATTACATAAGGAATAACAAAGAAAACCATGTACATAATGATACTACAAAAGCTGCCACTTTCATGTAGTTCTTTCCCCTATGGAGCCCATAAGATCGCGCTGGAGTAAAGGGCTTCCCAAAAAAAAAATGCGAGGATCCAAACGTAAACAAAAGTCTCTGAAGGTTCACATGAATCAGCGTGTTTCTCCAGTGCGTTCTCACAGTTGCATCACGTGGGAGAAATTGATGGCTGAGATGACATTCAGCAAGAGGATAGAAGAGCAGCAGATCTTTAAGCGCCAGTCGACCGGTGCTGGCAATGCTGTTGACGCATCTTCCATCCGCCACTCGAGAATCGCAGTAAGAAACGGAGATGAGATCTTCTTTGCTCACAATGCCACTATCCGTTGTGCCAAGGTGTCCCAGTCTGTGGGATACAAGCTCTTGGACATTAGTGGGCTTGACTTTGAGATCCAGGGCGTGAAGCTGAACTCCTCCGGTACTCTTTTGGCGATCTACAACAAGCACAACGTCATTGTGACAACACTTCCAACGAACAACTTCATGAGCACGCCGGACTCTTTGATTAAAACAAAATCCTTCAAGGTTGGTGGTCAGTTCTTTGCCAAGGTGGTCGAGATTACAGAGCTTATCTGGAATCGCCTAGGTCGCTTTGACTCCAACTTGGTAATCCTCTCTTCCGATGGCTTCATCAGGACATTCGATCTTAGCACTGATTCAGAGAGCCCAGAGAATTCATATGATTTGAGATCTCCATCGCTGCATAAGTTTGGTTTGGTGACTAATTCTGTGGAGAGCCCAGTGTCGATGACCTTTGGGTCTTCTGCTTTGTCAGGATCGTTAACTCTGTACATCCTTAACAGTGATGGCGATGTGTTCTCGATATATCCGTTCTTGCCGAAGAGCATGGCCGTAACAAAGGACTCAGTGGAAGACTTACTCAATGAAACCGCTGTACTGACAAATGAGATCGTCAAGGGCTCTCATATTGCGCAGAAGAGACAAGTGGTGGAGCAACTCAAGTTTATCAAGTCTCTTTGGAAACAGGTTCCAACGGCGCCAAGGGAGTTGAGAGAACCAGTGGAGCTATGTGTCTTGCAGCCAGAAGATGCCGAGAAGTTTACAATTCAAGGTCCATTTGCCATCCGACCATTCCCTGAATCGCTTTACGATGACTCTGCTTTGACAATTACATCGATTCCTTGTGGTACACTTTCGTTGTTAGGTGTCACATTCGCAAAGTGTGGGTTTGCCACGCTTTTACCAGATCCACGTCATATCATGAAGTTTGAGGATTCTATTTATGACGATGTTGATGTCAACAGTGATGATTCCTATGACGAATCCATCGGCCACTTCCTATCGCTCTCGTTATTAGAGTTCAAGTCATCCTCTAAGAAAGTGCCGTGTTATATGGTCAACGATGGTTCAAATACGGTACTACAAAGAGACACTGATATCATTGAGCTTGGATTCGAAAAATGGAGTGGCCTCTTTGAGAAGGGCTACAATGGCGATGACGATGAAGAATGTGCTATGGAGGAATCCACACCTTCCATTGAGTTCCGTTTGATAAAAGCACTGACTCCAGGTGACTACGTCGAAGGTGTTTACTCATTGCAAAACGAGTTTGGCGATGAGTTCAGATGTTTGAACACAGGCACTCATTTCGACATGTTTCCATCCGGCAAGAATGAGACTAGAAAGGAACAGAGGCCTGATCAAGCACATATGGAGAAGCTTTCTGGTGTCAAGCTTGGACAACCATTCTTTGAGATTGAGCAATTGACACAGAAGATTAAGAACACATCGATTCGACCACCATCAAACTCTTCTTCAGTTTTGGTTGCAGATGAGAACTCTTTGCGTGATTTGAACGACGTGTCATCCCAGGTGACTACTCGTCTGATTGCCTTCCATAAACTGGGCCTTGCGTTGAACTACAGATTGGCGAACCAGAAATCAGAACTTGAAAGACAGATAGATGTGGCGTATGATTTGAAGAAGAAGTTGGACAGCTCAAAGGAAAAATCCTCTCAATGCTCCAGTCAGATTGATACCATGTTGAAGAGACAGAGTTCCATTGCAGATCGTTTTCAAGCGTTAGCAGAGAAACTTCAAAGTGATACAAATCTCTCTTTGAGTAACTCGGAGAAAGAATGGTTCAAGGAGATACAGAGACTCGCCATTGGGTTCAACAAGTCCGCTAAGAAGAATGTGGTGTTAAAAGAACAACTACGTTACATTAAGAGTGAGATTGATTCTCGTGCTGGTACTTATACAAAGGCTGAAACCGATTCAGCACAATGGGATATTATCAACAAGATCATGGAAGAAGGTCGTACTATGGTGGAAGGAACGATGGAAAACCTGGATGCCAGCTTGAAAGAGCTAAATATGCGCATTAAGGAGGCTCACATCTGACCCTGTTTAGGAATGTACTATGTATTTTCTTGTTTTAACTCGTAGATGTCATTATGTTATGCACATGCATACGCTTCAGAAGTCGGTCACACGACCGTTGAAGGAGTAGTCACCGTGTCTCAGAGGATCCTGCTTTGGACCACCGATCTCACCAGTCTTTGGGTTCACATCGCCTTCGAACTCTGGGATGGTTTTGAAGTACTCTGGGGAGAATGTGCCAATATCGATCCCGGCTTTGCCCAAGTATGGCGCAGCAGTGGAATCTGCCTCATCGGCAAAGGAAGCGTTGTACTCATCAATAGCAGCCTGTGAGTTTGCGATACGCTGGAGCTCTTCAAACTCCTCTTGCTCTTCCTTTGGCAACTTTGGTGGTCCTGGAGTTATCTTGAAGTCGTCCTTGAACGAGTACATGCGTACCGAGGTTTTGTTAGCAGCTGATCTGATAATGCCCCTGTTGAGCGTGCGTGTAAACGCTGTAAACCTCAACATCTGTGATATCGTCCTCGACGTATACAAAAACGACGCTGAAGTTGAAAGAAGGTGTACAAATTTTATGGGTGCACTCTCTGGGAGGATTCGATGTGGCTATCGTATCAATCGCCCCCGGGAGTGCGCGTATCAGCTTACATAATGCGTGGGCCTCCAAAAAAAAAATTGTACTTACGCTTTGTATGTAAAACTCTCATCGCACTCAAGCATCTATTCGTCTTCTCCCTTTTACTCTTGAATCACAGGGATGTCAGAGACACCGTCCGCCAAAGTCCAGGCAGTGTTACCAAAAGTGGCGCCGGTCATCCGTGCCGCTGCTGGCTTGGCCTCCAATGACATCAATTTTTACAATAGTCTCGATCAGCAAATCTCATCTGCCAGTGGGAAATCGTCTGAGAGAGTTCTAAAGCTGATCAACAGCGTTGTTTCGTCAGTGGAATCGCGTGAAGTTGAGAACTTGGATTCCAAATTAGTTGAAGAGTCGTGGGGCTCTGTCAGCAACCTCATCGACACTTTCTTGGAAAGATCTGATCTTGCATTCGATGAGCTCAAGAAGAAACGCCAGGGCAAAGACTCCACACAACCGTCGTATACATACCTTGACGATTCGAACAGCATAAATGCCAACTCCCAGGCGCAGAAGAGACTGGAAAAACCACAGCTCAAGTTTACAACACCGGTGGACAACTCGGAGTCGCACCCATTCAAGCCTCTGTTGATATCTAAGCCGCATGCCATTGTTCCACTGGAAGAGGTCTCAAGATTGACAGAGCCCACTGAGATGAACCCTGCGCACTACCCACAGCCATATGAGACGGAGATCATGAAGCAGGACTACAGCGAATCTATTCTGGAAGTGTCACCTCCAATCCCACCAAGGGACTGGGAGACCACAGATGCTATTTGGGTCGACACAGAGGATACACTTGCAGAGATGCTGGAGTCACTGAAAGATGCAGAGGATATTGCAGTGGATCTGGAGCACCACGACTACAGATCGTACTATGGTATCGTGTGTTTGATGCAGATCAGTACGAGAAACCAGGATTGGCTCATTGACACCATTGCTCTGCGTGAAAAGCTTCAGTGCCTCAACGCCGTGTTCACAAACCCACTGGTCACAAAAGTGTTCCACGGTGCATTCATGGATATCATTTGGCTGCAGAGAGACTTGGGGCTCTACGTTGTCAGTCTGTTTGATACATACCATGCGTCGAAGCAGCTAGGCTTCCCTAAACATAGTCTTGCCTATCTCTTGGAGAGATTCGCCCATTTCAAGACTTCAAAGAAGTACCAGTTGGCCGACTGGAGAATTCGTCCGTTGACAAAGCCGATGAGGCTCTATGCTAGATCGGATACCCATTTTTTGCTCTCTATCTATGATGAACTAAGGAACTCATTGATTGAACAGCAAAAGCTTGAGAAAGTCCTGTTTGAATCGAGAAACACTGCAGTGAGGAGATTTGAGTACACCAAGTTCAGACCATTGTCCAATGAGCCAAACACATATTCTCCTATTGACAAGGGTGATCCATGGAAACGTCTCATGTATCAGTTCAACATCCCATTGACGAAAAGTAAGCTTGTGGAGGAGCTGTTCAACTGGAGAGACGAATTGGCGCGCGAAGAAGATGAGTCTCCAAGATACGTTATGCCTAACCAGCTGCTTATATCTTTGGCTGTGACATCACCTACCGATGCCGCTGGGGTATTGGCTACAAGTAACGTGTTAACGGATCACGTTCGTAAGAACTGTAAGGTAATTGCCGATGTGATAGGCAAGTCTCTCGAAGCGTTGGAACAGGAGGACTTCCAGTTGTACAATGAGGCGACGCTGTCTAATGATGCTAAGCTTCAAGAGGAGCTGTCATATGAGGACATCGAGCACGCTGAAGAAGTTTACGAAGCACATAACTTCACAGTTTCCCACTCCAATATCTTGTGTCAACACTCAAAGGTACTCACCGACGAACAGCTCCAAACTCCGAGTGTTGTTTCTTCTGTGGCTATTTCCAAATCTATTCCAAAATCATTAGAAGAGCGTCAGGAGTATCTCAAGGGCCATTTGGCAGTGTTCGATGTGCCATTGGATATACCTCTGGAAGGCGATGAAGCGCCAGAAGTGCCAGAGATCACTACTGCGGTTGAAGCTGTGGATGACACTAAGCTCAATGAGCCTGCCGAGGAAGAAATCAAAATGTTTGATGATCGTGAAGATGTCATTGTACTGAAGAAGAATGTTAAACACAACAAGCCGGACCGCAGAGTTAAACATGAAGGTATGGCGTTCGACTACGCATCCGCTCCAAACGTGATGACCTCTTCTTCCAAGAGAATGGACAGAAAGAGAGCATCTGACCAGTTCGACCCCTACACCAAGGATTCTCAGGGCCCAAGACCAGCCAAGAAGCAGAACAAAATGCCACAGGGTAAAACCGCGTCTTTTGTTACGAAAAGGAAGAGTTGAATGAGCAAGTTTGTTACTTCTATATAGAATGAGAATATTCTATCAATGCACAGTCGATCTTTATCCCATGAGATTACATCAGTGTAAAGGCCCCCTCTATATCCAACCCTCTCAAATGTACTTCTTGAGCTCTCTCAATCTAACAACGGCCTTCTCCAAGACCTCGTCGTCCTTACAAAGAGCGAAACGGAGGAGGTTTTCTGCAGCCTTCTCGTGCTCTCTAATGTAGAACTCGGTTGGTGGAATAGCAACAACACCCAACTCGTTAATCAGCCAGTAGGCCAATCTGAAGTCCTTAGCTCGAGCCTTGAATGCTTCTGGGTACTCATAGTCCTCTGGGACCTTCACCTTAGAGAAATCTACCAATAGGTAATATGCACCCTCGGCAATAGTGTATGGAAGACCAAGTTCATTCCAGATGGCAGTGAAGATCTCGTACTTTTTACGGTACTGTTCACGTGTCTTCTCAAAGTATCCATTCTGCTCAGTAGCCTCAAGCGAAGTGGCACAAGCCTCCTGGAATGGAGCTGGTGTAGAGAAACAAATTCTGGTGTGGGCCAAAGAAGCATACTTAATCAACTCTGGGTTACCAATGATCCAACCGATTCTCCAACCTGTGGCTGCGAATGACTTACCAGCAGAAAAGATTGAGAAGGTTCTTTCGTTAAACTCAGGCGAGAATGTGGCAATTCTTGGGAACTCGTCAATGTAGTAGAGGTTCTCGTAGACTTCATCAGATATGATGAAGAAGTTGTGCTTCACGGCCAAGTTTCCGATCTTAGTGAGTTCGTCCTTGGTAAAGACTTTACCGATTGGGTTGTGTGGGGTGTTCAAGATGATGAATTTGGTTTTGTCAGTGATTGCAGCCTCAAGTTCTGCGTAATCGATGGTCCACTCCTCACCCTTGACATTACGTGTAGACATTTCCGCTGGTGGATGCAGAGGGACATAAACAACCTTACCACCTGGAATTTCGATGTTGGAGATGTACTGGTCAAAGAATGGCTCGAAGACAATAACCTCGTCACCCTTCTCCAAGAAACCAGTCAAGATGGTCAAAAGAGCCTCGTTAGCACCAGTGGTGACCAAGATCTCATCAGTGGTGACCTCTCTGCCATAGCGCTTGGAATAACTCTTGGAAATGGCGTTCAAAAGAGATGGCTTACCCTTGGTATGTGCGTACTGGTTGTTCAACGGAACATCCAATGCTTTCTTGACAGCTTCAATGGCGAAATCCGGAGGGGAATAGGAGAAGAATCCCTGGCCCAGGTTGATAATCTCCTGATCCCCCTTAGCAGCAGCAGCAGCAGCAGATTCGTTGATCAAAGACCAGACATCCTTGCCGGACGCATTGAAGTATGGATTGTGCGATGGGAGCTTTGTTGACATGGCTCTGAAAAACTTGAATGGTAGTGTCAACTTTTTAGACATTGAAGAGCAAGTATAGATTGTGTACAAGTTTTTCGATCACATGAATGATTTTTGATTGTCAGTCACTCAGTGGACGCGCAAACTGTGGCTCTTAATCTTCCTCCGCTATGTTGGCGGAAGTGGGAAAAACAAAGAGTCACCGTGGCGGTGATTCGCACACTTCCTGTTTAGTACCTATATCCGTCGCTAACAATCTATTGTCCAGTATTGCAATTCTATTTTGCGAGTGAGCTCTTGACTCTTGAATCTTCAGCATGTCACTATTCCACTCCATAAGCAGAGTTTAGCAACCTACGCCATAAAATTAGAACCACAACCACAAAAAGTCTCCAAAAAGCCTTCGTCCTAGCCTTTCTTTCTCACCAGGTACTATCCAGGCTACAGGATCCGACATCCTTTCTGCTGACCACAATCAAACAAAAACTCCTTCTCTGTATCCGGTTACAATTCAACAAATCCCCTAAATATCTCTATGTCTATACCCAGTCAGGATTAGTTCTGGTATCTAGGTCATCGCTTACCTAATCACGCACCAATACATTACGTAACCACACGGTTCGCGCACGGTTCGCGCAACACTAATCCATCTTCCAGACTACAACAACATCATTTAACTCTGGACACTCACCTCACGCTTCACGCTCTTCTAAGGACATAGAGCTAACCCCTTATATACTGCGCAACCGTTGCAAGCTCATTGCTCTACAAAATTGTAGGAAATCATACACGAATTTCCAAGTGCCTAATAATCTTTGGCACCAGTAACTAAAAATGCCTAGAATCTCAGCAGACAGTTTCCATGCAGTAAAACCTATAAATAAGAAGTGTCGCTCATTTACACAACACATATATGGCGAACCCAGATGTAGCTACAGATTGATCACCAGCAGCACTACCGCCATTCAAATAATCCTTGCCTAAACTTTAAGAGACAAGACCTTTGTGTTTTGACTACCATAAAGTCATACAAAAGAACAGTGAGGGTAATGTAACAGCAATATCGCGGATTTCCATATAAAAACACTTTCGCACCGAACACACCTATTAGCTCAAACGCTTTATCCGGTGCTCACCTGGCCTCCCGCCGTTAACAATTTCATTTCGATCCACAACGCCCACGTAACGCTCTCTGCCGCGCAGAAGAGTCATTAAGACTCCTTATAACCAACCCTTACCTTCACTTGCCAGATGCTTTTCACCATTTAAGCTCACTGGATCAGACCAAATTTTCCTGAACCAAAGCTATATACAAGGTAAAGTCCTTGCGTTGATCGTGTGTTTGCTGTGTTGAAATTGTACGATCATGTTACAATTATATGATCTCACTATCTCTACCTTTGTCCTACATATCCTGTCACGTTCTGCTGTTGTCTTGTTATAGTGTGCTGACTCATCCCATAGTCATCACCTTTCTGGTATACGCACTCTGTGTGTTTCATGATGTTCTACGTATTAAACGGAGACTCCTAAGAGAACTCCTTTAATGGAAGGCTCAGCCAAGGTGTCGTAGTGATACGGTGAAGAGGTAATGGAAT